>RJWH01001034.1:0-485445 GCA_004363575.1 Solenodon paradoxus
GAAACAGTGTGCTGGCATTAATAAGTGGTAGCGCCAGCATTCAGAGACCACGCCCTACTTGCAACCCCAAAGGAACAGGGAATGGCCACTCTCTCCCCCTCCCCGGGTTTGCTCCATTCCTCCTTCACAGCGGCTCCCTCTGCGCCGGGTCCTCAGGGCGCTCATTTCACTAAGGCAGGACCTCTTCCTCTCTCTCCAGAAGGGGGCACGATTGGGGGACTAACTCTTTCCTTTCCATTTCTGGGCCACGCGCCACCCACAGCACGGGTTTATGTCACTGCTGACCGGGTCAATGGTGGCTGCATCTGAGATGTGTTCACCAGTCTTGAGGTCACACCTCTTTCTTGTCTCTCATTAATTTGTGGAACTGTGTTGCCTCTGTTCTTTGTCAGTAGCAGTAAGTAGTAAGTAGGTCAGATCAAAGGCTGTTTAGCTCTAAGCCTGTTGAGGGGGAGCAGTCAGGGGGAGCTGTTCTATGGCACCAGAGGTATTCGTTTCAGGAGACAGCATCATTTTATGAGTGCTCTTCATTGTAGGGCAGACTTCATTGTAGGAGAGACTTCATTTCAGGAGAGATTTCACTTCAGGAGAGATCTGGCATATTTCCAGGTCCCAACAGACTGGTGGACAAAACTTTTTTTGTTGTTGTTATTTTACTTTTTTAGTATTTTATTGCAGTAACTTTGCTTTACAAACTAAGTAAACTCATATATGTAGATTCCTAATACGTGCTCTTTCCCTGTTTCTCAGAGATAAGTCAACACACCCTGTCCTCCACAGAAAGACAAAACTCTTGAGTATCTGTCAGCTGGTGGGTGCATCTGAACACGGCATGGGAGGGAGCCATAGCCCATCATCAGATGGGGTCGCCTCAATCCACTTCCAAACCCTTGGGGGAAATTTTCAGTGGTCCACCGAGTGGAGAGTTCTTGTCTGTCAGACTTCTGTCCCTAATTGTACCAACTGTGACCAGGAGGCCATGACTCTGCAGCGGAAGCATGGCTGTCGGAGGTCTGCTGCCACGGGCTGGGGCGTCCCTGTGGCAGGAGGTTACTCCATCTTAGCCTGGGAACCCAATACAAAGCTATTCTCTGGCCTTTACTGAGAAATGAGACACCGGAAAGCAGAAGTGCAGGGCCATCAGGAAGGAGAGAAAGACAAAATAGGAACGCAAGTGTTACCCTTCTGTTGATACTGGGTAATAAAGCGTAATATCCCTAACACACATGGTAAGACACCAGCCTGAGCTTGAGGACAAATCCACAGCAGAGTGGGTAGAATTCTGAGAGTGAACCAACCCATCCCCATTGCTTAAGCCAGTGTGAGTCATGCTTCTATCACTTGCAACCAAAGTGTTTCAGCTGCCTCCTTCCACAAGAACAACGAGCACATTGTGTTCTGGTTGGTTCGTTAGTGTCTCCTGTGCGCTGTCACCTCCTGCGTCTCATTTACCTGGATCTCCGTGCAGAGCTACATGTGGACAGAAGTTCAGTGCACCTCGGGTCGAAGGAATAAATCTGTAATTTAATTAGGCGCCTGTAATCCCCTTGCTACTCTCATGAGTATTTTCTTGAAAAATATAAAAGTGGGTTAATGTTTTCCATGTAGAGAAGAAAGGAAATTTTATAATCAAGTTTGGATGGAATACATTCACTGGGCAGCGGGTGGAAATGGACGGTTAGACAAGAGAGTTAAAGTTATTTAACTCCTTCCTCCCTCACAGTACATCTCTTTAGATCACTTTTAAAAACTGTAATAGAGTTTTAAAAAAAAAGATTCATAAAGCTGTAGTAATAATTGATTGGCTTAAGTTATAGTGTAATGGGAATGCATTTTTCCTGCGTTTTTATTTGGAAGGGTAGAAGCTCCATGTAAAATGAAAACAGGGCAGAGAAAATTCCACAACGACAATATGCTATCTGGCTTCATCTTTCTGAACCTTCCTTCCAGATAAAGCAGCACCGTCTGAGCAGCGGTCTGCTCAGAAGTTTGAGCAGATGACGTCCGATGTCTTCTGGAAACCCACAAACCCTAACTGAGTGGACGTAATGCTTTGTTTCTAGAACGCCTGCCTGTGTCTGTAGGTGTTTGACCTCTCTTTTCCTTCCATGAGCTTTTCTACATATGGCTTCATCTTGATTAATTCTCCTTAAAGTTATTTGTGATTACTGGGGAAAGTATTAAAATCTGAAAAAAAAAAGTCTAATGTTATGATTCTTCGGTGTGAAGTTATGGTTAGAACATTTAAAATTAATGAATCTGATAAAAATTCTTTTTACCTCCCAATTTGTACTACGTGTAATTATTTTCATTACTTTGTGTTATTCTTCCTGAAACTGTTAAAGCTCTAAAGATGCTTGTTTAGGCGTGAACTGAGTCACCAGGAGTTGGGCCCATGGCGGCAGCGGTGGCCACACACAGCCCGAGGGCCGGGGCTCTCCGCCTGGAGTCAGGCAACAGCTGAAAGAAAAGCACAACTGCATAAATAAAAGTGCCTCTTTCTCTCGCTTCCCCTTCCTGCTGGCTGCCTGCCTGCCTTCCTCTTAACATTTTTTTTTATTTTGCTCCAATATAAATAGCAAAACATGGTATTTTGAATTTAAGATAAACGATTTATTGCTAACTCTTGGAACTGTCTTCTAGCTTTCTTTTGAACTGTTAAAAGTTTTATTCGGGCACACGCTGGTGGCTCAGCACTAAGCTGGCAGCTGGGCGGAGGCCACATAAAGCCCAAGGACTCGGGTTTGTGACCCAGAGCTCGGGGAACAACCATAAAAATAAACACATTTAAAAAACGCTTCCTTCCTTCCTTCAAAATACTTTCTCCTCTTCTTTTCTTAAAAAAAAAAAAAGTCAACTTGTAATGAACACAGGTGTTACTGCAGGCTCGGTGGACGTCTGGTCAGATTGGAACCCTTCTTCCAGGTGCTCAAAGGCACAGACTTGGTTATAAGGTAAATAAGTGCCGGGCTGTCACTGCAGCACGCTGACCAGAGCTGGCCCAGCTGACTGAGCTCTGGGGACGTTAATAGGGTTGGTCCTGAGTTTTCTGATCATTTCCCTCCTTTCTTTTCTTTTGGTTGTATCATACAAGATGGAACCCGTTGTGGTAACCCCTTCACAATATATGAAGCCCAAACCATTGTGCTGTGTGTGAGCACATGGTGACGTGTGACACGTATTTCCCAATAAACGAGGGGGAGGTGTGACTCACCCCTCCTCCTCCCTCCTTCCTCCTTCCTCTGACCCCTACACCCGTTTCTTTCTCCTTTTTTCTTTTCTTTTTTTTTAAAAGATGATCTCAGTCTGTAATAAACATTCTTGCGAAATCGGCCAGGAATCTTGCCAAGCATGGTGTGTCCACGTCAGCTTTTTTCTGGACCATAATTTCAGCATGTGACAGCCTCTATTATTTTCATTAGTGCCGGGGCAGGCCTCTAAGACATTTAACCAGCACGGCTTCTTCCCTGGCGGTGCCTTTCGTTTCTGAAATGTTGATTGGGCAGAGAGGTGACACTGACGTTTTGGAGAGGTGGACAAAGCGGCTGTGGTGAAGGAGCCAGGCCTCCCAGCAAGACCCTGCTGCAGCCGGGAGCAGGGCTGTCCAGCTGCTCGGGGGCCTGGTCAGGAAGCGTCCCGGAGAGTCGGTCCTGGTCTGTGGGCTCCAGGGCACTCGCGAGAGGGTGCGCTAAATGCCAGCATGGTCATCCGAGACAGGGCAGCGCACGTGGTGACGGGGCCTCGAGACCACCTGAGTGTCATGCGTGACAACAGAGCGTTTATTATTTGATGGTGTGGGCGTGGGGACAATGTACGGGAAAGACCAGGATGCAAAGGGTCTGTCAGAAGAGGCACGTGCCCACATGTGACCTTGTCACAGAGAAAGCTCACGTGTGTGCTGTGAACATGTGTCTGTCGTCCGTGAGAATAAAGGTGGCCAGTCCGTTGCTTTTACTGGAAGCCATGCTGTGGGCTGACGTGGTCTGGTCCAAGCAGTGAGCCCCTGATGCCCCTCACTCTGGGAGCTGTGTGGGCCCTTGAGGAAGGCGGGCCCCCTCTTTCTGGGTCTCATTCTCAGTGAAATACAGGTGGACATGCAGGCCCGATGGTGGTGGCCTGCAGCCATGTTGACATGGATGCTGGAGCCTCAGTCCAGTTGGGCTTTTGATGTCAGAGTGATATCACCTTGTGAAGGGTGATTGACCTGTGTTTCGGTGGCAGAGTTCCTTTCTGATTGACAGGAGGAAGGTAGGAAGAACCCTCTGTCAGAAGCAGATAGGAGAGAAATGGGGTGAGGGGACACCCCCACACATCTCACAAACTAACCAGTTGCACGCACCGCCCACGGGGCTCTGCCTGTGAGTCGTGACTTAGCGAAGCCTCATCCTAGCGACAGCTGGACTATGTGCCTTTGATGATCACAGGGTTAACAGCAGCAGAGAGAAAACAGATGAGCGTCTCTTAGGTTTGCTCATTAGTCAAGAAAATGAGCAGTGATTTTAATATTTTGCTTCTACTTGAGAATCAAATGAAGATTAAAATGAGACAGGAATAATTTTTTAATGTAAACAATCTATGTTGCAAAGAATACTGCAAAAAAAAAAAAAAAAGAAGAATCCTAGTGTATTTTCTTCACTTTTGAACTAGGTTATGGCGATTCTGATTTAAAACGTTTCAAATGGATGAATAATGGCTCTGAATGTGAATTAGCAGTTTCCACGCTTCTGCCGCGCTCAAGGCCCATCTGGAAGGAGGTCTCCTGCCACCTAGCGGCCAGTGCGGGCAGAGCGACAGCGGTGGCAGGGGCAGCAGGGCGGCGCCGCCGCACAGGCCTGGGGCCCCGCTGCAGGCAGCGCCGCGCGGCGTCGCAGCTCAGAGGAGCCCTCAGCTGTGCCAAACAAGCTGCTGTCTGCTTGTTTTCCGACGAACAACCTTACATTTCTAAGACAGTCCGACAGGGTTTTGGAACCGCTCTTTAAATCTTCACAAGTCAGGACCCGCTTGAACAGTTTCACGTGTAATTCCTGATTTTTGAAGTTGGAGGCGTTAAACAGTTCTGATGAAAGTGTCCAGTCACTTCCCCGCTCCCCTTTATCCACGCAATGACAATCCAAACCCATGACAGGAGGAGAGAGGCTTAAAGCATGAGCACAGATGCTTGTGAAAATATGCGACACACGTCCAAATGACGGCGGGCTCTTTGTATTTAGGAGCGTGCGGGGCGGGGGGATGTCTGTTTTAAACATTAAATCTAGTGTGGAAAACGGACTCTCTGACAAGAACATCTGCCCGAGACAGTGATTATGGAAAAGTGGCACCGGGCTGGGCCCAGAGAAAGTGGGAATGCATTTTGGGAAATTTTGTCATTTGCTATGTGAGCAAATTCAGGTCTATTTTGTTTCAGCGCCACCAGATTTGGTAGCAGCAATGGGAAGATTTGCTCATTCCATGATCTTGTACAAGCAGGCTCTTGAGAAAAAAACGCTCTGCTACTACGACTTTCATAGGTTATTGAAGGAAGGGAAGGGTACAATGAATCAGTGCTTGGAAACAGACCCTGGTTAAAATAAACATCCGCTAAGCACATCAAATCAGTTCTGGTACTCAGTGTCATCTATCATCATCATCGCTTATCTGCCATTCACCTTACATACATATATGTAAGTATATATACATAAGTCCTCCCTTAACATTGTCACTTGGTTCTTGGAAACTGCAACTTTAAACAAAATGACATACAGTGAAGTGGGGTCCTTGAGAAATGTCATTTTGTTCACTGTGGCCGGGACTGGTTCTTTCTCATCAACGTTATAAGGAAACGATGCTGCTTGCAGACCTGAGGTGTATCCACTGCGGTTTCTGCAGTTTTGTGAGTCCAGCATGTTTTTGGTGACGACCTGATTATAATACGGTTGTAGTGAGACAGGTGCCCACACGCCTCCTCGGTGAGTGCCGGTGTTGGTGGTTACCCAGAGTTCAGTGCTTACGAGGAACGCGTCCTCAGTTTCTCGCAGAGCCAAGGAACTTCACTTGTTTCATCTCTTTCAGCCTCTTGGCCTCGATTCCAGATCCCCGCCCTCCTCCTCAACACTGAACAAACAATGTTCTCAGGAGCGAGCTGGTGAAAGTTGTGTCCTCTGTCCCCTGGCAGCCCCAGTACCTCCCCGCTCCCCTCCACATGCCGGGACGTCGAGGCTGACTTCTTCCCGCCCTCGACGTGTCTGGAATTTGCCTCTGCTCCGTGTCTTCCATCTTAATCTTCCCATCATCTCTGAGCCCAAGTCCACAACCCGAAGCCCTTCTCCCCCTTAACCAGCTAGTGGGAAGCACAACGCGCACCCCCACACAAGACAATACAAATAAATCTGGTGACCAAAACCAACACAGACACAGCAAACACAAAACCAGCCCCCTTTGAACGGAAATTCCCTTGACTAGCTCTTTTTCCTTCCTTTCTCGCCCGTGAGTTGTCTCTACTTCTTCACCCATGTTCACTCCTGAACTTAGGAGCCTCTTCTTTCCTGATGTTGGGAAGTCGCCAGACTCTAATGGACGGGACCCGTCCGCCGGATGCACGAGAACTGTTGCCACCAGGCTGCGTTTGTAGCGCGTGCCCTCCTCGCCTAGGCGGTTTTTAGGTGTCCTTCCCCCGCTGGGTCCCCACGCGTCCCTCTCCCCACTCTACACCGGGAAGGAAGCCCAGCTTCTCCCGACTCAGACCCGGAGCCCCTGCTCTGTGGCCTCCCGGGGCGCTGCGAGCCATTCATTCAGCTTGAGCTCTGAACACAAGAGGGACAGCTTGTGTGGACAGCTTGAATGTGGTCATTGTCTCGGGTCACCTTCCAGTCCGTGGTGTGAGTGTGACCGACTGGGAGGCAGGTGCAGCGTGGAGGGGGCCGGACGGAGGGCCGAGCAGGCGGTGCCGCCCCTTTCGGCACCCACTTGTCCGCTGATGACACGCCACGCCAGGCCCTCACCCTGAGCCTGGAGACACTCTTGAGACAGAAGGACGGCTCTGTGGGAAGCCCCCGGGTGTTGGACAGGGTCATTTAGCTGACACTTAGACTTCCAAGTGCAGTGACAAGTAGGCATTTGTCCGGGTGAGACTGGGCTTCAGGGTCAGACAGCTTTGCACTGAGGCCCTGGCACGGGGATCCCCAGGGGATAGAGGAGGAGGGCAGGTCTCGGTCGGTCTGCAGAAGCTGTGTGTGTTGAGTCCTCGCCAGGTGGTGAGTCCGTTGAGTTCCTGGACACCCCTTTTCTTTCAAGTACCGTGAGCAACATTGTCATTGATGCTTTAATGAATGCTGCTGAGTACACTGATGCGTGGCTGGAGGGAGGAGCTGGCATGGGTGACATTAAAGAGGTCGCCAGGTCGCACAGCCACAGGACTCAGGCACGGAAGGCGGAGGGAATGGGGTGGGAGGAGTGTCCAGCTCGCAGGGATCAAGCAGCACGCGCCCTGGCAAGTGGGGCGTGACCCCATGTGACTGAAAAGGGGGTCTAAGACGGTCAATTTTCTGACTTGAGGAGAAGCTGGAAATCTGACTTGCTCAATGGAAAACTTTCTGTGAGCCGTGACCCTGCAGCTGAAGTGAAGTCTGCGCCGAATCTGTTCATTATTCTCTTCCTGCTGTCACTGTGGATCAAGGTCTCCGATGTCATTTCATAAAGGAAAAGTGGGCTTTTCTGTGACCCGTTATTAGACTGGGAGCAAACCTTCACAGGCAGCGAATCACCCGTTAAGTGCTTGGCTGAGAGTCAGGCGCTGAGTTTAGCTTGAACAGAAATGCAGAAAAGCTGTGACCACGAGAGTGGTCACTCAACACTGTCCTGTTTTCTTCTGCTGTAACGTGATTGTGTGAGTCACTCCTTTAATTTGAGCTCCAGAGAGTTACCGATCACATCTATCGGTTTTCCTGTCTGAAAAATGGGACTAATGATTGTTGCCCTCGAGAAATTATTGACAGAGTCACTCTGGGAATGAAGTGAGACAGTCTGTGTGAAGCGGTTAGAAAGGCTGACAGGGAGGCCAGCCCGCTGGGCCGTTACCACCCTGGGCTAACCAGGGTCAGGCGTAAACAGCGGGGGAGACACCGAGGCCTTTGCTGGGCTGATATCATTTAATGGCCCTCCCCGCCCCACTCCCGCGGGGACTTACCTATTTCCCTTAGCCCCCTAATTTTAAATTGTAAACTTCGGAGTTTAGGAATCTACAGAACATTTTGTAATATGGGATGTCCTGTTAATACACATTTAAAAAAATGTCTTTCTGTGAATAAGATATAAGCACTTTATTAGTTAACTGAGCTGCGTCACTTAGAAAAATCAAAACAAGGCGAGAGGCACCATAGGCTTGAACAAGGTCACACAATCGGTGCAGCTGAAGCCTGCAGCCTTCGGGCGTGAAGCATGTACGTGGGCCGTGAGAATGAGGTCTTTCAGGCAACTGATGAAGAACACAGGCCGCAGCTGAAGGCCGCTCTTCCCCGGCACGGATGCCCACTCCCCCACTTACTGCTCACGCTGTCGGGGGCACTGAGTTGTTTTCAGACAGATACCCCCTCACCTAAAAAGGGTTGCATTTTTCTTGTGGAATATTTGCAAAACACAGGAACTGAAAAGAAAAGCAAGCTTACTAATTCAACCACCAGAGAATCTACAGTGTAGATACTCGTTTGTTTTCCTCCAGACACACGCACACGTGTGTGTATGCACGCGCGTCATATGTGTGACATACACTTTCAGCAAGAGCAGAATCTTAATGCAGAGTCCCGTGTTTTTGGACACTGTTTCATTAAACATTCTTCCAAGTATCCTCTGCATGACCTCGATAATTAGCGTCCTTGTTTTTACATTGTCATCTGCCGCGCCTTGTGGGAAACCACTTGATAGGAGTTCTTTGACCCTCTTTGCATTGAATGGTGGCTTTATCTTATCTTGTTTACGAATCTCTCTTGTGAAAGCACAGGGGCAGCATTTAACAAGGATAAAAGGGTTTCCTACTCTGAGAGATGATGTCTCACATCTCCATAATGGTTTGTTTGACTCATGAGACATATTTTACCCCTCGGCGCCTAATTATAATTGGCTATTTGGCTTGAATGTATGGATCAAATTGTCACTACAGTTGCCAATAAAATAGTTAAAATTCGGGGATCAAGGGCACCGTCAACATTAAAAATCCATCACGTCAACTTTAGTGACGAAAATCACACCCCTCAAAGCTTTGTTACTGAGTCTCCGAGGCTGATTTCATCCTCGTCGCCGGCACTTGCTCCCACAGGATTACGTTTTCTCGACACTGCGTCGTTCTGTGGCATTTTGTTATTAAGACCAAATGAGATGCCTTAGACCCAACATGGCCGACGCAAGATGTCTGCCACCTCGGCATTCACGCAGGTCGCTTGGAAGTTGGCAGTGATGTACTTTTCGTTACACGACAAGCGTCGTGGTCTTGCCCTCTTGTCATTGTTTTCTTCTCAACCTTCGGGAGAGGCTGAAGCTGTGTACGGGCGTGAAAGCTCAGCAGACCGGGCTGCGGATTTATTGTGGTGACGGGCCAGGGCGGATGGGGTCGCAGAAGCACCTCTGGTCTCGCTCAGAGCCAGGTTCCTCCAGGCTGGGTCGTAACGGGCGGGCCCGGGCTCCGAGCTGGCCCTGCCCCAGTTCAGCCGGGGGGAGTGCGGACAGGCCGAGGCCTCATCTCTCCCCTGGACCACGGGGAACACCCCGCTATTCGCGAAGAGGATCACACAGCACGCGCGTATGAGCTTATGCAAACAGAGAGACGTGGCCTTCTTTCACTCTTTTCATACCAGAGAAAGCAATACCAGGGTTTCAAACGTCAACAAAGACTCACCAATGCCAAGAATACATTTAGTAGGATTATTTTTTTTTATCTTCTGGTATGGTAATTCCAAAGGTCAGCAAACCAAATATAGCCTCTTATTCATATTTCTAGTATCCTGTGATATAAATTTGAGTGTGAATGTATTTTATACAAGTGAAAACTTGCTTTTTTTTGATTAAAAATGTTCAGTTTGCTATTAAAGAGTTCTATTTTTTTGCTCTCTTTTAAAAACTGAGATATAATTGACAGGGAACAGTAGGTTTCACATGCATAGCATAATGGTTTGATCTTTGAATATATGGTGAAATCATCACACAATGAATCTGGTTAACCTCCATCACCACACAGTTGCAGTATATTTTCTCATGACTTTTAGGGAACTTTTAGGATTTACACACCCAGCAACTTTCAGACACACACCAGGGATGATCACCTCCAGCCCCACACTGCACGCTGAGCCCCAGCACTTCTTCCTTTTACGCCTGGAGCCTGCACTTCTGACCATTTCCTCACTTTCTCCCTCCCCCAACGCCCCCGTCTGTTCGCTGCAGCTTTTCTTTCAGTTGCACCTGTGAGTGACGTCACCTGATTGCTCCTTCTCTGTCTGACTTACTGTTTGCTTTCCTATTTCCCAACCGTCAGTTTGGGCCCATTTTTCATAGACCAGGGCTGTCTGGAACATGGGGCAAAAGGGGCGGTTCAGCTGCCCTGGACCCAGGCTGTTGAGGGGCCCAAAAGCCCCGTCCTGTTTTTGTCTTGAGGAGACACCACCAGCCTAATTCTAAGCAGAAGCAGAGTCCCCGGGTACGCTTTCTCCGCTGGGGGGAAGCCACATGGGCTAAGCCACAGTGGACGGAACGGCCACCCCACTCAGCATCCTCCGGCGCAGCCCTGCAGCTCAGGGCTTTGGTAACAGGCCGCTCGGTGGAACTTAACGATGGAGCAAGGCAGCCCCCGAGCCTCCAGAACTGCGCACAATTCCTTTTCAGAGGAAATGTTTCTGTAAACGTCAGTTATGATCAACCCAGCGATCAGTTTTACGGGTATTTCCTTTCTCCTCTTGTCGAGTCCTGCCCACCGAGCACATGCGGAGAAAGCGTTCCTATCACGGGGTATGATCGGCTATTAAATTATAACCCACTCCAGATCTTACCGGGTCACACACAGCATAATGGCATAAAGATTAAGTCAGTTTACTTACAGGGAAAAGAAAGTTAGAATGGTGAGGTAAAACTGAAGCAAAGTTAAAAACGCACATTAGCATGTCCTGCAAGGTTCCTCATCTCTTAAAAAAGAGCAACATATTTATATTCGGCCCCAAACTCCTGATTATCTAAAACCAAAAGGACAAGGTTATCCATCAGTCAGATGTTATAACCACGATTATTTATTATCAATAAAATTAATATTCTTACAGACAAAACCAAAGCAGCTCATATTTTTCCGGTTATGCAATGTGAGGAAACTTTCTCCTCGAACCCCTGGATGCTTGAGCCCGGGACGCGGAATCAGACACTGGACAACGTTGCCGACAGCGTGCCTGAACTCAGCACGGCGCGTTTTCTGCGGCTCGTTTCTGCGTGTCCTTCAGTGTGAGTGGAGGGCAGAAGGTGAAAGGGCAGCGCAGTGCACAACAGCCAGAGAAGGAAACAGCTTTCTCAATGTCTGGGTCCCTCCATGGACAAAAGTCTAAACTTCCTGGGCCAGGAGAACTCTCTGCGTTGTTTCATCGACCCCTTCGTGAATATTCTTTCTTGCACTTTGACTTTTGATAAAAGTGGGCCAGTGACAGGTATTTACTCGCTGACCAATACCCTGGAGGAATTATTTGGTGTTACTGATTGGAATTCATGTACTTTTAAAACTCATATACTTTGAAAAGAAAATATTTGAAAAATCTGCTGGGCAAAGAGAAAGTAAAGTCCCCGCGCAGATGGAGGAGGAGGCGGGGCCGTCGCAGACAGTCTAAAGATTTTTCTCAGAGAACAGAGCTGGGTTTGCTCCAGAGAAGGACAAATCAATAAGGAAGGTTCCAAAGTTCTCCGCTCTGCAGACCTGGGCATGGGCCGCTTCAGCCTGAAAACTTTGAAAGCCGCCTCTCCACAGACCTTTCCGAGCTCCGCCTGAGGAGCGTCCGGGCGGACGGCTTCGCAGGAGACCGGGGGGAAGACCTCTGGTGACACGAAGCCTGACTAAGGAGTCACTGGTGGGTGTGAGTGGTGAGAGGCACCACCACGCCGTGGGGACGCCCGCAGGGAGCATGACGTTGTGCTGGGAGACAGCAGGCCTTTCTCCAGCGTCCCGCCACGAGGCAGGGAAGCTCCACGCGAGCCCAGCAGACCACAGGGCGGCTCTCCACTGCCCTTCTCTTGCTGGCGGACGTGTGCTCGTCTGCAACGTTCAGACATGTCCCTTCAGCTCCCATTGTCTCCACGTGCTTGCGCTCCCCGGGGCCTGGGCTCAAATGTAAACACGAAGGGGTGAGATGCCAGGGCTTTCCACACGCCCCCGAGGAAGGCGGGTCATTCACGGGGGTGCGCAGAGGCCGAGCCTGCGGGGGGAGGCCCGCTGTGAACACGGGCTCCCAGCAGCGACCCGACACAGCCCGCGGAGACTGGCGTGGTCTTAGGCTCTAAGCAGTCAGGACGACAGGCCCCTTTGATTTCTCTTCAAAGCTTGCAAGAGTGATAGGAATGTCACACAGTGAGACCAACAGTGTCAAGGTCAGCAGAGAAAAGGGACGTCCTCGCAGTGCTGACAACAGCCTCGCACACCATTCGCACGTCTCCCTTCATGACCTCCGTGAACACATGCGCGTATCTGGGGTCTGACCCCGTGCGTTAGCCGGCTCCCTCCGCTCCCACAGCCTCGGGACAGGCCTCAGTCAAGCGCATGTTCTCTTGGCAGCCTCCAGGCCATCGTGTGACTGTCCCCGTGAGTGTCACGGCCACACGCACTCCCGCCGGTCTCTGTCAATCTGGAAAACCGAGCTGGTGGCTGGTGTGTCACCATCACCGTTGGTAAAAGAGGATGCTCCTTTCCCGGGAAGGGGGACCAGGCTTTGGCATTGCCGTGCCTTGAATTGCCGTCCCGCCCTCACTCATTCCCTCCCTCACTCGTTCCTTCAGCGGTGTGAACTGCCAGGGTTTTCTTCGACGCGTTTTTCATGACGTCTGTGCACGCAGTCCGTGCTCTGCCCCCCGACGGACATGGGCGGCCTTGGGAAAGTTCGTTTGTCTGAGATGCTGGTGGACGGGGGAAAGAAAACAGACTGCAGTGAGGCTGGAGGCGGCTTGGGGACCGGGATCCCACGGCCCCGCTGATGACCTGGACCCACGGATTCATGGTCTGTGCTGGGGAAGCAGGTGTGGCCAGAAAGTGAGACGTGACCCTGGACCCCCATGGGACCCCAGAGAGGCTGGGGCACTGCCCACTGTCCTCACCCCCGTGCGGCTGCGCTGAGGAACCACTCAGCTCCTCAGATCCGCCCCGGCGCCCGGGCAGCCCCACTACTGTATCAGCTCCACGGCTCCCAGGGGACCAGGCAGAGGGGCTGCCCGTCGTCCCAGGAATCCCAGCACCTGATGGGTACACAGGCCCACCCTCTGACGGGATGATGGGGACAGGATTTGTGGCCACTGCCTGAGTGCTCACGGGGTTGAAAACCGTCATTGCAGGTGTTAAACTGGATTGTGAAGATGCCCGGTGGGCCAGTGGGTTGTGCTTCTCTTTAAAAAAGGGGCCGGTTCCTTTCTGCGCTGGC
Organism: Solenodon paradoxus; assembly: GCA_004363575.1. Taxonomy (NCBI): domain Eukaryota; kingdom Metazoa; phylum Chordata; class Mammalia; order Eulipotyphla; family Solenodontidae; genus Solenodon; species Solenodon paradoxus. The sequence continues at coordinate 13,617 of RJWH01001034.1, forward strand.
CGGGCAGGCCCGTCCGAGAGACCCCACGAGACCCGCTCTTCTCCGTCTGAGCTGTGGGCAGGCTCTTCTGAAGGCGGGAGCTCCGTGGATCGACGTAGACAAGACCTGTCCTGCATGCAGGGCCGTTATCCCGAAGCCACCCTGAGAAGGGGCAGCCGGGGTCAGCGGGGTGGGACGTCCGGTCTCACCCAGCACAGGGCACTACTAGCTCCATCGCTCCCTCCCCTTGTCATCGGATCTGGGCGAGACTAAGGCCTGCACACCCCATTCTCCCTCGGTCCACACCGCTGCAGCAAGGGTGGCCAAGAGGTGGCGGTGACTCTGAGGTGAGGACGGCGGGGGAGCGGACGAACGCCACACAAGGCCCATTGTGCCCGAAGGTGTGAGCTCAGGGTCCACTCGCACGCCGCCCCATTCACACTGGATTAGCACCTTTAACCCTCTTGCTCATGTCACCAGAGCCTTGAATCCGGTCTCTCATCTCTGTCTCTGAGGCGGCGCATCTAGTTTCCCTCTGCTTACAAGTTTTGGTTGGATGTTTGTCTCTTCCCCTCGCATTTCCCTCCCACCAGTCTCCTTTTTCCCGTGTGTCAAAGCCTGCAGGTGAGAGAATCATTCCTTAAAGTACGTATGAAACGAACACCAGCTCTGCTGCGAGCTGCTGGGGCCATCGCGGCCAGTCCGCTCTGCGGCTGTCCCTGCAGGGAGCTGGCTCCCGGCAGGCCTCCAGGCCCCTGGCTGGATGCGCGGCTGCCCTCGGGGTGGGTGGGTAGAGCCTGAATGCAGGGGAGGTTTCTAGCCAGGTGACGTGAGACCTTTTTTTCCTTTCATTAAACAAAACTTTTCCCAGTTGGGGTGGAGGTAATGGGGCGCATGCAGAGGGCGCATCAGATGGAAGGGCTAGGGTGGCGCGGTTAGCTGGGGGACGGAGAGACACTCATCGGAGGGTGGCCGAGGCCGAGAAGAGCTGGAAGAAGCAGTGTGGCCACTGAGCCTCGGGCGGCCCTCTCAGTCCTGCAGGCCAGCAGCGGTCAGCAAAACGGATGTGCGGGCCATGACAACACAGGGTGAGCTGCTGCCGGAGAAGAACAGTCAGGGGGCAGCTGTGTTCACCACGACACCACCACCGTGTCCTAAAATGCATGCAGCAATGTGAACAAAAGAGACACTTATCCTAAAAAATGAAGAGGAAGGTGCAGGAGAATGGTGGCCCGACTGGGGCTGTGGGGAGGGACAGAGCACGCAGGCCAGAAGGAGACAAAGGCCCACCCTGGCCGGGAGCTCTGGGCGTGAGGCAGGGAACAGTGGAGGGCAGGCCAGGCCATCCCATAGCGCAGCTCACGTGGAATCCAGCACTCGGTCCGCCAGATGGCGCACGGTGGGCGGTAAGACCCTGAACCTCAGCGGGAAAAAGAGGGGAGAGGAACAGATTTTGTGCTTGAGTTTCATTCTGGAGATTCGGACACCCAGAAGAGGAGGCCATTGGGATTTGGTCTGAATCTCGAGAAGGAGAGAAGATGGACTGAAGACCCACTTTGGAGACCAGACCAGAGGCAGGAGGACAGAAAAATCAGCAAACATTTGAGAAATGAGTGAGGAAAGGTCAACAGAGATGTGTCCTTGGTGACTCAGGAGGAGAAGCAGCGAAGACGGGCCCCACCCGCCAGCCCTGGAAGGCAGGAAGACAGCTGGAGGAGAAGGCTTGCTGTGCTGGTGACCACCGTCAGGTCCTAGAGCAGCCAGAGCAGGCCCTGCCTGGCTTATCAGCGACCAAGTGAGGTGAGGCAGTCGGGGAATGACTTTTGATGGTCTCACTCGAGGCAAGATCCTCTGGCCCCCTACTGTCCCTCAGATTCGTGTTGGTCAGGAGTCAGATGCAGTTAGATTCCCGAGCCTGGAGAGCGGATTCCAGAGACTCGGCACCCCACCGTCCAAAGTCAGTAAGGGGGCACGACCTGTGTATCTCGAGAGCGATAGTGCTTCAGCGTTCATTTCAAACTGTTCTTCTTTCCATTTCTGTACCTGGATTTCAGTTGCCCAATGTGTTTGGTGAATTCCACATTCTTTTTCCTGTTCTATTAGAGATGTTTTTGCATAGACGTGTTGTGCAATTTCATGCTGGAAAATATTTCAAATTCTTCTAGGAATTCCCTCCTCACTAAAGCTGGAAGAATGTTCTCTTTCCTCATCCAGCAGAAGTGCACAGGCTGACCTGACGAAGAGACTTCTGTCTGGATGTCTGCATCCTGCTCCGTAGTGTAAGCATCTCATTTACACGGGAGGGTGTTAACAGCAAACGCTCCAGGATTTAGTGAGCTGTGCCTTCGCGAGCGTCGCTTGCTGCCACCGGATCTGGGCTCCCTCTGGATGCCAGTGTGCTGGGGTCAGGCCAGACGCTGGGGGCGGTTTGCCCGGAAGGACTAATCCCCAGTACTGGATTTTCTAGCTGAACGAGAGCCCTGCTGGCAGGCTGGAAGGGCGTAGCATACCTGGAAGTCACAGGCGGCAGAGGAAGGTCACCACAAAACCAAACTGAACCAAACTGGGCCGCCTAGAGGACGGGGAAGTAGCCAGCGCCCAAAGTCACTCCGGGGATCCCGTCCTTGCACGTCGCCTCGTGATAGCATCTCCGCTTTTATTCCTCCCAAGTGGTACAATCTGTGCGATGGGTCCCTCTGCCTGTAAAATCAGGCGACTCAGTGGTGCAACTGAAGTCTCCTGTTTGGCTTGCAAATGAAAGTGCGCCATTTTGTGCATTTACTAGAATTTCAGATCATCACTCTCTTGCGAAAGGTCGGGGCAATCACAAGGCCTCTACTCTCTTGTATCTACTTAACTGCCTGTATGCAAGTGGTGTTTTTATTTGATAATAAGTATCTTGAGAGCAGGAAACACTAGCTTTTCATCATCCATCCATCCATCCATCCACCCTTCCTTCCATCCGTCCACCCACCCACCCACCTACTCACTCACCACTGCTTGTTTTAGTATCTCTGTGTTGGGATCACTGGTGAACTTAAGGGTGAACTAGACATGGTCTTTCCCCGCAACGAGCTCACAGTCCCTTCAAGACCACGGGTCCAGTCCAGGCTGCAGTGCGAGTGGCTCGGAGCTGCTCCCGGTCAGGCATCTGTTTCCATCGTGCTGGACTAGACCTGGGTGTGGGGATTATCCGGCAGCTTTCGAGACGATAAAATAGGACAGACAGGTTGACTGCAGAGTGGCTTAGGCAGGTCACCCCGCCTCATGCTAAACTCCATGGTGAAGCAGCAGCAGTTATGACGCACTGGGGACAGTGATGCCCCGTGTCGGGCGCCCTGGACACACTGGGTGGAGAACGCCTGCATCATGAATCTAGGGCCATTTGGCTCAGTCACCTGCGTCAGTATCATGAGATGATAATCCTTATTGGAATTAAATTAAAATCATTCTTTTTTCACTTATTAGTTGAATTTCTGTCTCGACAGGTTTTTTAAATCTGTTTTGGAGAAATATTGACTTCAGTTGTTACCATATTTGGCCCGACAACTTGCAGATTCTTGATTTTATTGGAGGGAATAGAATTCATTTTCATGTGGGATTTTTTTTTTTTTTTTTTTTTACTCTGAGAAACTGGATTTTCTTTCTTAACAGCTTCTCCTAGGTCAGTCAGGTGGTTTTACTGATTAATCATAACTCATGTCAATGATGTGTTTTAATGCACCTCATGTGCTTAAAATTATGATTTCGACTCCCATCACGTGGCTATGAAACCGTCGCAAAATGAACTCCTGACCGGAGAGGACGCTTAGTGGGTGGGTCACCTGGGTAAGGCGTGGGGCGCACAGGGCCTGCACCGGAGCCCAGCTCGGCGCGGGCCGAGGGAAGCCTGTTCGGGGACAACGACTGTCGGTGGCAGACATGATGGCAGAGTGGAGGCAGTGGCTCCTGGACATGCTACCGATAAATCAGTTCTTACCGTGACCTCTGAGCAGCTGTGAAAACCTGCACGTCAGGCTCCCCGCAGCTCCCGTGTCCATGCTGCAGGCTTCTGTTAAGAGGCTGAGTGGATGGCACAGGTGCACTTGGGGTTCCTGTCCTGGGAAGGAAGAGGGTTCTCTCCCCTTGCGTCTAGCTCCTGTGGGTCTCAGCGGAGACCCGCTGAACAATGGACATGTGCTCGCTCTCCCCACCACGCCTTCCAGAGACGGCGCACACGCGAGGAAAGATGGCGCACTCCGGGCATTGCCCACGCAACCGCCGGTGCTCTCGGACCAGGGATGTCACTGAGCTGGTGCCTCACGTCCCCCTGGTTTTGGCTGCTGTCAGACGGTGCATTAGCCTGCAGGGCCGACAGAACAGGGCCACAGATAGAAATGTGTTTTCTCACAGTTCTGGAGGCTGGAGTCCAAGGTCAAGGTGCTGTTTCTGCTGCGCTGCCTCTTCCTGGTTTGTAGACTGGAGTTTTTTGCTGTGACGTACATGACCTTCCTTTGTGTCCTGATGTCTCTCTTTTTACAAGGACACCAGTCCTACTGGAGTAGGAAGCGTCACCCGATGGCCTCCTAGCTGACATACATTTCTAGGATTAGGATGGAGTTGTTCCTGCCCGCTGCCAACTCAGAGAGCCGGACACAGGTAACTTGTGGGGTGTGATGCTTCACTTGACGGGAAACACGCACACACGGCCTGTTCATCTGCAGGCACCAAGCCAGCTGGGCTTCCTGCAGCTGACCTTGAACAACTTGCGGCTGAGGGGCACCTACCCCTCAGCCAAAAATCTGCACGTAAGTTTTGACTCCAAATCCGAACTACAGCGGTCCCTTGTTATCTCGGGGACTGGACTCAGGACAGCCCAGTTTTCAGATGCTGAGGTCCCTTCGGTCAGCTCTCTGCATCGCTGGGTTCAAGCAGCCATGGCACCTCGGACATGGAGGCCCACTGAGGCCCACTGAGGCCACAGAAAAATCCCTGTGCGACAGGGCCTTGCAGTTCAAACATGCTGCTCAAGGGCGGCTCCTTGTACTTGATCCCTCACCCCACAAAAGCTCCCTGCCTCCCGCCCCAGTTTGCAGGTCACTGGGAAGGGAGACAGGCCACTTCGTGGAGGGTTCCAAAGAGTTCGCATCACCTAGTGTCTTCTTTCATTCTTGTCACCGCCACAGAACACTCTTCCTTCCCAACATGGTCAGTGCCCAGCAGCTCATGAGTGGGGGTGTCAACCTGACCCCCGGTTTCCTGATCTTTAAATTGGGGATAATGATAAGCACCCGTCTCACAAATGAGTTTTCTTTCTTTTATGAGATTTAATTCAATCATATCAGAGAGCTCTTTGCCAACTGAAGGTGCCGTCTGACGCGTTCTTTCCCCAGAGACCTGGTAAATGTCACCTCGTTCTTGGACTCAGATTATGATCATCCCCATGTGTCCTTCTCATAGCAGTGACTGGTGGGAGGGGCATTTCTGCAGGTGGGACAGAGCGAGCCCAGGTGTTCTGCTGAAATCCTCACACAACCGGCACAGCTGCTCTGATGCTGGGACACCAGGTCCCAAGGTCTCCGCACCGACTTCTTGATCTTTCCTGCCTTCTCCCCACCATTTCTCAACAGTGTTTTATGGAAAAATGTTCCGATTCGAAGTCAGAGAGAGCAGGATTTAAATCTGGAGTCTGCACTACTTACATATTTGACCTGGGTTGCTCGCTCCGCCGGAACGCGTGGGTGTCGATGTCTCCTCTGTGAGGAGTTACGAGGACAGCGCTGGGCAGGCCTGGTCAGTTGTAGGGTTAGCGGGCGGCGTGACAGCGGTTAGTTATTGTTATTAATTTTGTCGCGTGGCCCTCCTTCCATGGCTGTGACAGGTGCTCCTCACACGGGCGTGGGTCCTGCCCCTGGCGCCTTGGATGGAACTGCTTTTCTGCAGGGCTGGTGGGGTGGGAGGAGGAGGCCTTGAGAACCGTGGGGACAAGTGACGCCTGTGTCTCTTTTTGTTTTTGTTGGAACCTCTGTTCCTAAATTGGCATCTAGCTCTGAAACCTATGGCTTTTATGCCAGTTTCGCAGGAAGTCAAATCCGACTCCTCTTATCTCCTGGTGGCGCCTTTGTGTATGGGGAGGCGCAAGTCCGGTGTCACCAGACCGGAACTGCGGGTGTCGAGCCCCGGGCAGGCGGCAAAGGAGAGCGTGGACTCTCCGAGGAGGGAAAGAGATCTGCCTGGCACTTGGGACTGACCAATGCAAACAGCACCCGAGGGGCGGCAGGCCAGCAGTGCCCACAGAGTCTGAGCGGGGGATCGGGTCCAGCTCAGCTCCACAGACCGCCCGACTGAGAGTCTGAGGCTTTCACAAGTGCCCAGCTTGCGCCAGACCTTCTCGGTAAACAGTGACGGCAGCTCTCCACACAGACAGGCTGGAGAAACAAGGGGAAACAGCTAAGGAAGAGGCTCCAACTTAGGAGAGGACGGAAGGGCTTTATCCCAGGGCTTTCGTAATCGGCTTTACCACGGGGATCTGGAGCTTAGCCCGGATGTGAGCCTTCACCTCCCGGCCCTGACCCACTGACGGCAGAGATTCTAGATCCTTTCTTTCACTAGCCAGAATGCATGGTGTCTAGGGACAGATTTGGAACAGGCAGTGACACGGGGTTTGGGAGATGCCACGTGAACGAATGGACGGGCAGCACAGTGCTATCCTGGTGACAGGCTCACGCTTTGCACTGTCAGGGCTGGGGCGGAGGACGATGGCAGGGAGAACCAAGGAGGCGGGACAGCTGTCCCCAGGGCGTGCTCGGGCCCTGAGACACCTTCCTTGGAAAACCTTGCTGATGAATCAGGATTAAGCACGTGTGTGGCTTAGAAGCTGCCGGAACACGACGTGACCGTGTTTGAAGCTGGGAGCTTTGCAGCCTGGCTTCCGTTTCTGACAATGAACCTGACGCCAGCGCTTTCTCCCTGGGGCCTGTGCTGGCGTCTCACACCAGAGTCTTTGTGCTTCAACCTCACAGTCAGGAACTGTGCTCCCATTTCCTCTCCATGGCAGAAACTGGGTCTGGAGGCAACGCGGCGTTGAGGTTAAAGGTGATGCTGCAGGGCGATGCGCCAGGGGCTGCCCGGGTCCACGGCCAGCAGAGAGGCAGGCGGCCGGTGGGGGCGCATGGCCACGCCCCTGGACCGCTGGTGCAGCCAGACGTGTTTCCAGAGTGCGTTCGCTTGTCCTTGGCTCCAGGTGCCGGTCCTGTCCACCCCGAGGTGATGTCCACCTGGAAGCAGACTGACGCCGACAGCGCTCAGAATGAGGCAGCGGGGCAGGGCCGCGCGGCCACCGCGGAGAGGCTGTTTCTGTAGTCAGTGGCCCTAATCTGTTCAGGGGACAGGAGTGGCGGGGAGGCCAGGAGAAGCTGGGGCGCAGGACAGGGCTCGGCAGGCAGAGAAGGTCTGCCGTGCGGACAGTCCACTGTGGGCCGGAGTCCTGTGGTGGAGCCAGAGGTATGTCGGTGCTTTATTTTTTCACACCTCTCCGCCACGAACTCACAGGGAACGGAGTCAGCAGCTCAGGTTCTTCCCATCGGTCCCCACAAAATGTGCTTCTCTCAGGGAGAGCTTCATTTGAACAAGTACCTTTCTCTTCGGCTTCTTTCTTTCTCTGATCAGTCTGTTTCACACGTCGGGAACCATCTCAGCCCCAGTGCTTAATATGCTCTATTAACTCTCTTGACAAGAGTCTCTTCTTTCCCCGTTTGTTTCCAGCGCTGCCGGCTGTCCGCTGGGGGACACGGGACGCTCCCAGCTTTGCCAGAGGACCATGTGGGCTTCCCTTTCGCACACTTGTGGCCGAAGGGACAGCTCCCTGCTTCCTCAGAGGCCTGGAGAGCACTAGTGGGCCCCTTGCCGCATTCCCTCTGTGCCAGGCATCTTGGTGAGTTTCTGGAGGGTGGCAGTTCCGGCTGGAAGGATGAGTTTTGGTCTGAAGAGTGGACAGTCTCGGGACTGGGGATGAGACTGGGACCCTCGGGGCGGTGGCCATAGCCGTGCAGGAGGGACGCGTGTCTGCCTGAGAGTCTCCAACCACATCTGTCTGACCCGCTGGCCTGCTAATCCTGAGGCTGTGGGGACTGGCGTTCTCTTCGAAGAGAACTTGGAAGGAGAATTTCAAGTGAGAACGAAGAAACCGTCTATAGTTAGAGAGAAGCCGGGTGGGTGGTGTGGCCGGTTCGGGGCCCGGCAGGTAAGTGCGAGGCGGGCATCCTGGGCGCGGAGCAGACCCTGCTGGTTCCGCGCTTCTTGCAGGAGACCCAGTGCACGCGGTCCTGCTGTCCAGGTCAGGGCTGGGGGGGCTGGGGTCCACGGCCCTGTGGGTGCCGGAGAGACCCTGGGCGAAGGCCTCCGTCCCTCTCCCACCCTGCACCGCACCACAGAACAGCAGTCCGCCCGGCCACGTCGCGCCTGGCGTTCGCGCGAGGCAGAGGCTGAGACCACCGACGGCCCTCAAGGCAGGCGGGCCCCTCGCGGTCTGCCCAGGCGTGCGGGGCGGCTGAAGGAGCGCGTCACGGGTGTGCCGTCGGGCTCTCTCGTGGACAGAATCACGGGGGGCCTCGCACCTGGGGCTGCGGAGGTCACTGCGGCCTTTTGTCTGAGGGGCTCTCCCCTCACGATTTCTCGCAAACCCTCTCTTTCTGGTCCAGGAGACACGAGTGCTCTACAGAGAGTTCTTGAACGCGTCCCTGAAATTCGTGTGTTGCTGGGCTGGACCCTAAGTCCGCGCTGCAGACGGTGGCCAGGCCGCAGCGTCCAGTTTAGCATTGGGGGGCGGGGGAGGGGGGCAGTGGGAAGAGAGAAACAGAGAACTTGGTGATTGGTATCTTCTTATTGATGCGTATCTACATTCTTAAAAACTTCTATGGCAACCACATTAGTTTTATAACTAGAAAAATTCACATGAAAATGCCACTCAACTTCTTTACCTTTTCAACTGGAGTGTGTGCAATGATAACTGGACACATTTGTAATTGCTACTGATCATTTGTAGAAAAATTACACACATTAATAAGGTAAACAGTCCAAGATCTATCTCTCTTACATCTATATACCCACCTATTATTTTAAATTAAATTTTGAAATAATTTCAAACTTAGAGAATTGTGGAAAATTACAGGATCTCCCATATATATGTGACCCAGAGACCTCATTTAAGGTTCCCATATGGTAGTAATACCTTTTACAGCAAAAGGATCCCAGACAGACGCAGGCACTGTGCCAGTTGTCAAATGTCTCTAATCTCCTTCCAGTTAGAACAATTCCTCAGGGTTTCCTTCACTCTCAAGGTCTTGATGTTTTTAAACATTACAAGCCAATAATTCTGTGCTGTGTCTCTCAGTCTGAATTTCTTCACTGTATCTTCATGATTAGAGCCAAGTTTTGCTCTTTTGGCAGAATATTCCAGAAGTAATTCTGTGTTTTTCCACCACCTTCTTGTCACCACATCCTGCTGGTGCCACATCATGGAGGTGGAGTGAACACATCACTTTCTCGGGGTGTATCTGCCTGGCTTTCTACTGGCGAGTTGCTCTTTCATACCAATTAATAAATATTTGTTGGGTCACCTTGAGATCAGGTAAAATCTTGTTCCTTGTCCAACCTTTGCTCACCTGTTTTAGCATTTATGGATCAAACTTGTGGGTCTATGATAATGGCGATTTCCTGATTTCATCATGCATCCTGCATTTCTTAGTTGGCACTTGCCTCTAAGGAAGAATTTTCTCTTCTTTCATGTATTCATTTGTCTCCACGGTTCCTTAGCTCCTTCTGTGAGTAAATGGGTTAAATTTACTTCTATTATAATTTGTTTTGATGCTCAGATTGTTCCAGATTAGACCGATAAGAGTCCTTGCAAAAGGATTTTGAGTGTCTGAATTGTCCCTATCGTTTTTTGACATGTTTCAGGTTTCTCTTCCTCTGCCCATGTTCCACTCCTGCCATCAGCCCCATTGCCCAGGCACTTGGTTTCATCTAGTAGGACATGATGTTTAGAAGTCAAAGATCGGGGTCCTAAGTGGGCTTGTTGGCACCGAGATACTGCTGCCCCTGCCCTCTTTCAGGGGACAGAATTAGAGAAAAAGTGTGTGTATACAGCCCTCTCTATTTATTTCTGGGTCTATGTTGAACCTCATGAGTTCACACTCACACCTCAGCATCACGAGGTATATTCTGGCTTTCCTCCTTTCTGCTTGGACACTGAGAAGACGTCTAGCCATCGCTGTCATCCGCATCATATTTACGGATTGTATCGATCTTCTGAATATTGGGATCTCTCCTGGGACCCGTGTTTGCTCTTCAAGGGGATGAGTAAGCTAGTGAGGCTGTTGTCTGCAGCCTCAGACAAATGGGGAATATTCTGAAGACTACAAACTCCGGTCCCCAGGGCCTTTCTGCAGACGTCTCCTCTGGTTGGCAGGTGGATTCACAGAGACTTAAAGCTGTCCTCCAGCACATCCTGCAGTGATAAGAGTGTGGTGGAAGCTGTGGTGGCATCTGGCCACGCTCCTGCTGCATTTCTCAAATACTTGTAGGCCTCTTGATTTTAAGAGCTCCAGTAACTACTTGACGGATTGTTATCATTTCAGGTAAGAAAACTTCGAAAATATTTTTCAAATTCTCTCTTTAAAAACAAACAAAACCAAATAAACTCAAGCTATTCTTAACACATTAGGATGCTGTTTCTGAAAATAACCTGTGAATTATGTATCAAAGTTCAACACCGAAGTTCTTTGACATTATATAGCTAACATGGTTCTCATTTTTGGCTTTGTTTGTATTACATCTATTTATTTGGCAAGTGTCATCACCCCACTCAATGGAGTTAAGGTGGAAACACGTGAAATGCATAAAAGCATGATTTCACTTAATACGTAGTAACTAATACTGGCGTTGTGACCCACGGCCCTTATAGACCCCTGATCTGCAAGAGAGCTCATCTTAGCCGATTTCTGTGGCCTGAATTCTGAACCCGAGTCTTTCATTATTGTCGGAATCATTTATCACCCAAGCTTCCATCCATAGGTGGGTTGACGGATCCAGTTTAGCCAGCAGTGAGTCTGGGTTACCCGAGGAGATGCAGAGTACCCCTGCACGTGTGCTGGGAGAGGGTCGACCCACGTTCGTCTCTCACTCAGCCCTCCATCACACCGAGAGCACACGCTTACAAAAGATTATAGCTACTGACAATTCTTTCTCCTTGTGTTTTTTAAAAGCATGGATTTGAGAAAGACCAGAGATTTTTATGAGATTGGCCCTATACCACTGATGGTTTGAGAAGAGCGCAGTAGAGGTGTTAGTTAGTCAGACATATAAACAGGTAAGTACAGGTGATAGAAGGTCCAACTGAGAACCAAAAGTAAGTGACAATTAGGTTTCCTGTTCAATCTCTGATTTAAATATTTTCTTACACACAGTCGTGAGAAGTGGTTTGAGCCTTCTCCTGTATCACTTTTTAATTGGGATTAATTTACATACAATAAAACCTCCCCTGGTGTGGGAAACTGAATGCATTCTACGCACATGTGATGTACATCCCAAACTTGTGTGATGTCATGATGCAAACCCAGCTCTCGGAAATGTACAGTTCACTCATTGTCAGTATGGTCATGTGCATTCCTGCCACCATCCAGTTCCAGAACATTTTCCTCACCCTGGAGTGAAACTCAGAACTCACATGTAGTCACTGCTCATTTCCTCGTCGTCCCAAGTCCTGGGTGAGCGTGAATCTACTGCCGGGCAGATGTGTCTCGCCTGACACTCCCTCAAACAGAACCCTACAAAGGTGCCCTTGTACCTGGCTTCTTTCACCTAAAAAATGTTGTTGAAGTTCATTCACATTTTTGCAACTATCAGTGATTCATTCCTCTTTAAGGTCAAATAATACTCCAGCGCATTAGCACACCAGACAGTTTACCCACTTATCTGTGGGTGGATGTTTCAGTTGCTCCTACTTTCTGGCTAGCTTTTTTTTTTTTTCCTTTTTTAAAAGAAAGGTGCAGATAGCATTTTTACAATATTTTTATTAAACATCGCCATATCACGTATCCATAAATTTTTGTCTGAATCAGCCATTACTATGATGACTCTTTTCATTCAGGGTGGTTTTGATTTGCATCTCCGTAAAGATTAATGGTGCATGTGTTTATTGCCATTTTTCTATCTTTGTGGATAAGTGCATAGTCAAATCCTTTGCCCATCTTCAGATTGAGCTTTTTGCCTTTATATTGTTGAATCCTAAGAATTCTTATATAGTCTGGATTCTAGACTTAGCAGTAAATAAATCTGAAAATATTTTTTTCCATTCTATGGCTTACCTTTTCATTTCCTGGACAGTGTCTTTAAAGCACATGTGTTTTTAATGTGATGAATTCAAATGTACATCTTTTCTTTCATTATTCAGGAGTCTGAATAATATCTTTCATTATTCAGGAAACTATTGTCTAATCCAAGACCACAGGATTTGCTTCTATTATTTTTAAGTTTGATTTTTCAGTCTGAGCTGTAACATTTGGGCCTTTGATTCATTTGAGCTACTTTTTGTGTGTAGTGTGAGGTAGGGGTCCAGCTTCATTCTCTTCCATGTGGATAATGGGTGTCCCAGCACAGTAGTTGAAAAGTGTATTCTTTCCTGAGTGAATGGTCTTGGCACCTCTGTGGAAGAGTCCTTGCTCACATGTGTGGGTGTACTTTCTTATTCTTAAGTCTATTGCATTCATCTGTGTGGTCAGCCTGATGCCAGTGTCATAAAGATTTGATTCCTAAAGATTTGTACTAGGGGTGAAATTGAAATTGGGGTGGGGGTGTATCACCAAGTTCAGTCTTCATTTTCAAAACTATTTAGGCTATTATGTGTTCCTTATATTTCCATATGGATTTTTGGGTCAGCCTGTCAATCTCTTTAAAAACTGGCCAACTGGGGAACTCCACTGAATCTTTAGACCCATTTATAGGGTAATGTCATTCCAACAATACTATGTTTTCTGACCCACAAGCATGGCCAAAGAATGTAATTTTTCCGCAAAGTTCTGAGAACTAAAGAATGAGTCAGTGCTTCGGAAGGGAATCAGACACCCAGCGTGTAGAGCTGGAGATGTCTGCAGGACTTCAGGATCGAAAGGAAGGGTTTGACCTATGCTGAAAGTGGTAGAATAGAAAAACAGAAACAGAGTGAATGGCATGAAAAAGCAGACTCTGTGGAAAGAGTAACTTGACTTAGAGGCAAGAGACAGACTACCCTCAAAGTTTCTGAAGATGATCATCATAGGAAATGCATTTATATATTTCATATACGAGTTCATATTTTGTATGTGCATGTAAAATGGAAAGCAGGAAGGAACATTTAAGAAACAATATTTATGGTTACTCTAAGTAATCCTTGCCTTGATAGTTCTATTTCCTTTTCTTCTATTTTATTACAAAATAAATCATTATTAACCCACTAGGCAGTCTTGAACACCGTGTCCTATGGGGTGTTATTTAAAGGTCACTAGACAGGTGTCTTCCCCATGACATTTACTGATGTTTTGCATCTCTTGCATTGGAAATTGAGAGCTTGATTCTCAGTTAAAGCAAACACCTTTGGAGAATGACTAATCTTTGCCAATCTTACAGCCTAGAGTGAAAGACTCATCAATTTTCTTGGAAAGCAAGTTGTGTTAGAGGGGAGAGTGATGCAAATGTGGAAGCCTGAGGCTACAAAGGGCAGGAAGGTGCTGAAAGAGAAGCACCTGGAACACTGTTCCACATGAAGTGAAAAACGTGGTCATAGCTGCTGTGAAGACTGCACCTTAGAAGTTCATTCTCTGGAGGAGGGAGGGTCTGGGAAGAAGTTAAAAGCAGGGCTGGAAACAGGACATCCACAGAGAGGGCACAGCCAGTCTGCTGGGGGAAGGGGGACTGGGCGGCCCGTCTAGAATGACCAGGAGAGTGATGACCAGGGCCTGGGCCCAGCCTCTTTCAAGGAGACGGTAAGGAACCTCAGCAAGTGGCTCTGTCCCCTGGGGGCAGGCGAGTGCCTAGGGTTGGGCCTCTACTTCTGTTGCCAAGACTCGACCTACTAGCCTGATCTGTTCAAAGGACGCCGGTGAGTTGGGAGGACTGGGTTCAAGGGCTGGGAGGACTGAGTCCAAGGTCACGGTGGACTGTGCAGAGGGCAGAAAGGCCTGCCGGAGACGCCCTCCCAGTGACTCACGGCCACGTGCGTTCTGTGCCCCAGCTGTGCGTGCGCAGGGTCCCATGCAGGCTGCAGGGCAGTTTTGTGGCAGAATGGTGTCAGTGTGTTCAAGTGTCCCTTTCCTCCCAAGCCTGAGGGAGGAGTGCACCCAGGGCAGCCGAAACTACAAGGGACGTGCGGCGGAGCCAGCTCGAGCTCCTCTTAGTCAGTACACAGATTTACGCACCTTGCATTTGCAACCTGAGCCTCCAGTGCGCCCCTTGCACGCCCTGGGGAGGAGGGAAACTGGACTAACCGGATGAGCTCACCTCCTTTCTGTGAGTTTCCAGACACCGCTCCCTTCCCAGAACCCACCTCTAGGTGCCAGAGGAGCCTGGGGCAGGTCCAGTCCCTGTTCCACCATCAGAGGGTGAGAGGAAGGGCGCTGTCTGACACGAGGGGAGGGCCTGTCCCTCCAGTGACCGCCATCGCATCCCACTGTATTGCTCCAGGGCCCCACTCACCCACATGCTGGGGACCCACTGGATAGTTCTCAGAAGTTCCCGGAATGCTGTCCCCAGGGCAATTTTGTCATTTCTGCCATTGAATAAAATGACCTGTACACACACTCTCCCGCCCCCAGCTTTGACCCTGCCCTGGACACTCCCCAGAACCCCTGGAATCTTCCAGATGGCGGCAGTGCAGGGGCGGTGTTCTCCCCCGCAGGGAGCAGCGGGCACCCCAAGCCCCATGGCCAGTGAGCCGCCCTGTATGAGGTGCTTCGGGGTGTGCGGGACTGCTGGGTGCGTCCCCCTGCTGAGTCGCAGGAGCTGTGTGAGGGCCCGGCTGTAACACACCACGTGGCGTTCGCGTGGCATCACCACAGCGCGTGAGGGATGAGGCGCAGGGCCGCCCGCAGGCCGTCGTAGGACCGCTGGCCCGGGCTCTTCCCAGACAGCCAGCCCCGCCGCCCAGTGCTCGGCGGCTCCCCTTCGTCCTGCCGGGCTCAGGGCGCGAGGCCGAGGAGCACGATGTGACCCCGCTCCGCTGGAGGCCTGGGCACCTGATGTCCACCCGCCCACCAAGAGCCCTGCTGGCTGGAGGGCAGCTCACAGGGAGCCGGAGCCAAGAGCGATGTCAGGGAGTGGGCGCCCGGCCTCCCGCCGCGCAGAAAGGAGGTCAGAGTGACAGTTCTCTCTGCAAGGTCACCTCGTTCTGAGGGGCACCTGTCTCAGCGCATGTGCAAACTGCCAGACCACAAACCAGCCGTGTGACTCACATGTGACATGTATTACACATACACAAATTCCTAACTTGGGGAAAAGATGACCTAATTCTACAATAAAAATACTCTCCTAGTTCCACCCTGGCGGTTCCCCGCAATGCTGACGAGAAGGTGACGTGTTCGTCTGACCCCATGTGGGACTCGACCCTGTGTCACATGCACCGACCACAGACCCCTTGCACCATGGGTAAATTTTGCAAGTACCTCCAACACTGCCCCTTGTTTTTCACCTTTTTGCGCAGGTCACTGCTCTGGTTTCTGCTGCTCCTGGCAGGCGCTAACTGAGCAGCACGTGTCAGGGACGGCAGGTGTTTGCATAACACCTCTCTTTCCTGTTCCTCAGCTGTGAAGTGCCTTCAAATCCAGGAGGAATTTGTTTCTTCTCATTTAATGTAATTAAGATCATAATCTTAAATGTCAGGGAAATTAAAAGGTGGGGCTGGCGATAGGAGACTTCCGGGGAAATTAAATTTACTTGATAGTCAAAAGCATTTATCCCTGTTTGCAATTTTATCATTTACCCACGTAGCTGTCACAAGGCCCTTTGGTTCTAAAATTACCTAGTTCCTAAATCTGCAACATGAAAGTCAAAAACTCTCCTTCCCCAGCACAGCGGATGCATATGACGATTAACATCTGCAAATGGCTTTGGCGGGGATAATAGAAAATAAAGACACCATGGTTCACCTTAGGGTGCAGTATTAGTGAGATGTATGCTTGCACATCATAAAACCCCCTTTTTATTCGTAACCTTCCAATTCTTAGGAAATACATAACAAAATCCTTACAAAATGTTCAAACGGAAATCCCACGTAAGCAATCATCTGAAAGCACCTATAATGCATCGTCGGACACGATTTCACAAGGCCCCCAACGCAGCTGTGAAACCCTTCTAGCCCCTGTCTGTGGGGACCCTGCATTCTAGTGGGGGCAGAAAATAGCTAACTGAGGAATAAACATGCAACAGTACTTGTTTTGGAGGAAAGCAGAGAACAGTAAGTTGCTTTGACAGAAATGGTTTCTGGGAGTGGTGGCGGGGATCTGGAAAGGGCGCAGTGGACCAGGGGGCTGGAAGTAACTGCTGTGAAAAGGAAGCAAAGGAACAGGGTGCCAGCACTGGGAACTCGGCGGCTGGGGGCAGGTGGGAGTGTAAGAGATCCTGTTCCTTCTCTGGGACAAGGCAGCAGGCAGAGGAAATGGCCTTTCCTGTCTGAGGGCTGCCTCCCAGATCCGCACCAGGGGGACTCAGAATCACAGAAAGCCATGGCCCAGAGTTCTGGTCGCCTATGCAGGCTGCTGAGGCTTTAAGGCCTCTGGAAGTGCTAGGGGAGTCTTTCCTGAATCCTCCTGTCTTTCCGAGCTTGCTGGCACTTGTGTGTGTGTGTGTGTGTGTGTGTGTGTGTTCCCGGTGTGCTTCTGCGTCCCTCCAGCTCTGTGTCCAGGCTTCTGCTCTGTGGGCCTCTGTCTTCACGTAAGGACACATGTCACATAGGATCAGGCTCACCCAGCTCCAGGCGACCGCATCCTGACCGATCACTTCTGCGGCAACCCCATTTCCAAGCAGGGTTACTTCTGAGGTCCCGAGAGTAGGACTGGAGTCTGTCTCTCTGGGGCACAGAATTCAACTGCACACAGCTGAGGGAACGTAGAGCCATAGCGACTGTGTCGAGAGAGGTGCCTGCTCATGGGAGTGACCAGTCCAGGGGACTGACCTTCTGTGGGAGGCCGGGCAGGGGCAAGGGGCTGGTCCTGGGAAACCAGAGTCACTCACTGTAAAAGGAGAGGGAGAAGCAGATTCATGAATTAGGGGTGGGGAGGGGAGATGGAGGAGTGGGTTTGTATTTTCTCCATGAAAAAAGAGACATTTTTTATTTGAAATTCAAATCAATGCCATAGTTGCTAAACAAAAATCTCTCCTTTATTATTTAAAACTCTTAGGAAAACGACTTTTTTTCTGCCAAACATTTTGGGTAATAGATATTAGAAGAACCCAGGTCAAGCAAAGAAGTGCCCCTCCTCTCCAAATCACCCAAAAAAACCCCATTTCCCAGCTGTAAGGCGCTGTGAGCGAGCTGCGCCTGGAAAGCACGCGCTCTTCTCAGCCAGCTTGGTGGAGGCCGGTCTCCAGCTGGGACCTGGGCTGCAGATGTCTGTTTTATTTCTCCACGGCAGACGGTCTGTTAGCAGACAGTGGCTTTGGCACGCTTGTCACTACTGATATCGCAGCAGATTCTACACTTGAAACACGTGTCGCTGTGCTTTGCAACGCGGGCCTCGGTTTTTAATGAGTTAACATTTAAAAACCAACTTCCTTTCTGTACTTGGCCTGTCTTTGATTTCAAGTCACTCATAATTGTTTAAGGATATACTCTCTAGGCAAAGCCTTCCTGTGTGGTTAAGACCATGAATTCATTTTCCCAATGCTCATACAGTAGCGTTTGAATTGTCAGAATAATAATTCAAGCAAAGTTCCATGAGGAAATGACATCTGGAAGAAAATGCTGGTGTTCCAGCCGACGGCGCAGGTGCCTGCACGATCCAGCAAGGATGCTGCTGTCCTCGGGGTCGGCTTCACCCAGGCCTGGCCTCCGCACCCCCTGCACCCCCAAACCCCTAGGTGCACCCTGCCAGCTGCGGGTCAGCCACGGCCGACCTCGCTTGTGGACGGCACCGGAGCTGTGTCATGAACATGAATTCCAGTGTCAGCAGGGCCTCGGTGAGCAAAGCGCGACGCAACAGAAGCGTTCTTTCATTATCTTGAAAGCCGGCATCTCTGCACCGCCTGCAGAAACCGTTTGATCGGATCTGCGTGAGGCCCCAGCCCTGCTCGCTGGCGCTGCCCCTCTGCAGAGCCCTGCAGGCAGACGGGCTCTGCCTGCTGGAACTCCCATTTTCTAATCTTTCTCTCCAGCCTGGGACCAGGGGGCCTACACGCCCCCTGCGAGATCGCAGAGCACAGGGATCCAGGAGCGCAGTAGCAGCTGCCCCTTCTGTCTGAACCCTCTGACTGACGGTTTCATTTGGCTCCACGTTTGTTCCAAGATTTTGGAACAGACTCTTCTTTAAGTTTCAAAACCCAGAATCACAAAATGCTGAAAAATAAAAGAGGTCAGTGGCCACATGAGAATTAATTTTGCATTCAAATGAAAGTTTGAACGTAACGTTGGTAAAAATGTGCTTTGTATTAACATTCAATGAATTAAGTAGGAAGAAACCACTTGCAGAAGTTTTACTGATCCTGATTTTAGATATTAAAGTACTTTAATTTATCCTAAATGTTTAGTTTTATTAGCTGTTTTAGTATTTAGATATTTAGTAATGTTCTAGATTAAAATTCACTAAAGGAAATTATTATCCCTGTGCAATGTTTTCGGTGAAAACTAGCAAAGTGGCAGCCACCCAGAATTTATTAGATACTTTTATTGTATCTTAGTTGCTTGGATTAAAGGTTCCATCTACATTTGCCCTTTATATGTGGAGGGTACTGCTGTGGATGGAAGTTTTATGGAGCGTGCAGTTCTGGCCTTGGGGAATTATTTTTTCCTGCTAAATATCGTGTTTATTATCTCATTTCTTGTTCTTCACATGAGTCTACAACAAACCCAGAGAGAAGAAGGCAGGACTTTCACCTCAAATACAAGGAAATCCCACATGAAACCCAGAAGGAAATTGCCCCCCGTGTTAAAATCAGCTTTTCGATGAAAATCTGTTTATATCCTCACCCTCCTCAGTGCTCTTGACATTGTTGCTGGTGATGCCATTTTAAAAGTAAAAGTGGAAACTTGATTGGGAAATTATTTTTTCAGAAGATTTAGAAAACAATAAAAAAAAAAAAAATCACAAAAAAATGTCATATTCTCACCACCCAGAGGTCAGACTTAATGATTTTGGGCATTCAACTCTTTTCTCTATGCACACTTAATCTTTTTCACAAAACTGAATTCTAGCTTCTAAGAAAAAACGAAGACTGTTTCAGCAGCATCTCCCTAGGCCATTAAAATAATGAAGAACTACAGCAGGAGGGCGAGCGCGCAGAGAGATGTTCGCCTGACAGTGAGGCTGGGGAGTCGATTCCATTTCCGACCATGAAATAGCCCGGACGTGTCGGGAGGACTCCAACCTGTGAAGAGACCCCGCCTGCGTCTCCTTCTGCTTCCTCCCTTTCTCCCGCCAGATTCCAGGGAGGCAGACGGCGCGGCGCGGGGCCCACTGAACTCTGCCTGCGCCTGAACCTGCTTCTCTACACGGGAGACATGGAGGCGTCAGTCTTGGGACTTTGGAATCAACACCTACTTATCTCTGCTGTCTTAGTCTCAAGAAGATTTGGGGCTTCTGTCTAAGTAAATATTTAGGCTTCTCTTAATAGGATTTTCCCCCTGCCCTGTACTAAGTTAGCTCTCAAACTGCAGTGGAAAATTTACTTTTCACCCGCCAGCGGAACAAGCAGATTCGGGGAGCGAGGCTGTGGGCTCCTGGAAGGCACCCCAGGGCGCAGGTGTCCACAAACTAAGCAGCCCTCACGCGGGTGGGGGAGGCATTTCTGGAGGCTGTTTCTGGAACACGCACGGTCTGCGCACCCCCACTTTCTCAGTGGCATCGGGCGCCATGTCTCAGGAATATATCAATTTTAACCACAGATGCAACGTGAATGCTTCCCTATTGCGTTCACCATGTGAGGACATGTGCTCCTTGGACAGTCAGTTCCCGGTGCGTTCAAACCACCGACCCTGTTTTCACCGGATTCTGTGGGAATCTTACTGCGCTCCAGACCATTCTCTCCACAAGGACGGCTCTGGGATCAGGGCACAGCCACAGGCCTCAGGGCTGCGGGCTCACGTGGGAGCCCAGAGTAACTTCCCTCCCTCCCCTTGACACAAACCAAAGAAAGCAATGGCACAAGACAGAGGGCCAGCAAGTGCCAAGCGTGTGACACACGACCAGTCCCCAGGTTAAGGGAAACGCAAGCGTGCGCTGTCTCCTCCAGCTTCCACAGCGCCTCCCGGCCCAGAGGTAGTGTGACCTGCTGGGTGGTGGTTCCTTCAGAGAGGAGGAGGGACACGGGGCTGCACGCCGGCTCACGGTCCCCCGCCCTGGGGTTTGGCTGGACTGGCACTGGAGTTTTCCTCGGCCGCGTAGGTTATAGAATGCTGCGTGCGGGCCGTCCCGGGGAACAGCCTGGCAGTGCTTGGGGACCTCAGGACTCAAACCACTGGGAGGCCAGGCCCTTCCCCTCGAGCCTCCTCATGCCGTGCTGCCCACGGGGGTTTGGGGGCAGCGGGGCCTTGCTTCCCAGGAGTCTCGCACATGTGTGATGCGGGCGCACGTGGTCCTGGGTGCTGTCCCCAAGATTCTCGGCGCCCTGAGCCCTGGGTCTACAGCCGCGGGACTCGGGCTCTAACCGGCACATTCGTGCTGCTAGGTTAATAATGCTTTACTATCAGATAGGACAGTGACACCGCGGGGGTGTCATTAGTGCGATTGTGCCGGTGTTAGCCCTTAATCCTCAGTGCTGGCTGCCGCACCCAGCGGGCGCGCGGGCGGGGTTAGAGCCGAGGGAGGGGCAGGCCAGGCGGCAGGAGGGTGTGGAGTGACCAGTCCCTTCCATACATTTGCCTAAAGTGATGCTTTGTCCTAAGTTCTTATCTTGAAAACAACATTCTCGGTTGTTCTCACATGATTCTATTTCGCAGGAGCTCCATCTCCACCCAGCTCTGGAGCTGACCCCAGCGTGGGGAGGACCAGGAAGGGGGCGGCCTTTCCTGGGGAGCTGGCCTGCCCCCACCTCTCCCTTCTGCTTTTCGTCAGTAGGCGGCTCTTGCAGTGTGGGGAGCAAACATGTGCCACCCCCAAAATTGGTCTTCTTGGCCAAAGAGTTATTTTTGAGGGGTTCTGAGGACCTTCGCCAGGTAGAGGAAACCTCTCTGTGAGGGTGCCTCCCCCCTCACCTTGTCAGGAAGACCTGACCTCTTAGTTCCCGGTGGAGAGAGCAGAACCTGGGTGTGGGTTTTGGCTACAAAGACCACGCCTTTGTCTCCTGCGCCCATCGGCCTGGTGGCTGTCCCCCCACCCCCGCCCCCAGCATCCTTTGTCTCTGGCTGAAGGTATTTAGGGTGGACACTAACCCAGGGGGGAGTTTCAGTCTAACCAGGTTGCTCCCATATGTACAGGAGGCGCAGAGTCACTAGGAAACTCCTCTTTGTTTCTCTTGTCTTCTAATGCTGGTTTGGTCATTTGCCAGCTCAGAGAAGCCCCGAGTGGCTTGGGACGGCCTCCTTGCCATCTCACCGCCGCTCCCAGCGGGCAGTCCGACTCTTGCCACTTCTGCCTCCGACTCCTTAGGTCAGATGCCACCTCCAACTTTCCCGATGTCCGTGCTTTTAACTGCATAGCTTGCTGAATCAAAGCAGCGGAACTTGATACAAGTTCACTGTCATCGCCTTCAAGAACGAACTTACTTTTTGGGGCTTGAGAGTCCCAACAAGCCCGTTGGTCCTCAGCCAAACCTGCGGATGTATTTTCGCCCAGGAGATTTCAGTTTTCAGCGAGAGGGTTCTCCTGAAAGATGGTGATGGGTGCGTGAGCAAGGCGACCTCCCCCAAAGGAGTCGGCCTGACTGCATCACGGTCTGTCACCACCACAGACACAGCTGGCCATCGCCCGTGCCTTTCTGTCCCCGCTGTTTGTCACGCAGAAGCCCTTCTTTTTGCTTCCACAGAGACCGATTTCTGCACTGTTGCATCCAGGGCCTCTTCAGAGAGAAGGTGACATTTCCTGGACTGTCTGGTCGCCGAGAAGGTCTTCATCCTCACTGCAATGCCACAGAGTCTGTTTTGGCTGTTTTCATTAACTTGTTCAACGTCTTTCCCTGTTAGTGCACATGCATTTCCCCCAGATTCTAAGATGACCTTAAGGATGTCTCGGACGATACGGAGCAGAAGCCATGGTGAGCTGGTGCAGGGTGACCCCCCAGAATGGGTGCCAGGGCAGGGATACTGGTCCCCTGGGAAAGAACTGGAGAGAAGGACAGAGAAGCAGGAAGAACACGGCTGACGCGGCTCCCAGTTTCATCCACTCGGCCGAATCCAGGTCTCACAAGTGTTCCCTGTGAAATGTTCACTGGGGTCTGCTTTTGGTAGTCGGGGTGAGGGGTGGGGGGTCAGAGGCAGATGGCGTCTGGGACACATCTGGCTGCACCCCTTCGCCCAGCCCCTGACCTCCCCTGGGCCTGTCCTGACGGGGAGGTGGCAGATCAGAGTCCGAGATAAGGTCTGCTTCTCTCTCCTTCTGCCCAGGGCCCGATGCCAGGGAAGAGTCTCAAGAATGCGGTGAGGTATCAGGCTGTCTTTGTGCCCAGTGTTCTTCTCCACTCCCAGCAGGCCCGTGGCAGAGCGTCCCACCAGCTCATGAACACCTACTTCTGTTGTGCAATTTACAGAGGCCCGCGCGCCTCCTGCCACCCCGATGCGGGCTGGGCAGACGGATTGGAGCCCCAGCCGACCTCGCAGGTTAGCGTCCGGTTGTGGGCGGCGCAGGCTTCGGGCACGGCCTGCAGACCTGCCTTCCCGACGAGCCGCCTGCTGAGAGCTGTTTGTGTGGCGTGGTGACGACAGTAAGGAATCAGTGCTTGTTTCTCGTAAACGGGAAAAAGGCGGTTTAAATGCATGGAAGAGTGCTTTCCCCCAGATGGTCACAGAGGCTCTGTGTCACCAGATGAAGATGACTCTGACCGGTGGCATTTGGAGCAACTGGACTCTGTCCGACCGGCTTTTCCACTATGGAAGCCCCGGTTCCTCGGACCCGCTGCTCTTCCTGCTGCCCCGGGGTCTGTCTAGTTGGCATTTCTTCATTCTGGAATGTGTTTCCACCGTCTTTCTGTCAAACTTCTACTGCCCCTAAGTCCCCTAAGTCTCACTGAAGCCCAGGCTCCCTGCTCTGTGAGTCACTTGTTCCTTTCTCCACAGCCACCTTTGACCTCGCTAGTAAGACACAGCCACCTCCCCCCTGGAAAACACCGGCTGCTCAAAGGTAAAACAGAGCCCATCTTTTCTCTCCCGCGCTCCGGACGGCGCGGCTGTGACACAGGTGTGAAAGACACCAGCCAAATGAGCATATTGTTTTCACAAAATATTACCAAGATGGCATTTTTGTAAAATGGTAATTTTGAGTTCTAAGTCATTTGTTGTAGGAACTTCCTACTCAGTATTTTAGTTTTTAAATTGAGTTTTTTTAAGCAAATCAAACAATTATACTCTATTTATTTTGAAATTTCTAAATCTTGAAACAACTATTAACTTACCAGCTCCGTACCTTTCTGTGTGGGGTCTCAGTGATGGGTTTTGGAAACTGCCCTGGGGGCCCGGGGACACTCCTAGCTTCAGGGTTCCCACCCTGCACCTATGCTGAAAACCACGACTTGACGCTCATCTCCCCAATTCCAGCCCAACATCGAGAGCTCACCGGTCTCCCTCTCCACTCGTGACACCTTCTCCCGCAGAGAAAGCTGGTTGCTGTCATCTACATTCACTCATTAATGAATCTTCTCATATGTGACATTGATTTCTGCTGTCGGCTCCCTCCTCCGACTCCCTCCTCCTCCTCCTCCATGTCCCTTATACTCTATAATTCCAAATTCCATGGAGGGCATTTCCACACACGTCCAAAGAAATTCTTGAACACCAGCTGGGGAGCCCACACCTCAAGTCAAGTGGGATGCTGTCTACCTGGAGAGAGCCCCAGACCTGCAGGTTAAAGGTCAATCTCACAAGGCAAAGGCCAGTAGCTTGTCCAACCAACCAGCTGAAACTATGGTTCCAGCCGCCCCTCCTTGGGTTTGACTGATTTGCTAGCGAGGGGCACCGAGCTCGGAGGAGAGGCGTATTGACTCGAGCATCCATTTATGAAAGAGTAGATAACTCAGGACAACTGACGGGAGGGTGCAAGGCGTGGGAGGTATGGAGCTACCTGTTCTCCAAGGCCTGGCCCCCTCTCCAGGAGCTTGCCTGCCTGGAGGTTCTCCAAACCCCATCCTTCAGTGTCTGATGCAGCTGCAGGACCCAGGCATGACTGCCAACTCACCGGTGAGGACCTCAACCTGCAGTCCTGTCCCCTCCCCTCGGTCGCGGGGTGCATGGGGCTGGGCCTGTGGTTCCAATCCCGTGGTTGTGAAATGTTGAAAAGGGTCCCTGATGATTAGCCCCCATCCTTGGATACTTCCCCCGCAAAGCAACACATCCACTTAACAGGGACACTTTTGAAACTCTTATCTCGGCGGAAATACCGAGGGTCTGAGGAGGTCTGTGTGCCAGAAACGGGGAGCAGAGCAAATACACAGCTCTTATGTCAGTCGGTCTCACACCCTGTGTGCAGGCTCTTGACACCTCAGCTTCTGCTCGGCTGTGCTCCCGCCCGGGATGGATGCAGCCTTCACTCTGCCCCGGCAGCTCGGTCACCTGCACACCGCTGCCTCCCCCTTGGGGCCTAACTGCCCATGTGTCTCTCTGCAGCTTAGACACACTTCTCCCCTTGTTCGGCTCAAACACCCTCTTGGGGCCACTGTGTCTCCTGGTTTCTGGATGGGGGGTCCACTGCCCGACGTGTGGGTTTTGAGGAAAAGGAAGGTTTTATTATGAGGTCAACTGACAAGAAGACAGGAGCCAGAGCTCGAATCTGTCTCTCCAACTTGGGTTAGAGGGAGTTTTTAAAGGGGTTGGGAGGAGGCAGAGGTGGAGGTGGAGGGTGGTGGGTGACAGCAGCTCTTCAGGAGGTCCCGCCTGTTCTAGGTTCTGACTTGGGGGCATCAGAGCAGGGCCCCACCATCAATACTGTCCAGGAGAAGGCTGGAGAATGACCCCCACTGCCCTTTAAAACCTGTTCTGGGAGGTTCCAGTGTGCAAAACAAGCTTGAAAGGGAGGTGCATTAAACCTTCAGGGCCTCAGGAATAAACAATATTTATTCACGGTATCATCTCCACACCGATACCATTTATTCTGCTCTGCCCCACCTCCTGGTTTCAAGAATGCAGGGGAGGGGAGGCAGGGCAGGGCAGAGACAGCCCGGAGGCTCTACATGTGTGCTGTCTTTCCAGGGAGATGAATGCGTCGTACAGTTTAAGAGGCCACCGGGTTCCTTATTCGCAAGAATAACAAGATTTGAACTGAGAAAAATGTGAAGCTATTAGAAAACCTAACATTTGATGTTAACCGTATTTCCCATTGGGAAATAGAGCTTTTACTTCTCTCCTGTGCCGATTTCCTATTTGATAGAAGAAGGAATTGAATCCTGGTTATGTCAAATGACTTTCCAGGGTGACTGAGTCAAAAATAGGAGGACATCCGTCAACACCCAGGCCAGCATTTGGACATGCTAACTTTACCTCTTACTTAAAAGCATTTGACCTTAAGGCAAATTTCTGAGAAAATCTGTAATTTATGCTTTATACCTTAATTTGGAAGGTCTTTTCCTCAGTAATATATTGCCGATAGAAAGCCAAGTTTGGGGCTCTAAAACACTGAGTAGCACTTTGGTGATTGTGTTTCATCAGTGCAAAAGGTCTAGAAATTAGCCTCGCCAATTTGGTAGCTGGCAACTTGTAATTTTCTGAATACTTTCTCTGAACTGAACACTTACATTGTGTTAACTGCAACCGGTAAAGTTGCCAAACAGGTTGATGATTATTTGACTGTGTATTGTCTTGTGGGGTTGATGGCCTGGCGAAATTTGTCTCCACAGACATTAAGTGGCAAATAAAATATCATTTAAAAATCCACAACATGAAACCCGTGTTATTTAGAATCCATCCGCGCTGCAGCTCAAGCCGGAAGGAACGGCGCCGGCCCAGACGGACCATGCGGGGTGCTCCTTAGCTCTGCACAGTTTGCTCCTGGGCCTCGGGAAATACTTGCTCTGAGCACGAGCGCAATTCTGTGAATTAGTGCGCGCGAAGTCCACGTTTCAGGGCGCACCCTCGAGATCGCCAAGCTTGTCTCCCTCGGGGGCGCCCCTCCTCACACTCGGGTGGGTGAGCAGCGCCTCTCAGCCTCTGGGAACCACCACCTGCCAAAGCTGTCAGGTCCTCCGTTCTGCAGGGAGGAGCCTTCCTCTGGAAATCTGGTCCCTTGTCCCCATGCTCTGCCTTCTGGAGTCAGAACCCAGCTAAACCTCTGGACGAAAGAGGCACAAGTTGTTTTCCTAAGTCCTCATTCTCTGCAATTTTCTTTCTTCCGAGGCTGTATCTCGTTGCCCTTCTTCTTTCCTTCCCAGTCTGTGCCCCTTTTAAAATGCCCTGTGTTAGGAGGCTGAGCCCTTGAGGCCCTGAGTTCTCTGCCCTGACTGATGGTTTCACTTTGCCTCTGGACAATTTACAAGGAGACAGGACCTTTGTCCCTGTGTCTCATCCGCTTTGCACAGACCTGCTGTGCTTTGGCTTGGGCAGCCCTTCCAGGTCCGGGACTGGTGGACTCCACAGTGCTGGCAGGGCGCTGAGGGTGATAACAGAGAAAGAGCACCCCCTGCTCCTCTGCGGAACCATGAAGGGGCTCTGGATCCCAGGCCAGGAGGCCAGTTTCAAAGCAGCGATGAGACCACAGGAGAGCAGAGAGGACCTGAGGAGCCAGGGCGGAGGTGGCGGCAGGCGATCGGCCTGCGGGTGGGGGGCGCAGCTGCAGCCTGCACCCGGCGCCCCGCGGGGGAGTGTCACCACGTGCTGCAGAGGCGGGGACAGCGCCCTTGCTTATCTGCCACCGGCGCTTGGCCGCCGGAGTTGCCGGAGATAGAGGCGGGTAAGGAGCGGGGAGAAGAGAAGGGTGCGGGGAGCCAGGGGCGCGAGGGCACAGGAGAGACCGGGACAGGCGAGGTGAGAGCCCGCAGGCAGCTTAGCACGTCCTTCCCTTCGCTTTCCCAGCAGGAGAAGCGACCCCGGAGCGGGAGGGTCGCGTCCGGACGCTCGGCCGGAGCCAGAGGACCTGCGCCGCGGCTGTCCTAGTGTCGCGGGCGGCCCGACCCGCAGCGCGAGTCACCGCTTACGCAGGTCCCGGAGCGTCTGCACGGCTGCTGCGGGCAGCTGGCGCCACCCCTGCGGGCGCCCCGGGCTCCGGCCGCGCAGTGCTCGCGGGACGGCCGGGCGGACGGCGGCGTGCGGCCCGTGCTTTACCTCTGGCCCCTTTGTCCTGTGTCTCAGGCGCTGCAGGAGCCGCCCCGCCACTCCTCCATGCCCCGTGGGGCGCCGGTGCTGCTCCCCACGGCGGCCGCGGACCAGGGCCGCCCCGCGCCGCCGCCGCCCGCCCGCTGACCGCGCCCTCGGCGCCGCTGCCCCGCGTCCCGCGCGCCCCGGCCGGCCGGATGGCCCCGCGCGGCGCGCTCCAGGTGCTCCTGCTGCTGGCGGCCGCCGGCCTAGGGGGCGCCGCGGGGCCCGGGCCGGCCTTCGGCGACGACGTGCTCAGCCTGTTCGGCGCCAACCGGAGCCTGTCCGCCGCGCAGCTGGCGCGCCTGCTGGAGACGCTGGGGGCCGGCCGGCCGCCCCGGCCCGCGCTGCACTTCAACCAGGTACGCCCGCCGGGCCCCGCCGCCGCCGCTCGCTCGCCCCGGACGGTCTCGGCGCGAGCCTTGCTGCCCGCCGGCTGCCCTAAGGGAGCTGCAGCCAGAAGCGGCCGTTTGAGGCTGGGCAGCTGTGTGCCGGAGGCTTGAGGATTATAGAAAAGTTTAGCAAGGGGTTCAGCGCCGGAGGACACCTGAAGGATGCTGTCTGGACGGGGAAGGCTTCTTCCGTCTCCCCCAGAAAGACAGCTGCTGGTGCCGCCCTGTGGGCAGCTCTGTCCTTCCTGGACGTGACCTGGGTACTGGGGGCCTGGAAACTAGAGCAGCATCCGGGAGGCTTAGGCTTCGATTTTAGGCAGCTGTTGGGTTTGAGTCTAATATGCCTTCAAAGCAAAACCCACACATGCAGTGTTTGGTAACTGCCAGCATCTGAGGACACCTGTGAACTACCCAGGGGTACGTGAGACACCCGTTGGTAAATTCAAGAAGGATGATAGTATGATTCCTGGCCATTTCCATAGCAAACGTGGCACGACGGTGAAGCAGTGAGGTTTCAGCATCCTCCCCAGAGCTCCCCACTTAGTAAAGCTCAGCCAGCTCAGCACCTTGATTTTTCCCCTGTGCTCTTGCTCCCGTGACAACTGAGGGCACGCGCAGTAGCACTGTGACTGTGCGTCACCCCCGGTGGTGTTAGTGTGTGTCACAAACAGTGCTTGTGGCCCCAGCGGTTTGGAATGCAGGACACACTCCACTCCACTCTGGGAAATGTAGCTTCCACTAGATGCGGCTTCACACTGCAGGTAGGGAAACTTGAGCCAGAGAGTTGCTAGCGAATGACAATGCAGGGAAGTTGGGATTCTTTTTGCTAGGGACGTCTTATCTCAAGCGAAACATGTCCACGCAGGAAGCAGCAGTTTTTCTGGTGCCCTGGGGTCGCAGGTGAGCTCCCTTGAAGGAAGGGGCTTTGGGGTCTGCTCACGGGGCTGCTGGGTGGGGTGGAAAATCTTAACTCCCACACATTCTATTGCCATTTTAGAAAGTAAAACAAAGGAAAGCACTTCCTATATATTTTCTGTCCTATGTGTTTTCTGCCGCCTCTCCCCCTCAAGCCGGGAAACAGCTATGCTGACTAAAGCGTTTCTAGTGGGAGTGGCAGGTCAGTGCTAGGAAAGCAGTTTGCAGACTGGACGTGCAGCCGTCTATCTGCTGTCCACACCTTGTTTGCATTTCTCTCCGTATCTGCACCGTCTGCAGGTGTGGGTGAAATACCAGGGGACACAAGGCCCCCAAGTCACCCGCTGCGCAGAGCTGGATGTGCCTGCATTATCTAGGGAGGTGGGCTGCATTTATCAGTGTGTGATCCCAGTTTACGAGCAGGTAAATTATATGTATGCACACCTCACTCCCCTTCTCATGTTTGCATATTTAAGTGCTCTCATTATGCTATGTGGGCATCAAAAAGACAGGAAGGAGCCCATAATTACTGTGGAAACAAAGAGAAGCCCAGGAAAATGTCTCCTAATCAGGCTAACAAACATCTCCATGATGCTGTAAAAAGTCCTGATGAAAACAACAATCATCACTTCAATGCTGACAGATGAAGCGGGTCCAGAAGAATCTATTAATTTACTGGTGTGCATAGCTGCCCAGCAGGAAACTATCTGCAGCCAAATGTAGGGCTGTGAACATCTCTATACTCGAAGGAAGGCGGCTCCCATTGCCTCTGCAGCAAAGCAGAATAAGCAGTACACGGGCCGACTGTGAGAAGCCTGACTATCTGACTCTGAGAGGGGCTGAGAAAACAGGATGTGTTTCTGTGGACCGGGGATTTATCGAGTCTTATCAAGGTCTATTTGCAAAAGACGTTTTCCTTTGAACGGGGAGTGCTTTCTCGGTGAACAGACAACTGCACTGTCAGACAGCTTGGGAAGCATTTCTAATACTTTTCTTAGTAACCCTCAGTACTACTGAGTCAACTTGTTCCTCGCCAGCTCCAATCTCCCCAAGCGTTCCCTGACGACCTCTTCTTCCAGAGCCCTAGAGCGTCTGGGCGAGGCATCCCGGTCTCGAGCCCAGCCTGGCCTGGATGCCACCTCCTCTCGTCACCACGCTCCTCTTCTCTGGAGCCCTCGCTGCATTCGTGCAGCCACGACCCAGCTCAGGCACCCTGCCCGTTTCCCACTGAGCGGCCCTGTCACAACCCGCCTTATTTAAAAGCCCAGCCACACTCCTTAAAACCCTTCTGAGGCATCACCGTCAGGAGCAATTCACTGATGTGTCTCTTTCCTGAATTCCTGAAACATTTTTTATTATCCCAACGATGCTCAAGTATTTCTATGTTAGGCAATTATTTTGAATGATAGCTAGCTTCTGACAACTAGAAGGATTGTTTTAAAGAACAAATCCAATCCTATCACTCATCTTACTAAAATAATTGCCTTTAAGATAGATGCCGAATGCTCTCATCTGACCGTGGCCTCCGATGCCTGCCTGGGCCCTCAATAACTTACGCGGGGGCACCGGGGAGCCGGGAGGCCACAGCTCTTCTGCTGCAGGCGCCCCTCTCTGGGACGTGGTGGGCATCGCGCCTGTGCGGACGCGTGTGCACAGCGGCTTTCTGTTAGGGGAGGTGCGCTGTGTGGGGGCCGGTGGAGCCGGCCATGGAGGGGCTGCCGTGCTTTGTAGATGAACGACTAGGGGTCCAGCGCACAGGGTGGTCAGCAGGGAGCAGGAGCCTCTGCCTTCCTCTGGAAGCGCAGGTGTGGCTACAGTCAGCAAAGTGCCCAAGACTAACGTCATTTACTTGGTTGTCTGCCTCTTGACTTGCAGGCTCTTCCTCCGTTAGCTTTGGCCTTGTGGTGCCAGAGGGCGCAGCGGGCACATTCCAGCAGTGGGCAGACCCTGTGTGCCACCACCAGTGGGCTGTGCGTGGTCCATACCTGGAGGTGGTCTGAACTCTTCCTGGTGGGGAGGGGAGGGCGGTCGGGAAGCACTGACCACGGCGGGAGAGAAAGGGGTCTCGCCTCCCTGGTCGGCCCTTGCATCCCAGTGGCCTGCCCGCCTGCCCTGCCCGCCTGCTGGTGCTGGGACGTGTGCTTGGGCCTCTGCAGACACCTTCCAGACAGTGGACAGTTCCTCGGACCTGGCCTATGTAAGCTGACGGTGCAGCGTGACCCAGCAGGTTTGGGAGAAAGAAATGGTTCATTTGACTGTGATGTTTAGTTGCCTCCAGGCCAGGGATGACTTGGGTCCATATGGCCAGGTGCCCTTTGTTTCTTCCAAAGCTGTCTCCCAAACCCACGTCTTTACCCCCATCCTGGGAGTCGCAGGGGCCCTTTTGAACATAGCTGGG
The DNA here is from genome assembly GCA_004363575.1 of Solenodon paradoxus. Taxonomy (NCBI): domain Eukaryota; kingdom Metazoa; phylum Chordata; class Mammalia; order Eulipotyphla; family Solenodontidae; genus Solenodon; species Solenodon paradoxus. The sequence goes on from RJWH01001034.1 coordinate 44,947, forward strand.
TAATTACAGGTAGGATTTATTCTTCTTTTATCATTGACATAACTTTAACCGGTATTATCATCACCCTTTGGACTCACAACTACCCTACGAGATGGGAACTGTAATTACCTTCATTTCACACTGGGGAGAATAAGGTGCAGAGAGCCAGGCAGCTCTCGAATGCCGCGCGGTGGTGGCAGAACCCCGCCGGCGCTGCTGCAGCAGGCTCTGAACTGCAGTCTGGAGCTCCTGAGTGTGCAGGCCGAGATGTAAGTAATGGGGCGCAGACACAGGACTCGTGCAGAGTCCTGACATCTGTCAGACGGCCGCGGTGGAGAACATGTGCTAGTTTGGAGACCTGTGCTTATCTGGCTTCGTTTTTAAACTACTTATTGATTGGACAGCTTTTAAACTATTTTCTGATTGCACAAATGTGTCCGTACAATTAATCCACAAGATGGCTTTTCCTGTGGGTTATAGAAATTCTCTGTATTTTATTTTTCCAAGAAAATGTTTTGAGCAACAGTGGCTTTCCTAATTCAGGGTTTCAAACGTTTCTTTGGAGAAAGGTGAATTAATTGGAGCAGGGAGGGTTCCTTCGATGCCAGGTGTGGCAGTGCCCAGCTGAGTTCTCACCTGTCTCCAGCAGGATTGTGGCCACGAGTTGGGCTCTCCTGCCACTTAGTGTGAGTGCCCTTCAGAAAGCCTGTAGGGGGGGCACCGAGCAAGGGACAGGAGAGGGTGGGGTCTCCAGGGCACAGGGCTCATCTGCCAGGAAGGGAGCAAGAACGCTCTCTCAGTACCACATTGGGGAGCGCTGGCTCCCCTTCACTGGGGTGGTTCTCTCTTTCTCCGAGGGCTGTTCCAAGCAGAACACCCTGGGAACCTGCAGTTTTCCTGCATTCCTCGGGTGGCACCATCTTCCCAGGTGACCTGGACGAGATCCAGGTGAAGGGACTTCGTTTCCCATGATAAAATCGCTCCCTTTCAACTATGATTGTAGTTTAAGGGTCGTTTTCTTAAAGTTCGCTGTGCGTTTGAGTCCTCTGTGCTATTCATTTCTTTCAGTGGCAGGAGGAGTTGTGGCGAGAAAGGCAGGATGTAAGCAGGAGTGGGAAATAAGGCCTGAAGTTGAGAAGGAGCGGCCCTGCTCAGGTCAAGAGAGTTTGCCGGGCGGGTGTTCAGAGCGGCGTGTTCTCCCGGGCGGGTGGGCAGCACAGTCACTGAGCGCACCTGACGATCCATCGCCGGCGACGCGAGTTACTGAAGGGAGAGCCACTGAGCTCCAGACGGCGAAGAAGCCAAGTCGTGTTCTGAGTGTTTTCCCACTTCCAGTGGCAGATTACAGTAGGTTCCTGCTTGTCATCGAAACAAATTAATTCATGCTCAAACTATTTCCAGTTTTCTGTTTCCGGTGCCAAATAAGTTTGCCAAGTCTTGAGATTTGTTTTCTAACGAAACAGAACGATCTCTGAATTACCTTTGCTGTGATGGGATTAGGCAGGGCAGAAAGTCTCCAGAGGAGAGTTTGTTTAATTTGGCCTGTCGCCTTCCTGAGACATGGGGTGGTCTTTGTTCGCCTGAGGCTTAAGAACAAAAACCAAAAATCTGTGAATCAAGATGGAAGGTGTTAACCTGAAAAGTAGCATTATTCATTCAAACGCAAATATTTAGTGCCCCGACTTCCATGTGCGCGCTCGCGCGCACACACACACACACACACACACACACACACACCCCTTAACAGCAGAGAGAAACCCGCAGGTGAGCACCGATCAGCTCTCAGGCGTGAGCTCTCAGAGCCCCGCTCAGAAATGGCTGGAGTTGTCATGGATTCACTCAGTGAGCGTCTTAGGTCAGTCACTTTGGCCCAGATTATAACATAGAGGTTAAGACTTCAGCCTCCAGAGTCAAACAGACCTGGACTGAAATTCTCATTCTTTGTCTTATTAGCTGGGCACAAGGCAAGTGACTGGCCCCAACCCTAGCAGATGTGCACCTGTGCACTGGAAGAGTGACCCTTTCTCACAGGGTGGTGGAGGGAACCCAAAGACAAGAACAGTAATGACATCTGCTGAGCACTGACCATATTTCAGACACGCATGTACTCAGGGCATTATGCGCAGCAGCTCAAGCAAATAAGAGATTCTTTTTAGGACCTGCTTTACTTCAAAACACGCATGACTGTGTGAGAGGCGTTCTTAGCGACGTCCCTGTCTCCAGCTGCATGCTCAGTACGTCCTTGTTGCAGGATGGGGTACCTGACACGCTGGGCCCATCCTTGCCAGACGCCTTTCCCTGGAGGCCTGAGCCCACGGGCCCGACACCTCACAGTGGAAACCGTCATACAGACAGTGGGAGGGGGAAGATGTTCCGTGAGACCCGAGTCGCTAGGTCACTAGGTGACCGGGGTGCAGTTTCCAGGACCACTGTCACCCGGAGAAAAGCTTTTCCCGTCTGCCTCTCCTTCCCGCCATCAACCACTGGTAATAAATCCTGCAAATGCAGATCCCCGTGTAGAGACGGGAAGGACTGGAAGAGTTCAAGAGACTGAGATGCTGCGCGTCCCCCGCCGGAGGAGGAGCAGGACTCCGAGGCCGCCTTCAGCAGTTGCTTTCTTTCATCTTGCCCCCAATTCTTTTCTGAAATGTGGATGGGGTGTCCATGTTCTGTGAGGTCAGGGGCTCATCTGTCACTGTCTCTTCTCCGGTCACCAGCACAGAGTCTGGTAAACAGTGGGTACTCGGAGATGTTTCCGGAATGAGTAACTTCAACCTGCTAACAATCAGCTTTCGTACAACACAGCTTTCCAAACTGTCTCGGTCAACCTGGCTGTCTCTTTAACTCCAGGTAAGCCAGCTGTTTGATGCAGACAAACTTAAAAAAATACATAAAAGAAACAGTATGTGTCAGCTGAGAAAATAAAATGTTTATTCCTTCTGATTTCTAAATTTTTCAGAAGTCTTTCCTCTGCGTTTACACTTGGGGGTTCTCCACTGTCCGTGGCTACTGTTTTTAGGGCAACTTGGAAACACCAGTGGTGTTTGCTTTTTAGCTTATTTGTACTATCAGAGCCAGACTGAACTAACTCGGCAAAGTTCCGTAGAAGGAGCTGAGACATTTGAGACTGGAAGATGTGGTTCTCCTGAGGTGATCAATTTGTATTCTTCAGAATTATACTCATGCACCGTGTGCTCATTTCTAGCCTTTCATCCCATCTTTTCTTTTAATCTGTCGAATTAGTGATGTTTAGGAAGTAGTGAATGTTATAAAGTGAATGTCTTACGTGTTTGAAGCCTGTCTGCGGTGGAGGAAGATAGGAAAAAGGTGTCCATGCCCCCGGGCCTTCATTCTCGTGAACAGATGACCATGAAGGGAAGCAACCCACGCGGGTAAACACCACCGGCCCGGCACAGAGTCGGAGCAAAGCAGGCGGGGGCCAGGAGGCCCCGCAGCCCTGAGCGAAGCCTGTGGGAGGCCAAGAACCAGACACACTGGAACTGCTGGGACAGAATCGAGATGCCGGAGAAGGGAGAAGGGAGCGCAAAGACAGATGTGAGGTTCTTGAGTGTGGGGACGCCAGACTCAGCAGAATGAAGGCTGTTTTGCTATTCAGTGTTTCAGCAGGATTAGTGGGTGTTAGAAGTATTAGAAGTGGCCAGTTTTCAGCTAAGCAGATTATAAAGGCCCATCTGCTCATTCTTATGTGTTCGGTGACCAAAGGTTTTGGCCTCATCTCCTCTGTAAACTAGAAGATTTGAGGACACTGAAGAGCTTCAGCATGTGGATTCTATCTAGTGATATTTATCACTGCAGAAACTGACACTGAGAACATTCTAAAGTGTTTATTTAAAATGACATTAATAGCCCCAGCTCACAATTTTTAATGAAAAATAACTGGATATTTCATGACAATATCCGTTACTGAGTTGCTTTACATTTCTGCAAGTCCCTTTCCTATCTGGCTTCACAGAAGACAGTGGGATGAATGCTTCTGCATTCCGTTTCTGTGACACACGCCATGCAGCTTCTGGAAAATCCACCGTTCACTCATAAAAGGAAAGGATCGAGAAGGAAAGCACAGTGTTATTCTGAAATGAGGTTGACCAGCATGTTCTCTGGAGGGTCCATGACACCGGGGTCCCTGGGCCACACTCTGAGAACCCTGTCTGTGTTCAGGGGCTGTCACGGAATAGGGCCTCTGACAGACACGTCAGTCCCTGTGTGCACAGGGCCATGACTGAGGTTGAGCTCTTCCACACCTGCCACACATGGTGTGTCTCCTCTTGAGGGCAGAGCTTTGAGAGTCAATGGGTGTTTGTGTATGTGCGTGCATGCGTGTGTGAATGTGCAAGCATGTGGGTATGGGAGGGACGTGTCAGCAACACAGCAGCTTCAGTAAGAAGTGTCAGAAAATGAGAGAAAATGGAAACGAATCTTGGGGAAACTGGGGGTTACTTGCTTAGCCACCTTTTAAATCTAAATGTCATTTTTCTGGAATGTTCTTTGCTCAAACTTTAGAAAACTCTGTTTTATCTTGGTTAAAGAATAATGGCTAAAAAGGCAGGATCAAAAGGAAATTACGAAGGGAAATTCAAGAGAAGGTTACAGAGGCTGACTTGGCACGTATGTGTGGGTGAGTTCAGGAGGCCTGGACATGGTGTCCGCGTTCCCGTCACAGCTGCGCTGTCCATTACTGCATTATGACAGTTGGGGCCACGTGCCCCGAGTCCTTTTCAACATTCTTAAGCCCCAGCTCCACCAGCGTGCGGTCAGTGTGTGGGTAAACTAACGGGACACTCAGAAATGGCCTCCCCATTATTAACTCACACTACCCTCTTACCATGTAAATATTCCATGTCTCTGGCCAGTTGTCATATTTGAAACACTCCTCACTTTTTGCACTTAATTTCTTTTGCTTTTTCATAATTTTGTTTAGGTTACTACTATGAACTTCCACTACTTTAAAAACACTCACCAAGATGAGTAAGGGGCCCCCCATACCCACCTCCCTGACCTGCTGCATCCCAGGCACTAGTGCTGGCAGCTGACAGTCTAGACTAAGCGGAACTCAGGATTCCAGAGGTTTCCTTCCCCGAATAACCATCTGGATCTTCACTCCTCCTCCTCTTACTACATCCTTAACCGTAGGGCCAGTTGACGGGCTGCGTCGAGCTGGGAGGGTGACCTGCGAGCTGCAAACCCACTGAGTGTGAGGCAGGAAGAGGGGAGCAGACATTCCAGACGGGTGGTCGAGGGTGCTGTGCGAGACGGTGTGTGGCAGTGTCCACGGGCTGCGCAGTGCTGCCTGCCACGCGCGTGTGACTGCAGCTGCCCTGTACGCCTGTTGGGCGCCGGGCGCCGGACGGCGGGCTCCGAGGCAAAGGGTCTCCTCCACTTTACAATTTCTCCCCAGCACTAACCGGTGGTGGTCAGCCCGTCTTGAGGTCCGTCTGCGTAGGGTGCTGAATTTGGTGTAAGAGTCAGTTAGCTTTGACTCAAGTCACTGTTAGGAGCAGAAAACACACTCCTTGCCAGGGACTGAGTGGTTCTCGCTCACCGTTTCCGTTCTTTTCTGTTCTACCAGCTGAAACAGGCCTAGAGCAGTGAGGGTACTGGGGTAGAGTCAGAAGCTCCAAGAAGGCTTCAGTTTGATTTCCTTCTTTTACGCTGATGTGTTGCTTAACCTTGGACAACTTAATTGTCTAAGACATAATGCCTTCATCCTAGATTTCTCCTAAAATTGACTTTAGCAGCTGATGCAGGGATTGAAAAAAGATTAGAGTTGTTAAGTGTGTTGCTTTCATGTGCTTCCCAGAACTCCTATGATAACTATTATTTATAAAATTCATTGGCCAACTCATCACATCCTTACTTGCAGTACAAACTCAGTTCTCGGTGACTCGTGGCTCGTGTCTTACCCCTCCAGCCTTGAGAAGCACTGAACTACCTGAGGACTCAGCACACTGCCACCGCCTCCAGGAAGCCTTCCCTGCTCTTTCCACAGTTCCGTGCGCTGATCTTTATCACTGTTTTATCTCCTGAGGGGTAATCTCAGTGGAGAGGGAGCTGTGTCTGAGTCTCAGCACCTGCTGATCATCCAGTCCAGAGGCGTGTGATCAGTCTGCTTGGTGAATGAGAAAGTGAATGAGTGCAGAAAGATGATTCAGGATGAACACTTACTTGAGCTCTTACCCAGGGGCGAGGGGAGTGCTGACTTTCCTCCCAATGCACAGGGCACAGTCCAAAAGGTTAATGCCATTCTCTTTGCTCTCAGACCTGGCTCCATTGCAGCCCACTGCCCTCTGCCACCTGGGGGCTCTGTGATGAAACTGCAGTTCGCGTGGCTCTCACCTAGAGGAGTGGGGGCACTTGGTATTTCTTTCTGATCCTGATTGCCAGGGAGTGCCCCGCCTTTCCTGATGAGGGAGCAGCCTGGAGCGTCCTGCTATGACACAGGCTGACGAGGGAGCTGGTCCTGGGGACAGCAGCCAGTGTCCTGGCCCTCAGCCTGGGCTGAGCTTCCAGCACCTGCTCCGGTAGGTGGCCAGGCCCTGTGAAGGCCCTGTGAGTTTCCTCCAGGGCCCTGCTGTCTGCTGTCACCGCACTATCCAGGTTCGCCCTGTTTGTCCTGTCACTTCGTTATCTCAGGTCATCCTGTTTGTCCCTGATGTGGGAAACACGCCCTTTCTACGCAGGGCTCTTTGTTCTGGCTCAAGTGGATTCAACTACAGTCTGACACAAGGTAGGGTCCGTGTGTTTTATTTGCCTCTCTGTATGGAAGGGGCTGCTTCCCGAGAGTCAGGCTGCCATCCCTCAGCCTGCCGCGTTCCGTCTGAGCGTCCCCTCCTCGCTCGCCCTCACAGCGAGGACAAGGCCTGCCATCTCTGGACACCCGGCGCTTCCACTGCAATGTCCGCTTCTACAGCCACTGGCCCAGTGCACACAGCAGGGCTGCCTGGAGCCACGGCTGAGCTGGCCATGCGGAGGCTGCCTCCCGCTGTGGCCTCTGGTGGCCTGATGCAGTGCCTTTGTGATGCCATGTGTCCTTCCTAACGACAGTGATTTTGTACTGTGATGCAGCACACGTGTGTGAGATGCATGATGTGATTTGTGATAGAGCAGCACATGTGTGATATCTGATGTGTAGCCGTGACCTGACACATGTGACATGTGGCATGGAGCTGCGATTTAGTCCATGTGTGTGACATGTATGTCGTGGGATTGTGACCCAGAACATGGGGCCCAATGACATGGACTTGGACATGGACTTGTGGCCTAATACACGTGTGACATGCATGACAGGGAGTTGTGACCTAGCACACAAGTGTGTCATGGAGTTGTGACTGAGCACACATGCATGGCATGCATGGCGTGGGGTTGTGACTGAGCACACGTGTGTGACATGCATTGTGTGGGGTTGTGACTGAGCACACGTGTGACATGCATGATGTGGGGTTGTGACCGAGCACATGTGTGGCATGCATGACGTGGGGTTGTGACCGAGCACATGTGTGGCATGCATGACGTGGGGTTGTGACTGAGCACACGTGTCACATGCATGACGTGGCGTTGTGACTGAGCACATGTGTGGCATACATGACGTGGGGTTGTGACTGAGCACACATGTCACATGCATGACGTGGCGTTGTGACCGAGCACATGTGTGGCATGCATGACGTGGGGCTGTGTCCTGGCACACACACAAGTGTGGCATGTATGACACAGACCCGAAGCCAAGCCTGAGTCAGCAGGCTGACTGTCGTTTGGGCGCTGTCCTCTTCTCACATTGTTCTTCACTTCCTCGCAAAACGCAGCCTGAATTAGGAGTGGGTTTCCTGGCCTCCTGCAGGGCTCAGTTTGAGTCTGAAAAGTACGCTTAATCGTCGCCAAGCTTTGGGAAGTCTTAACGTGCTCGTGCTAGTGCTCTGAGGAGGTTATCTTGAGGCAGTTTCCGCCTGTTCTGCAGATGACCAGCGAGCAGGGACCGTGCGACTGTCGCTGGAGCCCGTGACTGTGCTCCGGCTCCGTGGCTGCGAGTGGACAGCACCCGCTCCCTGCCTGGCAGCTGCTGCGCGGTCTTCTCCCCGCTGCCCTTGGCCCAAGGGGAGCCTGGGACTGTGAGAGTGTGGCTCTCTGCTCTGGGCAGTCACAAGGCTGTCACTCTGTGCGCCCCCAGGAGAGCACGGGGACGGGAGCAGCTCCAGGTGCAAATGCGAACATTAAAGGGCGTCTAACTGGGCTTTTCCCCTTTTGAATATGAATGTTTATGCAAGTAATGCTGGCTTATAACATCACACACTTTCAGGCATCCAGCATTATTATTCTCCCCACAAGCTTGGGCGCAGACACCCCTCACCTTGTGACCCTCTGCACCCTCTCGCCCTTCAGAGATCTCCACTCTGTTCTCTGATTTTGAGGGTCTGCTTCTGTTTATCTCTCTTTCTCCTTCTGGCCTATCTCACTAAGCAGAACTTCCTCTACGTTCACTCATCTTACTGCAAATGGCAGTATTTCATCTTTTTTTAAATAGCTGAGTAGTATTTCAGTGTGTGTATATGCATATACATATATACACACATACACATGTGTGTATGCACATATATAACATAGATGTTTGTTTTCTGTGCAGTAATTGCAGGCTTAGCTTTTTGATAACTGCACACATTTTGGTGGATTTTATTTTTTTAAATATTTCTTTTATAATCAGGAGGGGACGTCTTTCAACAAAATCTCATCTTTTTTATCTTAGCTTTTTTTTTTTTTCCTGTTGTAAAGAGAATTATAGCAACTACCTAGTGGTCCGACAAGTCACACTGAATTCTGACGTTCACATGTACTAGTCTGAGCTGCTCTCACAATGCCACAGATCGACAAACACCAGAAACTAATGTTTCCGTAGTTCCTGAGATGGGCTGTCCAAGGTGCAAGAAGGGCCAGTGTCAGGGGAGGGTTCTTGTCAGCTGCCTGTTCCGGGGTCTCTTGGAGGAGAGAGCGAGAGGAAGAAACTCTGTGGTGTGTCTCTTTAGAAGACCACTAATCAAATTGGAGCAGGGCCCCGCCCTGTGACCGCATGTAGCTCACTGCCTCCTGAAGGCCCATCACACCACGCTGGGGACTAGGGTTTCAGTAACAATTGTGAGAGGACAATGCAAAGCTCGTGTCTTACTGGGGTTTAACCACTGACCGAACTATGCAAAGAACTTTTCTCAGCTGCGCTGCTTACAGGAACACGGTTTCTATTCAAGTGAATACATACTTTTCACACAGTACTTCGTACAATACCTACTAGCAATAGTAATACACATCATTTCTTCTACATTTTTCTTACTAATCCAATGATGTAGAACATGTTTTCTAATTAAAACTTGCCAAGGAAAGTTTTTCTTTTACTTTAAAAAGTTACTTTTCACAGAGAATTTTTTCTAATGCCGATTCTATATCTCCTTAATAGTTAGTGAATTTCTAAACAACCCAGTGCTATTTTCAAAACTTTATATAATGGAGATAAGCTACCCACCCTCACTGAGAAGAATACTTATTTTAGCAATAATTATGCATTCTAAAGACGTATTTTACACAGGTTTTCTGTATGGGAAATGCCTTTGTTCTTGGGGATGAAGGTGGCCTTCTTAACTATGAGTGTGTGCGGAAACCAGATCTTTCCCCACAGTTATATTCTAGCAACCACAAAATAACCACTCCCACGAAAGAAAGACAGAGAGGAAGCCTGAGATACAGACTCTTAAAGCCCTTGGTATGAATGTTATTGGATCTACTTAGAGTATTTTTAAAGTCCTTGGAAATTCCAAGCCAGTTCCTGGCTTTTTGTTAGCGATCGTAGACCGTTAGTCAAGAAGGGATTTTTTATTTTTATTTTTTGGTGGGGGTGCATTTTTGAGTTTCTGGGCTCAAAGAGGTAAGAGCTCTTTTCTCATTTTAGAGTCCTTACCTTTGTAAGGTGGACTTTTGTATAAAGAACTGGTGCTTTGTGTCTCAACAGAAGAGTCTGGATCTGATTTTAGTATCTTTGGCTCTGTGAACATACACACTTATTTCTTTCAGTGTTTATCGGCGGAAGAGATCTTCTCCCTGCATGGCTTTTCAAACGCCACCCACATAGCCAGCTCGGACTTCGCGGCCATTTGTCCAGCGGTCTTGCAGCAGCTGAACTTTCACCCTTGTGAGAAGTCCAAACACAAAGCGAAACCAAGTATTTCAGAAGGTTTGTTGAAGCCTTTCCCCCCATTTGCTTGAAAAGTCTAAAAAGACATGATCATGCTTCTTTTCTGCTGTCGTGCTTTTAATCAACCTACATAGAACCCACTGGTAAAACAGCTATATTCTGGAAGTATGCAGAATAAGAATAACTAGGGTTCATTTAAGCTGCATAAATAACACCTTCCTATTTATGGAGTCAAAATTATACTTGGTACCACTTACTCTATAAAACTCAGCTCTTGGTCTTAAACATGTTTTATATTGAGCATATTGGATTGTGCATGAACTATTAGTTAGTTCAGGAATTTCTGTTATCTGTGTGATACTATTTTTAAACCTGTCCATTTGCTGGTAATTGTCAGGAAACGGGAAAGGGAAATAGCACGCTTCTAGATAAAATCTTAAGGGACTGAGGTACAACTGCTTTAATTTTCACAAATGAAAGAAGATGCTGGAGACAGTTCTAAGTGGCTTTTATGGTCTTGCCATCGACACATCGTTTTCAAGGAATAATGTGCTGTAAAGACGTGCTTACTGCCGCGTTCACACATGCAAACTCGGGCGCTCTTCCCCAGAAGCAGCCAGCAGCGTGCGCGTTCTTGCTAACCTTCCCCGCGTGGATATTTCAATCCTAATCATCTAGGTTCACATTTTCATTTAATAAACGTCTATTGAGCACCATGCCAAGCAGTGCTGGGCCCCCTGAGGGTTCAGCAGTGAGGGCTTACAAAGTGGCGGAGAAGAGGAAGCGTGTAAATAGCGTCAGTTCAGAAGGAGAACAGTTCTGGAGGGAATGATGTAGGCGGGGCACGGAGGGGGCGGGAGGTAAGAGTCTGGGGTCTCGGGGGTTTCTGCTGAGGCTGTGTCTGAAGGACACGGGGGAGAGGGTCTTCTGGGAGCCGAACGGAGCATGAGCTGCGCGGGAGCAGGCAGAACGGACGGCCTGCGAGCCAGGGCAGTGACAGGGCCCAGCCAGGGTGGTGCAGGCCGGAGAGAGGACTTTATCCTGAGTGCGGTGAGAAGACCGGGTGTGCCCTGAAACAGGGCTGCGGGCTTCCTTGGCTGAGTGACAGGCGGTGGCTCAGCTTCAAGAGCAGATTTCTGCGGGCAGAGGCAGGGGAAGCCACGACCTGGAGCAGCAGGGGCGGATGTTCAGTTTCCGGGGACGGGGGGACAGGGGAGTAGAGGCCAGGACGCGCGGCTGGATTTGGGACGGATGGTGGAGGCTGCGTACCAGGGGCAGCCCTGGACTGGCTGGGGGCCGGGGGTGGGTGAAGCAGGGTCTGAGGCAGAGGCACCGGGCAGAAGGCCGCATGTCCTGGAGGGAGAAGCGCGTTGGCTGTGGAGGGAGGCTGTAAGGACAGAATCTGGACGCGGTCGGCGGAGCTGTGTGGCGGGCGCACACCTGGAGCTCGGCGGAGCGGCCAGGCTGACATCTGTCACCTGAGGGGTGGCCTTAGAAGCCGCTGGCCTGCGAGCTCATCTGCGGTGAATACAGAGACTGAGGAAGAGGACGCTTCACCAGGGAGGCTGCCTTTACCTGCTCCTGGTCTCCTCTGAGCATCTCGGTTCTGACCCTCCACACACGAGCGGCTGGAGTGACAGCAACGGCGCGAGTCACAGCCCACGTCTGCACCTCCTCGGACAGGACCTGCTGTGCGCTTCCTCCCACAGCCACGTGCCGGCGGAGACGCCACCTCCGCTTTCGGTCCAGGTGCCGGGAGGGGACAGACGGGCCCCGGACTCCAGCAGTGGACGTGGCGCGGCCCTCACACCCGGGCCGATCCCGTGCTCTCGCCTATCCTCTCTGCTTGCTGACACGGACTAGACATCGGCGGCCTACTTTCCCGCTACAGTCGCAGCTGACAGCAGTGATTTCAGAGCTAGTTACTCCCACAGGACTTTCCCTACAGCATGTACTGAACCGGGATACGCTACTACGTCGGCTGGTCTGTCTGGCGTAACACAGCTGGCACTTCGCATTCAGAACTAAGTCCAGCAAACGCTTCTTCGCTAGTGTAGATGAGTGTCCAGCGTGAGAAGGGGTCTGAGTGCCGACGCAGCTCTGCTGCCACCGCGTGATGGGCTGGGGACTTCACGTCTTTCTGCCTCCGTTTCCTCTTGGAAAATAGGACCTTTCTCGTGAGGCTGGCCACGAAGTCACACAGGTGCATATTGTGTCTGTACCATAAGCTCTCTCTGACGTGCAAGTAGTTCCAAGCTCGGGAAGGTTGGGCTTCAGAAAAAAACAGGTCCTCGACTCTGTGCGGGTTCACTGCTGCTGCTCCAAAGTGTTTTCCCCAACCCCTCATCCTCTGTGCCAGAAACCAGGCGCTGGGGACAGGGAGGTGGCAGCAGGAAGTCAGTATTGTGGGGTCAACACTGTAAAATCATAAAATGGAAAAATCAACAGTCTAAGGTACAAGGTCAGCACATACCTTGACAAATATTTGGACAGACAACCCAATAAAGAAATGCCACCTAGGAAGTGCACGTTATCTTACATCAGACGGAGCGCAAGCGAGTGGGGTGGACGGGAGAAGATGGAGAGAAGTTTCTGGAGAATTCGAAAACCAGTATGGTATGCATTATTCCTAACCTGCGCTGCTCCCCTGTGGGTCCGCTGCCCCAAGGGGTGTTCTGTCCCCGCAGTTTTTAGTGCAGCCGGCAGTCTCGCTATCGTGGCACAGGCCCCGCCTCTGCAAGACGGAGGTCACTGTAGCGCCTCCCTTAGGGGTGCAGAGCACCTGTGAGCTCTGCGACACCCCTGAGAACAGTCCTGGACAGTAAGAAGGGGCCTTCATCCCTCTCACCAGGCCTGTTTTCCCAGAAGGAAATGGTCCTCTAAGTAATGAGACACGCTGATTCCTGACCCAGCTGCTCAGCCAGTATTGAGCCAATTCCGAGCTCATCCAAGGGGACGGCACGTGGCTGCAAGCAAGCCCAGGCGCCAGGGCTCGTGAGCACGTGTGCACGGCCCTGCCAGTGGCGGACCAGCCCCGGTCAGCAGAGACCGCCCAGTGAGTGATGCTGAGAGCACCTGTCAGGCGCTCGAGAAACTCTCATGAAGCCAGAGACGGAGGGTAAGTTCAGTTCTCCAGGAGATAACGTTTTAGTAATCGTCTAATGGTCCAGAGTTGCTTCCTATTTTTGATGGTTAATTCAAATAACAGATAGGACTGGTCGAATTTTGTTGGCATGTTCCTGGAGAGCACATTGCCCAGTTCTGTGACCCGACCACCTACCTGCATCTACAAAGACAGGCTCGGCTGCCCCTGCGGTCCGAGCACCCGGCTCTGATGCCGGCTCTCGCTGTTTCACGGTAGGACAATGAGTCCAGTGACCAAAGTTTCTGTGATGATCTACTTATTAGTTGAGCTTTTTGAAAATAAGAATAAAAACTTATTGAAGACTCACTACATTCCAAGGACATCATTAATTGACTATTATATTCTTGTAGACACATTATGAAATAAGAGAATTACATGAGTTAACATGTGTCGTTCTTAGAAGGCCTCAACAGTGGGAAATTGGTAAAGGCTGGCTACTGCTACTAATATTCTTGGAAATGTATTAAAATCTTGCAGAATTCTTTATGAAGTCAAGAGAAAGCAGCCTTTCTGAAAGAGCTAAGAGGGAGATCTGTGTATCTGGAGAGGTCCCCGGGACATTTTTAGAGTAGTTCACTCTCTGGTTCCCCCTGAGCGGATAAGTGGGTCGCCTGTCCTTCACACGCTAGCAATACCGGGAGGGACGCGGCGTGTTCCTGCGGAGCGGAGCGGGGGTGGGGAAGGCCGTGGGAGCACACGTATGGGCTTCCCTCCAAGTGTCTGAGCTGCACCCTGACAGCCTTCATGAACTGGCTCATCCAGGAATGTGTGCTGTTGGCCAGCACCATCCTAGGCACTGAGGATGCATAAAACAGCCCTTGTCCTTGAAAGTATCATTTGTATGATGCTGAAAAAATATGAGGTAAAATCACGCTAGCACACAAGAATGGTTACGCGGCCCAATTACCTTCAAACGGGGCCGGGAGCGCCCGTGCTGTGGGCAGTCGCGCCTGGGGTCTCCAGCCCTGAAGAGGAGTGTAAGTGCGGACTCGCTGTTCGCATAAAGGCCCTGCGCAGAGGGGGACAGGGCACTGCAGAGGGCCGTGGGCGGCAGGCTGGCGACACTTTCCGGGCTGGGTTTTAGGGTAAAAGTCTGGTGCTGTGTCAAGCAGGTCAGAGCAGAGGGACAGCTGTCGTGACGCGTCGCGTGCGGGCCAGCCCGCCTCAGAGGCCACGCGCGTGGGGAAGCCGGCGGAGCGAGGCTGGAAGCAGATTCCAGACTTTGGTCACTGGTCCTGGGACTGGACCTGTGGCTGCTATGTGTGAATAGGGTGGGTGCTGGTTCTCAGGGGATGGTGACGAGCTTCGTGTTTATGGCCCTGCTCGATTTGGTACTTGAAACCTCTTCCATTTTACTTGCAGCCTGTCTCTGCCCACCCGGTGCATCGATAAATGCTTGTTGAATGAGTGAGCACACGCAGCTGGACGGGGTGGAAGGCTGTGTGGGAGACGACCCGGGCGCTCCGCGGAGGGAGCTGTGGGTGGAGAACCGTCTCTGGGGGTCATGCGTGCACTGCTAATGGACAGATTCACACACACGTCTAGTCACGTAACACATGCTCACAGTGCACTCGTGCACTCACAGTTCACTTGCGGGTATACACACATGTGGCATGTACACATGAAGCAATGGGGATTCCCTTACAGGTTTTGGGTGGATGAACACCTGTTGGTCACCTAGTGTGGGACCACTCTCGCCTTTAGTGTGACCACTGTACCCCAGTGACGACGAGCCCGGGAAGAGGGCCGACGGGTCACAACACATTCTGGGCCTTCACTGGGCGGCAGGGCAGAGGCGGCCTCTCGTGCTCGACCTCTGTGGGGTGCACTGGCCGTGGGCAGACCGTGCTGCCCCTCATTCGGTCTGCCTGAAAACGTGGTCAGCCCTCCATGTCCTGGCACACGCAGCCTGTCACCTGGATTCTACCTGCTGCAAACCAATCCTCCCCGCACAAGTGGGGACCTCCGGGCATGCCACGTGTGCGTGCCTGTGCCCTTAGGAAAGCCGGCACTCAGCTGAGCCTAAGGGACTAGAATTAAGGCCCTGTGGGTGCCCAGCCAGGGGCGTGGGGACTCGGAGCTCCTTCCCAATGATCCCATGTGCAGGGTCTCGGGCCTGCAGGTGCTACTCTCCCGGCTCCGGGGCTGAGGACCCGGGGCCCCAGGCCTGAGGTGCTGCCTGCAGACCAGTGATCATGACAAACTGTAGTCACCTTGAGACCACGCTGCCCCACCCACTTCCACAGCCAGACCTTTTCTCCGAAAGTCACATGGCCCAACTCTTCTGAAAGGCTGAATTTGAATCAGGCCCTGAGCAGTGGACAAAGCGAGGTGGCTTAGAGCCTGGGGGCCTCAGAGAGCATTCTCCCCATGTTCCCTGTGGGCCCGACAGTCCTGTGGCCCCAGGTGATGATTTGATGGTGGGGTGGTGAGGACAGGCTTGTACTGCAGTATTGATCAGGCTGTGTTCACGCCGAGTTTGCCATCTCTTTAAAAATCTCTGCTCAGATGTTTGCAGGCATTTGCCTGAGCCCAGGGCACAGGCAGGTCATGGGGCTCCTCCGCTCTGTTCATCTTCTCTCTCCTTCTCACCCACAGTCTGGGGCTACGGATTCCTGTCTGTGACGATTATTAATCTGGCATCTCTCCTCGGATTGATTTTGACTCCGCTGATAAAGAAATCTTATTTTCCCAAGATTTTGACCTATTTTGTGGGCCTGGCAATTGGGACTCTGTTTTCAAATGCCATTTTCCAGCTTATTCCAGAGGTAAGGACGTCAGCTCTTTGTGTCTGTGCATAACTGTTTCTTTTAAAGGTTTGAGCACTTTCACATTTTAGAAGCCCCTCATCCTCGGCACTTGAGGGTCTGCTTAGCGTGCTTTGGAGAGAGAAGCTGAGTCGCAGAAGCAACAGGCGTGTCCCATACAGGCTGTCAGTGTCGGAGAGGAAAGGAGTGCTCACGGCCGCCACCCCGCAGGGCCGCAGACAGCAGCCGGGACACCACCAGGGCCGCGACGCCTCACTGAGCGCACACCCTTCTATTATTCCTTCTAACGCACATGTGATGCCGAATGTCCTGAGATCTACCCCAAAGTCCCCTCTGCTTTCCCCCGGTGACAGAAGACCGGAAGAGAAAAGCTAGCGCATGGTCTACCAATCTCTCTCCCTCTCTTTTTAACTGTGGGAAAAACTCAATTGAGGACCATAAGTAAGTCCACGGCAGTCTACTTTCCCCAATCTGATAAAACTCATTGATGTGACTGTCATTTATAGTGCTGATCAATTAATCCACAAATTATATTATCCATGTATATCTGCGCAGACCACTTCAAGTCTCTGGCATGGCCGTGTACGAAGAGACAGAGGGAGGAGGGCTAGAGGAGTGGGTGCTGGCGAGCAGGCGGGAGGGGCAGTGAGCTGCCGCACACAGGGCGAGAGGAGACCCTCAAGGCCGCGCCTCCCACCCCAGCAGAACTGCGGGCCCCCCGCAAAGAGGACGTTTCAAGGAGTTCCCCCTCATCTCATAGTCCCTAGAAAATGACAAGCAAAGTTTCCTTGAGTTTCACAGCTATATACTGAAGTGAGGGCAGAGCTTCTTAGAGTCAGCTTTCTTACTGTTCGTATTAATATTATTATATCTAGAAAAGACCTCGGGAACACGCAATCCTACAGATGAAAAAAATTAAAATCCCAATTAATGACTTGGTTGTAGTCAAATAATCAACTAGTAAGAAAGTTACATGGCAATATAGCTCTTCTGATTAAAAATTTTTACATGTAACATTATGCGTGCCACATATTTAATCTAAGCGTAACATAACAATATAATGTGCATACTTTAACTCATCGAATGTGTGGGTCACATTAACTCTGAAAACCGACAGTGCATGTGGACTGGAGGGCCCACAGGTGTGAGCTGAGGTTTCCCACTTCATTAGTGGTTTACTGCTGTGTTACTCTGACAACACATGAGATGTCCATCAGAAAAAGAAAGCTCTTCAATGGTGTTTTTGGTTGTCCTTTTACCTTCCTTGACAGTTAAGGAATTATGGATAAGAATGATATATAGCTAAGGAATTATGAATGAGAATGACATATAATTAGGGAATTATGGATGATAATTATGTATGTGCTAATCTGTTGTAATAATACCTCAAATTTCTGTGGACAGTTATTCCTTCTTCGGGCAAAAACCTCCCCCTTTCCTGGCCTCTGATTCAGGGATATGGAGCAGGCGCCCTCATGCCGTGTTGCTCTGCGTGACAGGCGGAGGCGGCCCCGCCGTGGCCTCTGCTCGCAGACCCTGCTCCTCTGATTTCTTTATTGAGTTTGTGCTCCTTGTCCTTTAGGAGCTCCTGGGCTCTTCCCAACTTCAAACTCCGCTCTTGCCCAGGTCCTTCAAACAAGGGATTATTCCACTCTCGTGTGTGTGTGTGTGTGTGTGTGGTGTGTCCTTGATCTTTTCTTTTTCCTGGGCCCCTTCCTTGCTTTCTTTATCTTTTTAGGGGCCTATCAGGAGCCTCTGGGTTCGAGAAGATTTGTCCCGGGAATAATCAATCCAAGTGACCGGCCATGTTTACTTAAAACACTGGAATCTGGATCCGAAGGGCAAATCTGTCCCTTTTAGAGAAATGGGTGCTCCGTGTCTCAGTGCCCATTCTCACTTGGAGCTAATGTCACCTTATAAGCATGGGGTCATTGTTGTTTCTCCCTACGAAGGTTTGCTCTTTCAAGGCCGGTATTTTGGCAGGAACCCGGCTGGGCCTCTCTAGGTGCTCTGGTTTCTGGTAGCTCTTCCCTTTGCTGGTAACCCCTCTGGCCTGTCTGGCAGTTTGGTTACTCACATTGTGGAGCCTTTGTTTTGTGATTTTGGCAGGTAAATTCCCAGCATTACCTGGATGTGAAGATGGACTTAGAACTTGATGAAAGTTGTATACTGAACAATTTTGGTATTGTTTTCTAGAAATAAAATTATCTGACTTTATCCTGCTGTCCCCTTCCCCAGGCATTTGGATTCAATCCCCAAAATGACAATTATATTGAGAAGGCAGTTGCTGTGTTTGGTGGATTTTATCTACTTTTCTTTGTTGAAAGAATTCTTAAGATGTTATTAAAGACATATGGCCAGGTAAGTGGACTTCATTTTTTATTAAAAAATTTGATGTTTTGTTTTTAAAACTACTTTAATGGAATAGAATTATGTGGATGGTCCAGATATCAGATTTGTGAATGTGAGGAGAAGCAAGAGGCAGCATGTTACATATGAGAAAAAAACCTGATTCACAGTGTAGAACTGAGTCAGTGTTAACAGTTCAATAACGGATGGGTGCACTTCATTCATACACATCAAAGTAAGAAAGCGTAAGTTTTCCCTAACATGAAACAATAGAATCTAATCAATGAGGATACATTTAAAGAGAGATTTGATAACTCTAAGAGGATTACATCATAGACAATTTTTATCTTTTAAAGAAACTCTTTATTTTTCATCTATGTGAGCCATCCTTTTTCCCTTTTTTGACCTCATTTTCTCCCTTGCGCCCCCCCCACCAGCATGCCCACACCCACTTTGGAAATGATGACTTTGGTCCTCCCCAGGAAAAAACTCAGCAACCCAAAGCGTTACCTGCCGTCAACGGGGTGATGTGCTACGCAAACCCCGCCGTCACAGAGCCTAACGGACACATCCATTTCGACGTCAGCGTGGTGTCGCTGCAGGTGAGGTTCCGTCCTCTTCGCCGCACACTCTGTACAGTGGGCCGGTTGCTCTGGAGGCAATTCAGTGTCAGGCTCTCGCCTGTGTGTGGGCTGGGGGGTGTCTAAGCGGAATGTCGGCACCCTTGTCCCCTTCCCTCCACATGCTCACTGTCCTACTAGAGCGAAAAGCAAGAAATTCTGGGTCACCAATCTGAGGCTTCGCTATTCTCTAAAACTGCTAAGATATTAGATGTTTATAATTTTATGTAGTAAAATTAATTTCAAGCATTTCTCTTATTTTATAATTCTTTAAGATCTGAATCAAAGAATTCTTTTGAGTGATTGTAAGAAGAGCTGTAAGCTATTAAAATTGTGTTCATTATGTAGTTGATTTAGAATTGGTGTTTCTATCTTATAATGTTTATTAGTATCATTGATGGAGCAGGTATTGTATGTGCGATGGCTCACAGAAATTCTTGTGTTCACTTTTCTAACAGCTGTTTTCTGTGTTAGACTCTTGCAGTATCAAGTGAGGAATGAGATTCTGCTCTGTATGTAGGAAGGAGATTTTATTGGAAAGTCTGATGGAACAGCCATGCTTCGGGGAGAGCAGGCACCTGCGACTCACTAGGATTGCAGGCTCCTTCTTCGACCTGATCTTGGGGTCATTCTTTACTTTGGGCTGGTTCCTTCCGACAGCATGAAACACAGTTATTAACAACTTTGAGGTCTATGTCTAAAAAAATCTTCCGCTGACTCTTTCAGTTCAAACAGACCCTGGTCCAGCTTGAACTGGACATCCACTTCTAGAGCAGTTTCAGGGTGGCCCATATTGGCGCCAGAATAAAGTGGCCAGAGTGCAGGAAGGAGTATTACAGAGGGATTCTGGGATGCTAGCATGCTGTCCCTGTGTCCACTTGACAGGTGAAGGAAGTGCAGCTTTAAATGCTAAATAACCCCCAGGGGCACTCAGCTTGTCAACAGCAGCCTCCCAAACTGCAAAGTTGACAGAGCAGGAAACACAACTAAGGGGAAAATCATAGCCAACGGTCTCAGTTTCCTTCTGGAAAGAAACGCAAGTGGTTATATGCTTTTCCCATCAGACTCAGGAAACTCGGGTGTGTTTGAGGAGGCATTTTTGTGTCAGCACTAAACTAAGAGAGGAAATTGTTTCATGCAATGTAATGAATGATGCTTTCAGCCACGACTTTGCAGAGAATGGAAATGTTCAAACAGGTCATTTCTTATGGTCACCACAACTCACATTTAATACATGTTCAATGACTCTGCCTAGACTTTTAGATGAATGACCTCATTTGATGGCCCAGGAGACAAGTACCGTTAGAATTAGGAGACTGTGGTCTAGAGAGGTTGAGAAACTACTGAGGACATACGGCGTGGGAATGCGGATAAGGACGCAGGCCTCTGACGTCAGGCTTCCTTACAAACCAGCTGGGTTGTTTTCCAGGCCAATCGAGATGATGACATTCACTCTTGATATTTATTTTTGTGGGGGGCCGGGGTGATTTAGTCCAAGGGGTTTGCTCTTTGAAGATGAATTCAGCACAGGCACGGCAGCACGGAGAATCTACAGGGAGCCAGCTGAAGGCCTTCCTAAATTCGAGTTGCCGTCTCCCAGCTTTGGGCACATGCTGACCGTCGGGAAGTCAGAGGTGCTGACGCTGCTGACACGCAAGTGCCAGTGGGCAGCGCTGCTGATGTAAACATGGTCAGCGATCCAGCAGAGACCGGGAGGAGGCAATGACATTCGCCACGGCATGGGGAGCGGCAACTAAATTCTTGCCCCGAAGGCCTGTCTGTGTTCCCACATCTAACAAGGCAGCTATGCGGAACCACACTTGGCCGAGAGGAGCTTGAACCGGTTCACACTGGAACAACTTCCTGATAGGGGTCCCCCAACCCCAGACCCGGGAGGGAGTTTGGGACTTAAGGTATTTAGAGGCCTCTCTGACCACTGGAGGTCCGTGCGTACGCTCACGGCAGGACCTCAGGGCGACTCTCTGGAGACTGGTCGTCGGGAGGGGCGTTCATGATGGGCCCCCAGGGTGAGCGACTCCAGACATGCCTCCCGACGGAGCACCGGCCGGATGTGTGTGTCTGGACAGGCGTGGGGCTGCCATGGGCATCAGCTTCAGCAGGGCCCACGCGTTCTGCCAGCTGCAACTGACGGACACACTGAACGGCTCACATGGGGGATTTCAGTTTCAGGTTAGGGCTCAGGGTCTGATGCACTTCGGGCAGGAGCCACGTTTGCGGTCACTGTGAAGGCCGGGAAGGGCGGGCTGCTGACACGCTGCCTGAAGAGATTTAAAGTTCCAGCTGAAGACTGTTCTGTGCTCCTGTGGCCGACCCTGCACAGCACGTCACTGGTGCGTGGCATTCGCCCCTACTCACATCCAGGGACAGGAGACGAAGATGCGAACACGCTCTGTGGAGCGTGTAGTCAACTCAGTAAAACAGACAGCGTGGAAAAGAGCAAGACGAGAAAATGTCAGGCGGCAGTGAGTACTCCGATGAGAATGAAACACAGGATGTGGGGGAGCCACATGGCGCTTTTCTGATGGGTCAGAAAAAGTCCCTGATGAGCTCAGCAGAGAACTGGATGAGGAGAAGGACCAGGCCCTGCAGGCATCTGGGACAAGGACATTCAAAGCCTCAAGAACAGATGGACGGGTCACATACGAGGGAGCAGGACAGGACGTGGCAGAGGACACGTACTCCCGACACCAAGGCTCCACGTCTTTGACATCTCAGCGGCACAGCATGGCACTGGAAGCCCACCTAGGACGAGCGGGGTGAAGCCAGGGTTCTGGAAATCTGCTTTCAGAAGGTGCGGGCCAGGTGACAGCCAGGGCCAGGCGGCAGGACGAGCCTGACCGGTAGTGCCAGCACTTCTAGGGGCTTCTTTCTGGCTGTTTTGATGGAAGGTGTAATCTCAAAATGAAGGAAGTCAGACAGTCGAGCAGCATACTGCTATTTCCTACTTTCTCTTGACATCGCACTACAATAAGTGAAGGACGTGGAAGTTAAGAAATGCCACAAGGGCTTAGACTTTACTTCGACACAGCTAGTAGTGTAAGGTACGCCATACCGATCTTGATGACAAAATTAAAATATGTTCTGGCGTTTTTTCTGACAAAAATAATTTAAGCTAGAGGAACCCATTACGACAACTGAACATGTAAAATCTCCAGTTCAATTTCGACTCTAAGTATTGCCCAAGAATTTTGTATGATTCCTGTTGCTACTGCTTCAACACAACAAAGATTTTCCAAACTGAAAATAGTAAGAGATTATCCAAGAGCAACTTGAACACAGTGGCCTAATTTGATATCACTCTGAATGGAACTCAAGTCACACGACGATCTGGGTTTAACCGCGTGGCTCTCGATTTCGCACAGTGTGGGAACAACTCAAAGATGCTCTAGGACAATTAAAACAGCGGCGTAGGGATGTCTGTGTCATATTCACCCGAAGACCCACCCCAGAGCACTCGGGGAGGCAGTAATCTCGTCGCCTTCGGAACTGTGTCTTATCTTAAGTCACATAAAAACCACAGGCTTACATGTTTTTGTAATTTTGTTGCCAGGAAAGTTGTTTACTATGGGGGACAATAGAAGATCCTTTATTTCAGTTTGCTAGCTGGATTAGGGCTCTTTATTGTCGAGACAGGTGCAGGGAGACATCCTCAGGCTGTGTTCAGGCACTGCGGTCGTGGGGCATGTGGGGCAGCCTGGGGAGGGGGCAAACGGGGGGGGGGCAAAGAAGAAGGCAGTTGGGGGGAGCTCAGTGATTTCTCCAGCGGCTCAGGGATGCCACACACCCCCAGGGCTCTGGTTTGCTCCTTTCTCCTGGCCACTAGGGAGTCACGAGGAGCAGTCATTTCGGCTCGTGCACCCAGTGTCCACCCCTGGTGACTGACGGCTGGGCTGAGATGGTACTTAGCGAGGTGTGGATTCTGCAGGACTGTCAGATACCGTGGCCTGTGTTAGCTCTCAGGGGCCACTAGAGGGCGCACCTCGCCCATCTCTCCAGCAGTCCCGACCAGGCCCTCTAAAACGCCAGCGTGCTTTCCTTTAAGACGATCCTAAAAGCGGGGAGCAATGCAAACAAAAGAGGAAGAGGAGAAAAATAGAGTAGCTGCTATTAAATATAAAGTGATAAGATACATCTATCAGTGACTGATAGAAATTGACTATTGTGATTTGATGTTTAAGATAGAGGTGCCATGAAGAGGAATTTAGCTGCAAAGCATTTTGTCAGCCACTGGTACAAGAGATACTCTGCAAATACAAAGATAACATTTTTGAGGGATCTGAGAGTCCATCAGATTCTAAACACACTTAGTTCATTGTCTGGCACTTTCGGAGCACAAGTATGTAGTTACTCTCAGTACTGGGACGCATCAGGGTCAGAACAGACACCTCTGCCCTTCGAAACGTAAGTGGAGCTTCGAGTATACAGAAGCGCGGGGAACATCCTGCTAGCATGTGAGACGCAGAACGGAGCCACAGGGCATGCACACATGTGGTTTTGCTGCAGGGTAACCGCTAACTGCTCTGCCTGTGTGTTTCCACTCACGCTGACGGCAGAGAGAACCCATATTTTCTCCACATTGTTAGCAGTGCTTGACGTTTTCAGACTTAAAAGCGTATGTGTTGGCAGCGTGCTGGCTCGTGGCGGCGTCTGTCCGTGCCCTGTCTCCGCGCGGCTCTGTCAGCGGCCGGGGGCTGCGCATCTGCACGTGCTCCACGCTGCTCGTGGATTTGCCGCACACGTTCGCAGCTGGGCTGTTTTCTTTCTCATTCGCATTAGAGAAAAAACTGTCTTTTTTTTCTTATTTATCTGTATTAGAGAAAACATCCTGCTGAGACGTCTAGGATAGTAGTACATCTCACTACAGTCAACGCTGTGGCAGCGGCCTCCAGGGAGGAGAAAGGGGGCTCCTTGCTCTCAGGGTGCGGCGGGGGCAGCTGGGGGTTTACAGCGAGGAAGCTGGGGGAGGGCCCAGTGGGTAGAAAGTACGAGGACACGTGTGTGTGTGTCTGTGTGTGTGTGTTGGGGGGGAGACGGATTCTTCTTAACCTGACAGCAGAATTCTTGCTAAGGAAACATCTAGGTTCTTTTGTTCCTGTATGAGCACTGGTCTTCGCTTCTTTCATCGAACAGGTCACTTTATCTCTGTCAGACGTCAAGTGTTTGTCAGTGTGTCTGCATCTGGCCTCTGTTCTCTCGTTCATCTGTAAAATGAAAAGGTCCTGTCCCAGTACCACACCACCTTCATTATAGCTTCTCATAAGCCGACTCCTCCTAGGACAAAGCACCTCCCCTCGTTTTGTCCACTGAAAATCGTCTGTATTTTTCCATATTAAGGTCATTTTGGGGGTATTTTTATTGACATTGCATTGACTTAGAGATCAATTGAGGGATGACTAACATTTTTATGATATTTTATATTTTTGTAATTTGCCACGTAAATGCCTATAAGTAAATTTTGTTAAATATATTACTAATCACTTATAAATTTTCAGGTATTACAGATGGTGTCTTTTCCTACTACTACATGTTCTAGTAGAGTATTATTTCTGTGCAGGAGAACACTGAGCTCAGTGTACTGATTTTGTTTCTGTGGTATTATTAAACCCCCTCCTACTGTTTCTTACATCTTATTTATTTACTCTTATATTTTCTCATCAAAGAGCGTTAAAGACTGTTACCAAGATATATAAGCAAACTACTCTTTTCTGACTGTCGTAAGGTTTATTTTCTGTGTCTGATGCAACAAGGCCCCTAGAGAACGGTGAGAGCAGTGCTGACCTGTGTGCTGTCCCGTTTCCGACTTGGATGGGAACACTTCTAGTGTGGTGGCTTGCTTTAGTTTTCTTCTTGAAAAAATTAGATTAAGAAAGTTCCCTCATATTCAGAATTTACTGTTTGCCTCCGTGTTGAATCTTACTGAAATTGCTTCCTCCTTCTATACTCTAACCATGCACGGATAATCAAGATTCAATTAATTTTTCTGCTGTTAGAACTGGGAGTCTTAAAGCAAGGAGAAAGACTAAATGAATAAATACATTCTCCACAAAAATGATGCCATTTTTGAACTGCAGTGATATTCATTTGGTTACTTGATCAGTAACATGAAAATTAGAGCAACTTAGCAACTTTGTCAAAAGAATTTGAGTCAGACAGATGTAAATTTAAATCCTGAGTCTGACAATCAGATTGCTTGACTAAAAATCATTTTCTTCATCTGTAAATTGGCAAAAATCCTAACATCCAGGATTGTTAGTAGGATTAAATGAAATATTTGATAAGTAAGGAATAAGAGTTAGTATGCAGTCAATGTTTAATCTTCTTTCCAGTTATTGTATTTATTTTTATATATTACGACATGGAGACAAATTTGTAGTGGCCTTCAACTAATAAGATAGATTGAGCTCTAAATATATGCAGAATACCACATAGCCAGAAGCTGTGAAACACATTTCTGACTCTGTCTGGACCTCAGAGAATTGAGGGGTTGACTAAATACTGGCCATGAGATCGAGAACGAGATCAAAGAAATGCAAAGATTTTTGGTACCTATTAGTCATAGACTGAGTTCCCCACTCCCTTCCTTGAGTCCTATGTGCTCAGCGTTATTAATAAAGATGCTCCAGAACAGAGAACAGAATTTAAAAGGGAGAACACCAGAACTGACTCTTGTTGCCACAAGCACCGCACTATAACGATCAGTGCGTTCCTGAGAAGAGTGGGATTAGGAGGGCGTGGTGGCTGGCATCGTGTGGTCAGTGGCAGAATGTCCTCCATGAAAGACGGGGACATGGTACAGAGTGGTGGGCTCCTACGTCAAATGTGTATACACATGTCAACTGGGGGGGAAGCATTTTGTGCAGCGGGCTTTCTGTGGAGATAAGATGGGGGACATTTTGAAGATTAAAGACCCATGGATGACTTCAGTGCAGGAACGACTTACAGCACAGAGTTGCATAATGAAGGTTTCTGGAAAAGATGATAACAGAGGACTGTGATGGCCATTTGCAGAGAACAAAATCAAAAAGCCAATTTGAATGAAGGACAGGAAGGCAGTTGGACTGAATTTTATTTTCTTTGCCTTCAAAACGAATTTCCCAGTGTCAAAGGTCACCAGGAGAGACTGATAGATGAAGTCATGTGGGCCAGACAACACTGTCCTTGGGGGCTTCTAGGGAAGCAGCAGAAGAGGACGGGGAGGGACTGACGGCGCCACGTTCCCGGGACCCAGTGCACGGTTGGACCCTCCCTGCCGGGATGTCTCTTGTTGGCATCGCCTCACCGGGACGATGAAGGAAAGCAGCCATGTTCATGGCGACTGTTTATCTGGAGGTGAAGAACTGGGGTGGGGAGGGAGGGCTTTCAAGGAAGAAGAGGTTGGGAGGGTGGGCCTGCTGGCCGGACGCGAGGGAGGCGTACGGGGGTGTTTCGAGGAGGCGCGTGTTTCCGAGGCTCCGGGGACGAGCGTGCACGTTGCCACTCTTGTGAAGTCACAGATGTCTGCTCTGGGAGGCCCCACCCCAAACGCGTTAGGGAAAGGACCGTTCCGGTTTCATAAGTGCAGAAAAAGACACGGGGCTTGAATTATTTCCTGGAGTCCTGTCATCAGAGGGAAGGAAAAATGGAGACGCGCAGGCGACGGCACGTCAGGATTTGGGCCTGAGAGAGGTGTGGGAGGTGGGCCGGGGGTGACACCGCCGAAGAGGAAGTCATGTGTAGATGTCTGGCAGGAAATTCCTGGAGAAGAGACAAGAGGATGCAGAAGCCAGGAGGCAGGGCGCTCACTCAGGGCGGGGTGAAGGCGGGCACAGGCCTGGGGGGCGCGGGCAGGGACCGTGCGTCTCCACTGCCCGGTGGGAAGCGGGGAAGAGAGGGGTGGGACGGGGAGGAAAGGGCCGGGCCGCGTTGTGGGAAGAGGCAGTGGCGGGCTGCTGACAGAAAGGCGGAATCGTCTCTGCCCCTGACCGCCCACGGCTGTGGGGCACAGAGCCTGTCCCTCTGCAACAGGCCGGGCAGGCAGGGGGCTCTGGGAGCAGGGCCGCCACGTAGGAAAGAACCTGCTCCCGTGTACAAAGTTCCAGAAACCTTGTTTTCCACCCCACGCCCCGGTCACACCCGCGCTCACACGCTGTGACGCCCCCACTTCGCAGATGTGCAGACGGCGCGCCAGCGGGGTCAGGAGTCACGAGTCAGACTGCACATCTCATCAATTAAAACGGCCACGTGAAAGAAATCCAAATGTAAACACGCCTTTGTGAGAAACAAATCCGTGTCCACTTGACACGCATCGGGCATGTCCAGGGTGCTCTTAAAGGCTCTCGGGCACGGGGTGTGGGCAGAGAGGGGCGTGCCGAGCAGCCCGAGGCACCCGCGGGCACCGGCTGTGAGGGGGTCACAGTGCCACCCGAGAGGACGGGGCTGTGCCCCCAGCAGGACAGCAGGAGGGTGCCGGGCGCTGGGACAGGGTGGAGTGGAAGCCCAGTGGCAGAAGCTGCTTCGAGCTGTTATTTTCAAGCACCTGGGCATTTCTAACTCTGAAGACGGCAGGCGAGTGGCCCTGTCGACGATGGCTCTTTCTCATGCCACCGAGGAAGCCCATTTGTTCCGTAACAGCGGCACGTGAGACAAGAGCCCACGGACCTCCCTGCGGCCCCCAGCAACCGCCCCCTCGTGTAGAAAGACAGCGGGTGAGGAGGGCGGACTGCAGCTGTGCCTCGTAGGCGCCGCGCTGCTTCATTCTCACGACAGTCCCACGACATGTATGAATCTAGCTACAGAGTTGGAGTAAATTCGACTCGGACGCAAGTCCACGGACGGTAAACGGCAAAGCTCACAGAGAAGCTAGCTTCCTGGAGCCCCGCGTCTCGGGACACCGACACAGGACACTGCCTCCTGATGGGAACACTGCTCTCCGCAGCTCCGACCTGCAGCCATTACCTTCCACACGAGCCTTTAGGCTGGACTGGAGCGCGCCGAGGACTGCCTGTAAGGAAAACTCGCTGATTTTGACTCTGCGAACACGTCAGAGCCGATAAATGTGCTGTGTTCGCCTATGAGCCGGGCTATCCTGGTGGCGTCTGTAAAAATGTGCTTTTGAAACAACGTGCAGGCGAGATTGCACCTAAAGAGACACCAAGTTACATGTAACTGAGATGCAACATCGGTCATCTTACACCCACAGGGCGGCAGGTTTTCTAAGGACCCTGTCCCCACCCCAGAGCTGCCCAAGCCTCTTGTTAGTGAGAGTTTCACAAAGCAATCAAAGTATTTTTCAAAATGTTCTATACTAAATTGCATTCACTAATCAAGCAGGACTCAGTCCTATTTAGAAGAATTAGGGAGGTTTTACTCCATTAGGCTTGATGTCAAGTTAATTTTCCCCATTAGTATAATGAAGAATTGCTGTGTTGTTCAGCCATGCACGCTGATTGATAAAAAAAGCTCGAGAATGAATGCCAGCACATTCTTCTTTTGATAAATGACGGCAAAAAGGTTTTAAGTAAATTATTTTGGGCATCAGAAAGAACTGCTTAGTTCTATGACGTGGAAGCCAGCTGAAATCCAGCACAAGACATTTAAAAGACCTGTCCGAGCTGTGCCCTGGTGGAGAGCAGACGAGTCCGCCACCCCCGGCCAGCGCAGCGCACAAACATCCCAAGGACCTGGGTTCACATCCCGGGGCGGGGGGAGCAACCAAGACGGACAATGAAATAAAACTGATAAAATGCTTCTCCCTCCTCGCTCGTCCCACCTGCCCACCTACCTGCCTTCATTCCTGTCTGCACCTTCTTTAAAAAATAAGTAAACGAAAGGACCTTTCACGTTGCCGCTGTGCATTAGCGTCCCCCTGCCCAGCCTTTCCAAGGCTGCCTTATCAAGGATGCCGTCTACCAGTGTCGGGCTTGCCAAGGGGCAGCTTAATTTTCTTCGACCGCTGCTGCCTGCTCGTTTGAAAATGCTTACTGGTGCTGTATCTTTTCATGCTGCCTTTACAGAGGGACCGCGGGACCAGGACCTGGTGAGTGGTTTTTCCTCGGTGGGTGCATGGGGCGTGTGCCTGAGGGGCGGCGGATGATGGAATCTGTGAGCAGGGAGAGGCGCTGGGGCGGGCTGGGGGGGGTACTTATCTTCGATGCTATCACTCCATGTTACATGTATTCTGTGTCTTTCTACATGAGGACCCTGAGGCAGAAAGATCACAAAGCGAAAGCGTCCTGTCGGTGAAGGGAAGGGTGGTCTTGCCCATTGCATGTGGGTGTGGCCACTGACCTCTGTGGTCCTGTGAGCAGGCTGACCTTCCCACGCACAGTCGCCAGTCCTGTCTCTACTCCTGTCTGCTGGTTTCACTCTGAGACCAGTGATCACAAAGCTCACTTCTGTAACTGTGAAAACAGCCGAAACAACCCCTGGGCTCAATGACCAAATTAAGTGCTCGCTCTTACATGCCATCAAGTTAGAGTCAGACTGGTGACCCGGTGGTAACTCCAATGTCACCCATGTCTCTGCTCTTCACAGGGGAACTTCAGTCCCTTCTGAGGATCTCAGTCCAATTAAGTTAATGACTCGCCTTTTCTTTAATGAAGTGCTGACTTCCTCCTGCCTTTAGCTTTCTGACCACTTTAATCAGTGCCCCAGTTTTTCAGGTGTTTTCTAAGTCTGAGTTCTTATCAGTTGAAAGGAGAAAGCCCAGTATGTGAGCCCATTATTTTTAAAGTGGTTGAGAGATTACTGCTTTTTATTTCATAACAGAAGTAAAAGAAGGAACAAGATGGATTTTACTGAATCTTCGACTTAGGAATATCAAATTGCTTGGTGAAAAATGTGTAGGCAAAACTGCACCTAAAGAAACACGATTTATTAAACCTTTCTAGCAACTAGGTGAAGGCAGATTAAAGGAAAAAGTTTAATGGTTAGAAGTCCTGTAAAACTGCCTTTGAGGGCTCAGCAAACCCCTCAGACCTTTCTCATTCATCCTCTTTCCTTCCGAGGTTAGAAAGCACAGCTGGAAAAGTGAGGGGAGGGGCCTTATCAGTCGTTTTCTAGTCTGCGGAGGTTGTCTAGAGTTTGGAAAGTAAAACTGCAAAAATCCTCTATGGGAACACCTCCTTTTGCAAAAATAGTTCACATTTTCTGACTCTGTAGCTTTGTGACTTAGACCAAAATCTCAGTCACACTGGGCCTTGTGGTGACTGGGCTCCTTCTGGGCAGGATTCCTGCTGCACGTGGCCCCCCAGGCTGCTGGTGTGATTTGTCATAAATGTGTTTGGTCTGCTACCTGTGTCCTGCAAAGACCTACTAAAACCCTTGGAGTTTTCTGGCTAGAAGGTGTCACTTGTCATGTCCATGAGGTGACTTTTGAGGAAGCACCTGAGGGTGGGGGCTGGTTGTCCCGGGAACCCCGCCTCACCCTGATCTCAGGAGGGGAGACTGGGTTCAGCTGCCAATGTCCAAGGATCTCATCAGTCATACCTACACCTTTAACCTCCATGAAAACCTAAAAGACTGAGTTCTGAGAGCTTCCAGGCTGATGAACAAGTGGAGATCAGGGGAGACAGGTGCCAGGGGACGACTTCAACACTCCCTAACCCTCCCCAGAACTTTCCTTCTGATCTCTCCCCTCTGGCTGCTCCCGGCAGTTACCTCCTTCTAGAATAAACTAGGGATCTGCCAAGTACAATGTTTCTCTGAATTCTGTGAGCTGTTCTAGCAAATTAATCAAACCCAAGGAGGGGTGGTTGGAACCTCAGATCCAGAGCAAGTCATTCAGAAGCCCAGACGACCTGAACTTGCCACTGGCTTCTGAGGCGAGTGTGAGAGTGTGAGTGTAGGTGTGTGTGTGTGTGTGTGTGTGTGTGTGTAGCGTGAACCATTAACCTGTGGAGTCAGACTATCCGCAGCCGACAGGGTCAGAGCTGAATTGAACTGTGGGCCACAGCATGTTGTCTGAGAATTATCGGTGTGGACATCTTCCTCTCCTACATATGAACTGGGTTCAGAACTCTCTTTTTAGGTCAAATCAGTGATGCTCCACAAAAGGGCAGGAGGATGGCATTCAGCCTGTTATGCTGCCATCATGTGCTTGTCATGCGTCCCGTCCAGGCTCCATCCTGCCTGCGGAGATGCCAGCCCGGGCCCTGGCTCCCGTGGGACACAGCACGACATCACGAGGCCGCACGGACTGTGCTGGGAGTTATTAGGTTCTGACGGGATGAGGTCCGAGGGGTCGGAACACACTTGGTGAAACCGGAAGTGTGCCGAGCAGCTATCAGCTGAGAACCAGGAGGTCGCTGAGGACGCGGCCAGGGACGGGTCCTGGGTGGGAAACGAGTCGTTTGGTGGCTGTAGGGTAGAAAGGACAGCGGACCCAGCACACAAGGGAGACTTAGGGATAATCTGGATAGAACTCTCGACGCGGGTGCTTCTGCACTCCAACCCTGAAGTGGTCTTGCTATTCTCAAACAAGCCTCCGGGTCTACAGTTACATTTCATTCCGCGCAGCAAAGGCAGGAGAAGACAGCTGCACTTTCCCACAATGTCTGTGCACAGCAGATTAGGTGGCGGAGCTCTGAAGCCCGAGGGTGCTTTCTGCAGCGCTGCAGGCATTAGCTGTAAAGTGTTAGCAGGTCTCAGAGAGGCGGCTCACAGGCTCCTTCTAAAGCCAGCGGTGCTGTTGCCCCGGCTCCCTGGCGTGGGCTGCAGCGGAGCTGTCACTGTCACCGTCACAGAGCAACGTGCAGCTCAGACTCCTGTCGGCCTGCCCCGCTGTGACTGCCCGGAGATGTCCCCTGTGACTGTCCCATGACTGCAGAAAGCAGTTCTTAGCTCATGTTTGTCTCTCCTGCAGCTGCCCTAATAGCCTGTCCTGTGCACACTCTTACCTGTCACTCTGCACAAGTCCCTGCCCTAGGCCCCCCACCCATGGGGGCTCCCTGTGTGTGAGCACGTGTGCACACCGGGGCTAGTCCGTGGCGGCTCCTGTGCCCAGTGGCCAGGCAGGAGTCAGGCGTCTGCGCAGCAGCACGTCTCTGGGAGCCGGCTGGAGCCGGGAGACATCCCTGCATTGGGAGCACCATTCTTCCCATCTAAACTGGGAGCTTAGCAACACGTCCCTCCAATGTGCTGAGTGGGCGGGGCCCCGACACAGGCTTTCAGGGGGAGCCCCACCCATGCCCCCCGCGGCAGTGACGGTGGGCGGCCTTTCAGAGCTGGGTGAACAGCACATCGGGGAAACTGTAGGCACTTAATTAGTATATACTTTAGATTCTGCTGGCAAATTAGTAGCATATTTCTTGAAAACCCCGCAGATTTCTCCTAAATTATTTTTTAAGACACTAAAGTGATAAGGCCCCAAATGGAAAATGAGAGACAATTATTTCAACTCTTAACGACCAAAGGATGAGACTCAGAGTCCACAGAGGCACAAAAGAGAAAGACGCAGCGTTTAAGGTTTCTGGAAATTGTTGTTTTCCTGTTAATGGTTATTTTCATTAGCAAAGAGGTTTTGGAAATAGCTGTGAGATTTTCCTGAAACCAAATGACTAGAGACTAAGTGCATTTGAATTACACTTGGTTCTATACATTAATGATGAACTTACTTTCTCTCTTCTCTTCTGAGGCTTCATTTTGGGTGATGTGAGCTGAGTGGATTTTCAGGACCAGAGAAAGGACAAAGGAGCCCCTATTGCAAACAGACTAAAGTACATTGAAATCACTAGAAAGTATGCCCATGAAAGTTCATCAACATTTTATATTTGTTGGCACGCCTGGGCAGAGGAGTGGTTGAGTCAATCGCCTCTGAAGGAGAGGCCACATACCCCTGGGTTCAAATACCATGTCCAGTGGGTAGAAGAACAACCAGAGTCAACAACTAAATAAAACTAAAATAAAATGCTTCTTCCTCCGCTCTCTTCCTGCCTGTCTGCCTACTTGCCTTCATTCCCGCCTGCACCTTCCCTCTAATTTTTTTTATATTTGCTTCATACCTTTAACTTCACAATGTCTTCATGTTCATTAAATCCTTTTTGTAAATTTTTCCATGAAGATACATTAATGGTGCATATGGAGTCTGCGAGTTGTGTGTGGAATGATCAACAGACGGGTCAGAATCAGTTACGTGCTTTCCAGAGAGAGATGGCACACTCCAAGTAAATAATAAACAGAAGGACAGCTCCGGGCTCTGAGCTTGCTGAGAATTACCACAACGGAGAGCAGTAACTGGGGTTTGGAAGAGAGGAGCTGCTAACAGTCGCTGCTGTAGGAAGGAAACAGGGAACAAGGTGCTAGAATCTGGAGGGGCTCCATCTTGTACTGACTGGGGTCGTGATTGGGACCCCACCCTCTAATTACCTGGTTAGGTCCCCTGACCACCAGCCTCCATCCTTAGGTGCCTCTGGAAAAGTCACCTCATTCATATAGCAAGACATTTATCACTCTCAATGCTCAGGAAGTCCAAGACTTTTGGGAGCTGTGAGCCAGAAACCACGGATGAAGACCAAACATTTGGTGTTCTGGGTGACTAAATTACTTACTTCTTATAAACCATGATATCACACATCTATTCACATTTATGCATGGAATGTTGAGCTCTCAGGATAATGGAAAAGTTGTCTTGCCCCCTGGACTGACAGGGTGGAGGGGAGGGAGCAGTACTAGAACCTGGGGGGAAGAGTTGTCCCCGAAAGAGCTGTGGCCTTCATTTGATGGCCATGGACAGGCTGAGGCAGTCCCCAAAGGGGTGTCAGAGGCATAAATACCGATTTCTCTCCCTCTTCAGGCCCGAGCTCCCTCTAGGACTCCCCCAGAATTAGTCGCTAATGGCAATCAAGGACAGAGGCCTGTCTGAGGTGGTCACTCATCATGGAGGGCACATGGGGTTGTTCATCACAGGTGTGAGCTTGGAATCCTGGACGTTCCTTTCTGGGCTATGAATTCTAATCATATGGAGATTCTTTTTTTTTTTTTTCATATTTCTGACCTGTTCTTAGCACGACCCCTGCTCACTAGCAAAGAGGTACCGCCTAAATAACGCCGCAACCCAATCTCAACATTCCTGTGTGACTTTGAGCAAGTCAGGTATATTCTTTGATCGTCACTTTTCTCATCTCTAAAATCAGGACACTAGTATCTATTCTGGCTCACCCACGAGGGTGGTGAAAATACTCTCTTCTCCACTGTATTATCTTTGCTCCTTTGTCAAAGGTAAGTTGATCAAAGTAACGTGGGTCTATTTCTGGACTGTCCTATTCTGTTTCCTTTACTTGTCTCTTCTTTCCCCAGCATCGCACTGCACCGAACTGTGATCATGTGGTGAGTCTTGAAGTTGGCTGGTGGTGACCCTCCCACTCTCTTCTTTTCCTTAAACATCCGCTGACAAGTCTAGGCCCTTTGCCTCTCCGTATGAATTTTAGAATCACAAAATATCCACACAATAACTTGTTGGTATTTTGATTTGGACGCATTGACTCCATAGATCAAGTTGGAAAGAATTGATATTAAATAGCACTGAGTCTTCCAATCCATACATCTAGAGTATCTCTCCATCTATTGCATTTTTAATTGATTTAATCAGTTTTATACTTTTCCTCATATAGATCTTATATTTTGTTAGATTTTTACCTAAATATTTAATTCTTAGGGGTACTAATGTGATTTTAATTTCAAACTCCACCTGTTCATTGTTAGTATATAGGAAAGCAACTAATGTTTATATATTCATATTGCATCCTACAATCTTGCTGTAATTGTTTGCTAGCTCCAGGAGGTTTTTTCTGGATTTTCAAGACAGACAATCAGTACACTATCAACAAAAAAGTAATGCTGTTTCATTCAACATCAGTTTTAAGGTTGATGAGAAAAAAGAAATCCTAGCAGTTTTATCTCCTCCTTTCCAATGCGTGCGCATCTCTCATTTCCTTGTCTATTGCATAAGCTAGACTCCAAATGACATCTCGAAGGACATAGTACTAAGTGGCAGAGCCACTGCTCACTCTTGTTTGCTTGATGCCAAGACCCGCCCTGTTTACACCAAGCTGCCTTGCAGTGATACTTCCCTTAAATCTCACCCACTCTTTGCTGGAAGCCTCTTAAAAAGATATTTTATTATTGATACTGTATTAATTTCCCTTCATGGGAATAGATTTTTAAATCTTTCCAATATAATTTTCATCTTCATCTGATATCATAATTCACTTTGTCATCTTTTTTTTTTTCTGAGTTGCTACTTATATTTTCTGCTCAGTTTCCTCATCAGGGCTCTTCCTCTGCAGGGATGTGGAACTTAACTTCCCCTGCAATGGTGATTTGCTGTTGCCTTCTTATCAGTAAAACATAGACAATGAAACACAGAACATTTTCATTATTCAAAGCCCATCTTTTTCTTCCCTAAGGCAGAATGAGGACTGAGGGTTCATGCTGGTCTTTGCAGTTAACCCCTCCCGTATCCCCCAAAGGCTCTTGTTAGTGGTGAATGTGCCCTCTTTTCAATGCAGATGAATGCCCAGTGACCGCTGCCTTGTATGCTGGTGATGCCTGACTCCTCACAGACTCATTTCTCCCTCTTGATTGTTCTCACCCCATGGCTGTAATGTTTTCTTTTCTGAGTACGATTATGCATAATGAGTGCAAAATAGAACACCCATAAAAGACAAAAGAAAAAGCCCAAAAAGTTTATCTACAGAACTCTCTCCCAGGGAGAACCATGATTAGCATTTTCATGTATATCTTCCTGAATATATTTGTGCTTGAATCATAATGGATTTTTTTTTTTTTTTATAAAATGATGTCTACTAGACATGCTTTTTATATTAAAAAAAAACAAAAACAAAAACAAAAAACTCCACACTGTGTTTTAGACATCTTTATATGTGAAAAAGCAAAAACATTCATCATCTCTAGTTCTCGGCACAGAATTCCACTGTAGGTGTCAGTCACATGCATCTGAGCCATATCCTACAGAAGAACAGCCAGTCTCCTTTGTCCTCTCTCCCTTCTCCACATCCATGTGCCCCTCCTCCTCCTGCTCAGGACAATTCTTGTCTGTCGTCTCCTCCTCCTCCTCCTGCTCCTGCTCCTCCTGCTCCTCCTCCTCCTCCTGCTCCTGCTCCTCCTCCTTGTGAAAATCCTCCCCCTCCTCCCCTCATCTCTCCTCTTTTTGATCTTCTTTCTTACCTAAACTTACCTGCAGTAAGCCTAATTGCTTTCTTCACTTTGGTTTTTTAGTACTTTTTCCCCTTTTGCTTCTTCTCTCCATACTTACGTTGGCGTTCTGCTTAGACCCCATTACTCATATTCCTGTGGTCCATATATTCTTTCTCCCACCCCCATTCTGACTGCTCTACACTTTGCTTTGACTTTCAGTTCTATTAGTAATCAAGGTGAGAAGTTTTAAGAGCAATGCTGCGATACTAGAGTAATTGTTGTCAGACACAAGCTAGAACGCAGCTACTTTGAATTTCAGGCCTATGGTCTTTACTAGATCAATCTGACTCAACGTGGCTGTGGTGAGCAGTGTCACGTTCATGTGCAAGTGTGCAAACAAGCAAGCAGACAACAGCAAACAAAGGAGGGGGTGTGGGAGAGAATATGCACTAACAACTAAGGGACTTGAATTAGAGCTCTCTGCATGGTGACTTTGTTACAGGTGATTTATGAAAGATTCTTTGTGACTGTTTGCCCATTTTCACTTGCTCCAAAATTATTATAAATGTATAACTCCTAACCTACCCAATGGTATCACTGGAGACCTGTGCTCACTGTGCTAACACTAGGCTAATAAGTCAATAATATACTTAAAAATAAGGCAATCATGCCTGATATATTCATTTAATTTCTTCTTCAGAATTAAAGAAGTTTGTCTGCAGGCTCTGTGCACAATATTAGGTAGTCAAGACTTGGTCTTGTAATCTTTTTTTGAATCACCACCATACATAAGGAAATTATAAAGATGTGATTAGGTAAGCCAAGTTATAGGGCAGCTTTTCCTGAGACCACCTTTGTTCTCCTTTGGAGAACTGACTGCTTCCTCTCCTGGGCGTCTCCCACCAGGCTGCCCATCTGACATGGCTGTTCATCATGCAGTGGGCTGTGACATCTGCCACATTAATTAAACATGCAGTCATTAGATGAAGATGCTCTAATTCATGGTGGTCTCCAAAGCAAAGTCTGCCTTGCTACTGTTCCAGGTGAGGAAACACCCCACTGTGAGAGCCCCCGAAACACTTCATGATGTGTCTGCTCCTACCTTTTCTCTGTAAAGCTCTCCTGGTGTCTGAGGTGGAGAGACCCACCACTGCTGGTCTGAGTTTGATATTTGCTCAAATATGCTCTTAACAGTTTTAATTGGCCTCAGTTACTAGAAAGCAAGACCACATTTTAAGCCAGATGGAACTGTTTTTATACTAGTGAGGTTGACCTTTTAAAATAAAAGGAGATTAAACATTCAAACAAAACATGAGAAGTGTCTGGCAGAATTTTCTGAGAAGATGGGGACACTCTCCGTGTGAACTGCCTGCAGATCCCACTACAAACTGGTATCCCCTCTCCACCCCATAAGGCTGGAGAAACAGTTACTAAAAAACCCTCTACTTTCTTTGTATCCCTGGGGAAGTTTGTCTGACTTTCTATGGTGTGGTTTTCTTAATTGTAAAATAGCAACAGTAGCACTTAGCCACAGAGCTGTTTGCAATGAATTAAGAATGCTTAGTACAGTGCCTGGCACGTAATATATATTATATGCATTTGCTATGATGATTTCTACTACTGCTGCACCTGCTGCCACTGCCACCAGCAACACCACCACTATCACCACCACCATCACCACCAGCACCAACACCACTAACACCCGCACCAATGACACCACCACCAATAACAACAGCAGTCCTTCTGTCTTTTATATTAAGAATGTACTGGTTCCAGCTGACCTCTGGCTATGTCCACAAAAAGTATCCTTAAAGATGGAGGTGTGCCTCTAAAGAAATAGTGAAAAGACACATTGTCAGGTCTAACGTGGCTCTGAAAGGCCCAGGGCATTTTGGACAGTGACGTAATTCTGGGATCAGTGGGAACTCTCAGATAGCTGCTCTGGATCTCAGTGGCAGGGACAGTGCACATTTAAAAAGTCAGTCATAGCCCGTACATCCTGTTTCTCCAAGGTAACTGAGCTGTTAAAGGAGGAGGCTGTGTGTTCCACTCCTGCATGTCCCTTAGCACCCAGTACGCCGTTTCACAAATTGCAGATGTTCAATAAACATGTTGATTAGCTGCTGAGGTAGAGTTGAGGGGAGGAGAATTAAAAATGAAATGTTCTCCAGTTAATTGCAAATTGCTTCCCTACTTAAAAATAAATTTGCATTTGCTATCTTTTTCTAGTTTCTGGAAAAGCTTTCACTGGCATTTGCTATTAAATTGTATACAATTTTGTAAATTATGGAAATATAAATTCTTACAAAGGGCCCAATGTGAGATTTCCTGTTTTTATTATTGCTTGAAAATGGAAGGAATTGTTGGTGTGATGCAAGCTTGCTTCAACTGTACTTCATAAAACTAGTTAAGAGAATCACTGGAATGCAAGCTGTAGGAACACAGTTACAGCCTAACTCAGTGGGAGCAAACGGATCACTGGAACTGAAGGGACTCAGTGCATCTCACAGCCCAAGAAGCCGAGGCCCACATCACCTCTGACTGTCGCACAGCAGCACAGGAGGGGTGAGATGAATGGTCCCTGATGTCACCACTCTTCAGCATATGTAAGTTGTCGTAGTCTTTGAAAAGCTTCCTTCATTTTCCAGTATGTGAATACATCAGATCTCAGGTTAGCGTCTCTTCATTTCAGGAAGGCAGTAGTAAGAGTGTGTTCGTGCAAGTCCAGAGGATGGTCTTCAGAGGGAGGGAAAGAGACATCTCAGTGGCTTGTCTAGGGTCCCTTAACTTCTTACTGCAGTTTCGTCTTGAGTCCCAGGGTTGCTAGCTGCTAGGGAAGACTTTCTGTTGGAAACACACTCTCTCAGACACAACACATCTCACCCATCTTTGTAAGTTGTAGGCTTTCACGGACGGCTGGTCATCCTGCTCATGTTCTGCTCTTTTCCAGGATGGAAAAGGGGAGTCAAATTCATGCGCCTGTTTGAAGGGGCCCAAACTGACAGAAATTGGGACAATTGCCTGGATGATCACACTCAGTGATGCCCTGCACAACTTCATCGATGGGCTGGCCATTGGGGCGTCCTGCACCCTGTCTCTCCTGCAGGGACTCAGCACGTCCATCGCCATCCTGTGTGAGGAGTTCCCTCACGAGCTCGGTATGCAGCCGCTCACCAGCAGATGTGCTGACATCCTGTGGGACATCGGTGATGCCCGTCCTTTGTCTCCTCCCACACAGACAGACCCTTGACCTAGCATCTTCTTCCTCTCCTAGGGGACTTCGTGATCCTGCTCAACGCCGGGATGAGCACGCGGCAGGCCTTGCTGTTCAACTTCCTCTCTGCCTGCTCCTGCTACATTGGGCTGGCCTTTGGCATTTTGGTGGGCAATAATTTTGCTCCAAATATCATATTCGCACTGGCTGGAGGCATGTTCCTCTACATTTCTCTGGCAGACATGGTAAGAAATCAAACACTTCTCTCTTGGTTTAAGTTGAAATGTAGAGATGAATGTCTGCGTTCTGAGTTCACAAAGGGCGGATAAGCACTTTCGCTGACAGTGATTTGAAAAGGACTCTCATTGATTCTTCAATCGATGATCTTACTGATAGATGATGAAATGATTTCTTCTGCCAAAGTAGAGATATTTCCCCAGGTTCTTGCCTTGTGGCGGGCAGACCTGTACTGTGTGGGTAGGACTTTCCTTCCTCTGTTGTGAGGGCATCACATTGGAAGAGGAATCACTTGATAGAATAAATAGCAACTTGTTATTTCCAGGTTCTAAACAATGAGAGTCTTTTGGGTTACACTAAAATGGGTAAATAGCACAGGCCAAACTGACACTGGACGATACTTACTTGGACCAGCACATATTTGGTGATGCCCATGCCGTGTCTATGCTTCTCTCTCCCTCCATGTGTGAGAGGGCATCAATGGGCCTCTGCCTCTCAGATGAATCACGGGCAGAGTTTAGAAAATGAGAATATGCAGAAGTTTATGCAAATATTTGCGATGCGTTTGGAACTGAGTATGTCACTACAGACATAATTTGATTTCCGTCATCGGCATTCTTAGCTCATATGAGTCCAGCTCTGCTCACTGTTCCAGGCGGACTCATAGCAGAGCAAGGATTTCACCTCTTAAGAGCCACCTCAGGGTTTATTCTAGATTTATTCTATGTCATTGCTTCCTCTCTCTCTGATATGAGGACAGAATTCCTGGAGTTGTTCAGTTTAAAGAAATACTAATACGTGATGCTGTCTGTACTCAGGGCAATTTTCCTTTTTTTAGAATGCTTGCATCTATTGCATCCTAGCTGTGGTTTTCCTAAGCCAGGCACAGGGATGACAGGTTGTGGGGACCTCGGATGCTCTGCAGCAATGCTCACAGGCAGCAATGCTCATAGGGAATCATTCTGGAATATGTTCTGAAAAGCTGACATTTACAGAGCTCCTCATGGAGCCTT
Source organism: Solenodon paradoxus (assembly GCA_004363575.1). Taxonomy (NCBI): domain Eukaryota; kingdom Metazoa; phylum Chordata; class Mammalia; order Eulipotyphla; family Solenodontidae; genus Solenodon; species Solenodon paradoxus. The sequence continues at coordinate 85,612 of RJWH01001034.1, forward strand.
TTCAGTAGGAGGTGTTTTGCGGAGACAGGGAAGACTAAGTACAGAACTTGGGGGTTTTAATTGCTTTCACTGTAATGAGATGGCTGACATCTTCGATCCTAGAACTGTGCATAATTTATTTAAAAACCTTATGATTTTGTGCCGGTTTGGGCAAGCAAAAGGAAACAAAAAACAGGGATTAAATGCACAGTGTTTTTGGCAGATTTACTTACTCAGCTGCCATTGGCTGATATTTCTGAGGCAGACTGGAAGTGGGCAAGGGACTGGGCCCTGCATTCATGTGGCTTCCATCTGGAGAGGGGACCCAAAGTTCAACAAACAGAATCCTGTGAGGGGCTAAATAATTACAAATACAAATACCTGTGAAATAAAGGGAAAAGCAAGATACTCGATGAGGGGTGGTAACAGAGGGAGATCTATCGTAATAGGAGGCTAAGGGAAACCTTTCTAGAAAGTATGACACAGGCTGCAGCCTGAAGGATTAAGGTGATGAAAAACTGGAGGGAGACAAGTTGAGAGAGAAGTTTTGGGGAGTGTAAAGATTTTGAGGATGGAGAGAGGCTGTGTACAGCCGAGCCCCTGAAAGAATGGTAAGGATGGAGCAGAGAGCCTCAGGGAAGGTGTCTGGGAGGAAAAACTACCCACTGGTGAGCTCACTCCGGAATGGGGCTCCAGGGCCTTTCCTCCTGCTGGGTCCCCATGCTGACATGCCCCTACGAAGCTGCCTTGGAGGAAACACTTAAACAGGGCCTCATCAGCCCGTCCCCTACGAAATCTATAAATGCCTGTGTACCATTTTACCAGAAGATGGCAACAGTTATCTAACAATATCTCTTTCTTCCAGTTTCCAGAGATGAATGATATGCTGAGAGAAAAGATAACAGGGAGGAAAACTGACTTCACCTACTTCATGATTCAGAATGTGGGAATGCTAACTGGATTTGCCACCATCCTGCTCATTACTTTGTATGCAGGGGACATTGAGCTGGAGTGACAGGGTGAATGGCGTCATTGTTAATGGAGGCATTTCATAAATAAAAACATCTCCAAGGGGAAATTTAAACGGATTCTATTTAGTTAAAAGATCATTTTGTTTTCAACTATAGGTCAAGAGCACTGATTCTTGGTATTCGATTTAGGAAATAGGCCACTATTTTGTGTTTAAAATATTTCAAAGGGTTTTCAGGTCCAGCCTGAGAAGTCTAGTTATGAGACCTTTGCTAAACACCCAGTTTTCCATGTTTGGTGCACATTAAAAAATCATCACAAAGAAAGAAAGTGCATTCTATCATAATTCAGGCACCAGACCCAGAGAAAAATAGGTGGGTGCATAACCCTTTATGACTCTATGGTAGCATTAAAGGCTAATTTGTTCTAGAAATCTCAAGAGCAAGAACATGCAAACGGAGCACACACACACACACACACACACACAATTGCAGGGCTTCATGAACCCAGGAGAGAGACAAAGACAGCCCCAACTTTGTATCGTCGTGCATTTCAGTTAGGAACCTGAAGGGTTATTATGGAAAATCATCCTAAAATAGCATGAACTGTGCAATCAGTAGCTTTGCGAGCCTTACTCAGCCCAGACTTCACCTCCAGGTGTGAATCGACCAGAGTGGCTTCTCTGACCAGTTCTGTGACTGTCACACAACAGGGGCGACTTCATTGCACACTGTACCTCCGTGAAGCAGGTTTGCAGAGAGATTGAATAAAATTTTAAGCCATCTTCTTTCAAAGATAGTTATTTAACAAAGGCTATTTTAAAATAAATGCCAAAACGTAGCTGGCCCCTCCACATCAAGGACTGGCGACTGGAGAAGCATGGGTCTCAGGGATGGAGAGACATTCAGAGAAGACCTGTGGTTATCTGTCTACCTACTATAAGAGAGAGAGCCTTCTTATTCCATTAACAAATACACAGAGTTAGTCTAGACTTGAGCGTCCCAATACAAATTCACACTCCCAAGTCACTCCTGGAAAGATGAGTGGACAGTGAGGAAAATAAAGAATGAAAGGCAGCCGTGTTCTCAGGGACTGCATTTCCCCACACCAAAAATGGTGTCACACAGCAATAATGCAGAGTCGGTGACAATTCTACATGTATTAATGTGCACTTCACTTTATGACTGACAAAAAATGATTGTTTAACCAAAAAGAAAACACCTTTGACGCTATGCATTATGTTTTATTCATTTCAATATGTATTCTCTTAAGTCTTGTTCGTGGACCTGGTATTATGGGGGATCGAGAAACGTAAGAAATTGTTGGGGTGCTTTTCAAAGATATTCAGCAAATAAACATTATAAAGATTAACCATTGTTCATTAAAATCAGCAAACATCATAAAATGTACTTTCATCACTTTATCTGTTTACATTCAATCTGAAATAAGCTTTACCCTTTAGAAACACAGGATGTATGTCTGGGGTTCAGAAGCTCTTTACAACAGATTAAAGCAAGACAGTTCTACAAGCTCCTGGTGGTGCAGATCACTGTGCGGGGCTGCTGTCTTCCTCCACAGGTTATCTTTTGGTTATTCTCAACTCCGAGGAGAATACAGGCAACGGGGCATGAGGCACTGCGTACTGAAGGCTATGGTTGCAGGTGGGAGTGGAAAGTCATGATCAAATGTAAATTATCCTAGATAAGTAAACGCTATCTGCACGTATCTTGCACTGAGGCATCCTTGATACAAGTGGATGCTCTACAATCATCAGACAATGAAAAGCTACCATTATCAATCAAAATGACTTCAATGCCTTGTATATTGTTATATGCTCTTATTTTTGCTTCATTACACCTTTAAAAATGCCTACGAATAGCTGGCACTGTTTTCAGTGCTCTAGCAGAACCTATCTGAGTCTGCTCAGGTTACCGTAACAGAATATCACACATGAGTGGCTTAGACACAACAGAAATCAATTTCTCGCTGCTCTGGAGGCTCGAGGGCCAGCATCCAGGTGCTGCTGCAGGCCGGGTGCCTGCGAGGTCATGTTCTGTTCACAGATGGAGCCTTCTCACTGTGTCCTCACGTGGAGGGAGGTGTGAGGGAGCTCACGGGACCTCCATTATGAGACACTAACCCTTCTCATGAGCCCTGCCCTAATGACGTGGGACCCCGCCCCCCAGAGGCCACCTCCTGAAGCCACTGCATTGCTAGGGTTCCAGCATGAATGTGGGGTCACAAAGAAACATTTGGATGAGTGTGGGGGGCACAATATTCAAACCCCCGGGAATGCACCTGGGACTGCCCCCGGGAATGCCCAGGCTTACTGCAGCAGCCTGCAGGCTGGGTTTGGTGGGGCAGCCTGGGCTCTGCAGGGTGCTGGGTGGGGCCTCGGGCTGGGGCTGGCTAGTAAGAGGTTCTGCGACGGGTGTGGCAAGAGGGTGTCACTGTGTCATTCTAGAACGGGGGAAGGGTGAAGAAGTGCACACAGGTTCAATCTACCTGCAGTCTCTAAGACTAGTATTTCATTTTACCGGGTAGAAAATATCTCATACCAATTATTATCAAACTTTTTAGAACCACAACCTTGCTCTAACTCCCACGTTTGACTTTTGAAAAATGACAACAGCATTTTCCTTCCTCTGCCAGCGTACGCTGTCGTGTGTGAAGTGTGGATCCGCACAGGCACGCCCTGCCAGGCAATGTTGGGTCACGTCCCCTTCTACAGCAGCTGCTCATTGTAACAGGCTGAGAGTTCAACTGTGTCTAGTCCTGCACAGCACTATGACCACTAGACTCTGGACAGCCTCACTGAACTGGGTATTTCTGAGAAGCCACATCTAAAAAGCCTCCTCTGCGAGCTCACATTTTAAAACTGAATTAACCGAGCAGACCCACGCAGCACTGAGTCGCCAGCTGGGCAGGGCCTGTGTGCACTGCCCCCAGCTCTCCGTGCAGACTGTGTCCTCTAACTGTGGGCCCCACTCTGGGTCTTACCAGTAGGCACCAGGATGTCCTCGCCTGCTCTGTGACCTGAAGGGCCACTGTAGTGCATGGGGTTCTTAGCCCTGCAATAAGGTCCTTAACATGGAGGCTGCAGCAGCTGCGGGCGCTCCCAGGCTGGCGTGGCCGCTCCTGGTTAGGCTGCATGCCCCAGAGGCCTTTCTGGATCGAGTGCGCACACTGCACCCCGCATACTATTTAACTTCGCTGGTGGAGGCGTCCGACTTCTGTGTGTCCCAGAATCAGCAACTTCACCAGTAACATGCCAGGTAAGCCAGCGCGGTGGAGAAATCGGACTCCAAACTCTAAGACATTCCCCCAGAGCTTAACTTTTCCAATGGCGCAGACGCGGGCCAGCAGGGGGCGCCGCTCAGGGGCACAGTGTGACAATGGAGCCTGCTGGAATCTGGAAAGGCCAGCCGCGCCCGGGCCACTATGTTCGGGATTTGGTGCTCCCTTCCTCTCCTGCAGGGCAGGAGTGGCAGCACAGGGCAGCCCTGTCTCGCTGGTGCCCAGTGTCCTGAGACTGTTCTGTGGCTTCCGAGTTCCTTCAAACTCTGGACGTCCGTTAGAGAGAGATCCAGCCTCAACATGCAAATTCCACGCAGCAGGAAGGAGGAAACATCCCCAGGCAGCCTGCTCTTCATCCCATTTTGACCGGACGGATGGTTCTGGTTCAGCAACACAGTCCTTGTGTCCCGCTGGGTTTGGCATTCTGTCTTGTTTCCATCACAGTTTGCTAAGTTTGCTAATGTTCATTTTGGCCAGCTCGCACTCATAAACTTGCTCCAAATTGTGGGACAGGGGTGCAATTTCCCCAGCATGGATGTCATACTTTCTGCCCCTCACACCTGGCGATGCTCCAGCCAGTCCGGGGTTTGCCTCTAAAACGTAGGTAAGTCTACCTTTAAAGGGTTTTCTCGAAAGTAAAATACCATCTTCCCAGAGGTGGTGGTTGCAGCAGCCCAGGACCGCTCCGAGACGAGACGCAGGAGGAGTGGGGACATGTGGCCGCGAGTGAAGCCAGAGCTCCCTTCCTGCAGTGAAGCGGGCCCTGGGGGGACGGCTGCCATCTCAGGCGCAGGCAGCGCATGACACTGGGCTTACTCTTCCCGATCGTCTGGTGCAGCCAACTCAGAGCTGCTCGTGACTCCTTTGGGTGAACTGTCACTGGCCACCTTGATGACATCGGTACGCTGTTGTTTACACACAGCTGTGCGTGTCTCTGGTTGCTCTGCTCAGCCTGTTGGAGTCCAACCTAGTCCCTTGGTTTTCACAGGGTGGTTGAAAGTCTAAGGAAACGGAAACAAAGCTATTATTCTAGGCACTTTGATCTTTCTGTGTAAAATTCTTCTATTACGCTGGGTTCATACTTACAGCCGTGACACTAAGTCTGAAGAAAGTGGCAAAAATAAACTTAAAAATCGTTTTTCTCCTCCCTCCACCCCATAAGGGGTGCTTAGAGCTACTTGGCACAAGAAGTTGGATCAGAAATGTTATTTTTACTGATGTTTGTGGATAATGCAATGAACTACTGCTGACATGATTCTTAATGTCACTTAGCCTTGATGGATACAGTGGGATTCTGGAAGATTCTAGTGGGTAGGGCTTCCATGTTTTAACCGTGTATAATGACTCGATTCCTATTATGGTGCTTGTGCTGTCTCCCCTACAACTGTGTAGACTGATTAGCGGTACAGCCCCCATGACAAGACATGGATAATTTAGGACCATGCACAGAGGGCAATCAGGGTGAGCAGACAGGAGAACGAGGTGTATAATCATGAATGCCAGGGGAAAGCCTTTTTAGAAGAATTCAAACCAGAAATGTTTTCTTCCCTCAAAAAGCTAAGGAGGCTCATAAAGCCTGTCTTGTCCTGCCTTCTGTGCCAGGGACTGTGGGCTCAGTCAAGACAGCGCGTGGACTATGTCCAGCCCCTTCCGGAAGCTCAGGGAGGTGACTCTGGTGGTTGGTACGAGAGTGACCACAGCCTTTGACCGACCTGCAGTCCTAGAGTTGGCTGGGAGGAAGGGTAGGTAAATATTCCCTGACCTAGTATGGGTGTGTAGACTGGATGTGGAGGACCAGGGTGTGGGACAGATTAAAAGCCGTGTGTCAGAGGGGCCAACCAGAAGACAGAAAGGGTCAGAAAGAGTATCTTTCGGAAAACCAAGGGCTGAGTCGCGTTGGTGGGACAGGGAGAGCTGGGATATTGTGGGGGCGCACTCCCCTGAGACCTAAAAGTGCCCGAGGAGACAGGTCAGCTGGGTGGCTGGCCAGGCCAGCAGGAAGCCATCTTTACCAGTGTTCCTCTGTTCCTTTCCCTCCTCCATCTCCTCATCCTAGTCTAAGAGCCATTTGTCTCCTTTGTCTGCGACTGATCAGCAGCCACTGTCTTAGCCTGGACATCTGAGGAGAATGGCTATGTGATTTGGGACAGTCAGATGCTAATGGGCTACAAGGAGAGGACTTAGCAAGATTTGAAAGCAAATTGAAAACGTGGAGAGGCTGAAGCTGATGCGAAGACATCCACCAAACATTCTTTGGTGAACAGGATGGAAGTGGGCTCCGTTCATCCGTGCGAACACCTGTGCATACAGAGAGGATGACGGAGGCTGCTTTGAGAGAATAGCTATGACGTGGACTTAGCACATTCCAGGCCGGTAAGTATCTTTTGAATAAATACAAGTTTCCAACACTTCCTTCAGCAAGACTGAAACAATTTAAATATTTTAAAATAAAGACAGATTTCTATGTAGGGAAGAGGGAATATATTTCTGCAAATGTTAAAGTACAAGCCCTGTGTGCTGTATGACACCATGCCAGGTAGATGAACTCCGTTCCACGTTACGTGCATGACTGCTGTGGGTCTCTGACAGGTGGGGAGAACCAGGAACCCTACAGCTCTGGGGCTGGGAAGTTGCCCCTGTTTGCTGCAGACAGCTGTGGATGGACAGTGTTTTTCCTTTGGGAGTCACTCTGCTAGCCTTGATGCTGTGATTCTTGTCATTAAATAAGGGGTTTTTAACAAACTTAGAAACATGGATTTAGAAATCTTAGAAACTATTGGAAAGGTACTTTGAAGGTCTACATTTAACTTGCAAACTGAAACCTCAGAATCTTGGAGCAGCTCATGATGCGGGCCTGTGAGGACGAGCAATGCATCGTCACAGCGACCCCTTGATGCTTTAAGGTGAAAACAGGTTCAGCGCATTTTAGCACAGAGAGTATTAGAGACAAAATTGACATGATAAGGGTGGGACTGCCCTATAAGTTTTCAGTAACAAGACAGATGAAAAAGGTATAATCACTGCCAACACGGTCGTGGGACTGTGGCTGACTGTTTAATCCTGAAGCCACTTCTCTTTCAGGCTTGTTTTCACAGAAGTGGCTGAGCTTAATGTTGAAGCCATGAACAAGAAGCCCCTGAATGGGTCTGAAAAGGCCCTGAAGTGGGGGTCGTTCTGCAGCCTTCTCTGGGACACGGTTGATGGTGGGACCCTGCTCTGATGCCCTCAGGTCAGAATGTAGAACAGGCGGGACCTCCTTCTGCAGGGCTGCTGTCACAGAGGCTCCACCCTCCACCTCGACCTCCCAAGTCCCTTAAAGGTTCTCTCGGCACCGTGTCAGAGTGACAGGCTTCAGAGCTGTGTCTTCTGTCCTTGCCAGCTGAACTCGCAAGAAAACCTTCCTTTTCCTCCAAATCTGCAGCCATGGCTTTGGCTTAAGTGTGCCGGCAGGACCCCTGTCCGGGAACTAACACTGAGACATCCACGTGGCACACAATACCTAGCTCTTGAATGTAGCTCAGACTCAGGACATTTTGGACTCTGTTTTGTCAAATTTGGGGTTAGCTTCCAACTTTAGGCAAGGTAAAGAAGTCTCCTGTGTGCCCCTCACGGTGGATAAGCATCTTGCAAAACTCCACCAACCCCCAGTTCATGGTGATTTCTCTTTGAAACACAGAAACGCTGCAGAGATTTCCATTTCTGTGTCTAGCACGGCTGGTACCTTAGAAGTGTGGGCTGCTCCTGAGTCAATTTGAGGATGGGTTCCAGTCATGCCGCAGAAAGGCCTCAGTTTGCACTCTGAAATGCTGGGGTCCAGAATAGATCACGGTGCTAAGATAACACTCTATGTATAAAAGCGTGATTCTTAATTGCAGGGCAGGGGAGGCGGGAGTAACGCAGATACCTTGACAAGTCACACGAAATGAGACCTTGTAGATAAACACCAGGGAAGCTGGTGAGTGTGGGAGATGAATCTGGGTCATGCTTCATACACCACGCATCCACAAAAAACGCAGTTTCTTAGCAACTATCACCTGGTTGTCAGGTTATTACGTGATTTCTAGAGATACCTGGAACTCTCAGGCACAAGCCTCACCAAAGTTTAAGTGTCGTATCCAGGTTGGAATAATTGCATTTCACAGTCTTCCAAATGATACTTAAAAAATGAACCATTAAATTTTACCTGTTTTAAAAAGATCACCCGCTGCAGAGGACGAGGGGAAGCCTGAGCCTGCTCTCCCGTGAGCGAGTGAACTCCTCCACCACCCGAGTAAAGCGCAGGCTCCTGCACAGGAGGCCTGAGTGCCGCGTGCCCATCTCTCCGCGGACGGGCCCCAGGAGCATCGTCTTCTAGACACGAGTGGTATGCACGCTCAGGCACGGTGACAGGATGCGGGCAGCTGGACACGGCACTTGGGACTCTGTCATTCAGGCGGTGTGGGGATCGACAGGCCGCACTCCACACGACAGCAGTGTTACACTAGGTGACTTCAGTTTTAGGGAAGGAGGCCCAATCCCTTTCTGATGTGACCTCTTCGCCCTTCCCCCGAAAGGAGAGTCAAGAACTACCCACTGACCAGACCTGAGACACTTTTGCAACGAATGGTCGGAAGAGAACTGCAGAGTGAAAACATGTCGGAGTGAGGCGTTCCAGATATTACTGCTAATACGAGAAATAAGATGCAAGCAACTGAGTAGACTGGGAAAAAGCAGGCTACCCAGAAGTCCGCACACTATAATCCCAATTTTTGCATAAGTATGCATAACATATACAGATGGGAACGATATTTCAAATGCTCTAGAACCCTCTACTAAATTCCCCTCCTCATAATCCTCTCTCTGGAATTGTGAATTGTTTTTAAATTGGTTCCTTGTAAGATGGCAACATTTCCTCAATATTCTTCAATAAAGAGTTCTATACCAGTGCTTTAGAAGAAATCTCGGTGGGATTTAAATCATTCACAACTTGTTTTTAATATTTACTCAAAAAAAAAAAAAAAAAAAAAAAAGGCTAACACATGCAACCAGAAAAGAGAAAAACTCACAACTTGGAGGAATGAAGATGTAATCGAGATGTTATGCACCCCCTTGTCCATCAACCAAGACAGCACCTGCATTCTCTGGAGCCCTGCACCCCCATATCTCTGTATGCCCAACTCCTCCCAGGGACGGTTAGGGTGGACGCAGTGTGCTTCCTGAGACAGAGCACGTGAGCTGAGTTTCTGGAAATGAAGAGGCTTGCTCTGCTTTACTGCGATGTTGCATGTAGGGCTGATGTCTGGAGCGGCTGCTGTGTGACTGCTCTGGGGGAGCTGTACCCCTCAAAGATATTCTGGAGCCATAACCCCAGTACCTCAAACAAGGCCTGTCAGCTAAAATGAGGCCCTGATGATGGAGTGGGTTACTACTGCAGTATGACTGGGGTTCAGAGCTAAGGGGGGTGCCGTGGAAAGATGAAGGCGGGGACTGCGAGGTGCCCTCACAGCTAAGGACCTCAGAGCTGCCAGCAACCGGGATCAGGGCTTGGGCCTGGCTTCCAGCCTCAGGAATGGAGATGAGGAATCCCTGCTGTTCAAGTACTGGAACACGTTCCTCGAGGGGACAAAGGTGATGCTCTGAGGACTCAAAGTGGAAAGTGGAAAGATGGTCTGAGATGACATCCTGAGCAGCTGAATTAACGGCCCCTCCTTGGACTTGATATTCACAATCACCCGTGTCAGCTGTGCAAACCCCCGAGCCGTCTGCAACTGCTGGCAATTAAAGCAAACTAACTGAACCAGCACTCGCAAGTGTTTCCTTCTGCTTTTTGAATGCTGATGTCCAATGTTGCCCCAACATGCTCCTTCATGAGCTCGCAGATGCCTCTGTCGATGTGTAAAGTCACGTGGACTCATGTAGTCATGTGCACCCATGACCAGGTTCATCCAAGGTCACATGTGGGAGAACCTCCTTAATTCCATAGGGCTGACTGCTCCCCCACTGTACAGACAGCACAACTCTTCCCAGCTCCCTCGATGACACAGGTTGTTTTCACACTGATGGTGGCAGTGCTGCTACGAACATGGGAGCAGTAATGTCACTTCCAGATCCCAATTTCACTTCTTTTGGGTAATTACCTAAGTGGGATTGTAGAATCATCTGGTAGCTCTATTTTTAATTTTCGGAGGAATATCTATTGTTTTTCATAGGGGTTGCATCATTTTCATTCCCACCAACAGTGTACAAAGGTCCCAATTCTTCACATTCTTGCCAACGCTTGTCCTTTGCTTCTGGTTACCTGCAGGTGTCTTACCTAGAGGCCCCTAATCAGTCAACACGGCAAACTCACAGAACGGCAGTGGAGGGCCGACACCATGGGGAAGCGCTCGTGCACAGGCATGGCGGCGAGTAAAACAAGATGCAACGGTCTTACAGACACTGTACCACGTGCTCACAGCTAACAAGACATGTCCCGCACTTAGAAATTTGCTTGGAGGGCAGATCGCATGTTAACTGTTCTTGCCACAATAAAATAAAATTAAAATTAGCAAACAACTAAGAGGACAAGAAGGATAAATCAACGCCCTCCCGACGAACTCCCTGCCTCCACCACGGGCACGGGTGCTGCCTTACCTCCTTCCGAGAGCCCAGTGGCCGTGACCCTCCACGGCTCGCAGGTGGCCACCCCGACCTGCGTGGGCTCTTTCGTGTCCTGATCTTTACTTAGCGTTGCTCTGGAGTCCCTGCCTGTGTGGCCCCAGGAAATGTGGGGATCTATCCCAGACTGTGCCTTGTGTGAAGCTGCCCCTCGCCCCGGCCCCGGGGGAGAGAGAAGAGAAAGCTGCATCAACACCTCCAGAGTGGGACTCAAAGGACTGAGGTGGCAGCACTAGGAGACGGACCATGGGACTGTCCCGGCCGCCCCTGGCCTTACGAGCTGTTCCCCGCCCTTGCTGACAGCACGAAAATTCCTGTGCCCTCCTCAGGGAATGGAACAGACTTGGGGCAGAGGGCAGTCCTGTGTACCCACACTCGCCACCCAGCCCCAAGTCCCGGTGGGGCTCCCAGCTGGCCGTCGGGCGCATGGAGGGCTGGCGTGCACGGGCTCTGGGGGAATCGACTGCCACTGAAGAAACGGCGGCCTGCTGGGACTTAGGCAGAGGTTTTCTACTGGCGGACAGAGTATCTTTCACGAATGCTGGGCTCACTGCAGCTAAAATGGACCATTTGAGGGGGATCCTCTTGGAACTTGAAGTTACAAAACTTTCTTAAAAGGACACAGAAGGTGCAGAGAAACTAGATCATCCTTCAACCTGGTTTTAAAATACAGAACTTGCCATTGCTATTTCCAGATCAGTATAAAAATAGGCAGTTGAGCAGAAAACTTTTTATTAAATACAACAGTTCCATTTCGTGAGTGCTGGCCTATTGTCAATCCATCAATAAGCATTAGACAGTATGCGTTTCTGATATTTTACATTATAAATTATTTATTTCATTTTTTGCTTATACTGACACGAAGTGGTACTTCTGTTGAAAGTCACATTCCTTTTGAAATTTCTCCTTTGTAATTATAAGATTCTGAGATAAAGAAATGTTTTCTTAATAAAAATTTACCATAAGCTTATTTTCAGGTAGTTTTAGATTTGATGTGCTATCAAAGCAATTGTTTTTTGTTTAGTATTTAGTTTTGTAGAGAAAGTGTAGAAACAGCAAATATACTGAATGAGACAGGGTTTTGGAATCAGATCAAGTTTCTAATCCTACTTCCGATCTCTAGCAGCGATGCGAAATGGATCGTGCCTCTGGGAAGGCCAGTTTCCTTATCTGTAAAACAGGCTTCATAGTTTATGGTTCCTGGGGCAGCAGGTGGCAGGTGTGGAAAGTGCCCGTGCGTGGCAGGCAGTGGCTGCTGTGACTTTAAGCCATGTTATTCTCTGAATATCACTTTGGGAGTGTGGACCGTTTCTATTTCATGGGAACAAGCCCGCAGAACTATTATTATTTGCAAAACATGTAATTCAAGGGATTTTTAAGATTCCACTATTGTGCTAGATTTTCTTTCTTCGAAATTACAAATGTACATAGCAGTAATATTCCTCAAAAGATCACCACTTTAAATTTCATTTCCAGAAAACACTGGGTGTTATGCAGCAGGCGCTTTAGATCCTTGGAGTCCCGCTCGGCTCAAACGATTCATCACACCACTTAATGGCCACTCTGACCTTGCCTGACAGAACTCTGATTCTAGTTGTCTCGTGGTTTCTTATTTCTTTGTATGTTGTGGTGGTTTTCAGACATCACTCCAAATGCTAGAGATTTTCCCTTTCATGCACTGACGGAGGAAATACGACTCAATGTCACAACACTAATGGGGCCCTTATGTTCATCAAGGCTGCTTCCTCTTCTGTTATTTCACAGCCGCTGTAGCTCTGTACCGCTCGAACGGCTAGACACTAAGGCGAGGGAAGGAACCCCCGAGAGCAGCGGTTTGTCTGGAGTGAGCAGGGTCTCGGATGCAGCGCTGGTGTCACCTTTGCAGACTGTTTTGCTGTGATGAAGATGGGTGATGCATAAACTCTGGGAACCTGGAATTCTTCGATGCTCTGACGACGTGCTGGTGCCTATCAGACTAAATACCCATGTACACACCGCCCCCAGCTCTGCCAGTCTTGCTGACGCCCCACACTGCCAGGCACCTGAGAAGGAGCCCGTGCTGCTGGCTTGGCTGCTTAGGTCCGTGTGCGTGGCTGTGGGACCCCGGCAGGCACTGTGAGGTCTGACCACAGAGAGAAGAAAGGCAGACTGATTCATTCAAACTGTGCTCCCCCAGAAGCTACAGAATGTTCACATCTTCTGAGAGCAAGGATGCTGTGCTCAAAAACGTCTGAGGGCTGCTGCACGTGGTCATCACCATAGCATTTCAAAACCCCACGTCTTGTACAGATGCCTGCATAGCGGGACCGACCTGCTTCTCCCACACTGTCCAGCCACATCACTGGTTTGTTCACATTTGGATGATGCTCATTAGCATCAGCTGAACGCTCCTCTGGACACAAAGATGACTCTCAGCTCTTTTTGTGGTTCTCCGGCCCTGAACCTCTGGTCTGGTTCTCGGCGCTGGGGAGCTGGCAGCTGCCAGCCCCTGGCTGACTTCCTGCCTGTCACTCCCCCAGACACACATGAGGGCAGCTGCCTTCTCTGTCAATGGTCCAGTGTGTTGGGTCTGATGGGGGCTCATGTCTCTTTCATTCCCAAGCCGCTGAAGATAATGGACGGAACCAAATTGTACCCTGGGTAGTAGGTGCCTTTCACCTCTCAGATGGTTGATTCATTTTAAGAGCAGCCCTGTTCACACTCAGGGGCAGCTGAGACGAGAGCTCTCCTCCTGTGACCTCCCACCCTCCACTTTTGGGAAGGCTGCAAGGCGGAAAGTCCCGGTGACTGTGGCTCAGAGACCACGGGGCCCGGCCTTTGTTCTAGGGCCACCACGGGGCAATTTTCAACCACATCTGCCACAAGGTGATAAGCACAGAGCCTGTGCCTCCTCAGTGCTGCTGCCCTGGAGTGACTGATACAAACAGGGGATGAAGAACAGGGCTGGTGGTGGGCGTGTGCAGTGTGCGTCACTGCACCGCGTTGGGGAGTCACGTGCTGGGGACTCGCCACAGCCTGCAAGGCAGCGAGCCCCAGACACTGGATGCCACTGTCACAGTCATGCTACCCTTTGAACGAATCTGCTGGCTTGATTACCCTAACTTAGCTGATTCCAGATGAAAATAACTTTGATATCAACTTTTTACAGACATTTTAATTCTACTGCTGAGAGTCCCTGTTATGGAACCGACGTGCTATTTTGCTCTTGGATTTAGAAGCATATACTCAGTGAAGAACAGATTATTTTATCGCTTGCTTATTTGAAAGAATTTTCCTGCCAAATGGAACCTGAGGGTGGCAGAGCGGTGGCAGGGGATGCGTCAGGAGTGTCTAACGAGCTGCAGGAAGGAGAGGAGGCAATTATGTTAAACCCTGTGGAAACGCACCATCGTCAGGAAAGTCCCAGCTGGTGGAAACCACCCAGGCCTCAGTCCCGTGTTATTTGTTCCATTTCATACATTTTGCCAGAGTGAAGGAAGTGCTGCGCTGAAAGTTTATTCTCACAACCGAAGTAACGATTCAGAAAGATGGAGGAGTCGGGCCTGCATACGGGTTCCTTTTACATCCCGTCCTGCTTCACTGCCTGCGGGCCAGCAGCCACACCGCACTGAGCGTAAAATGGCTTGTATGATGGGGACAAAGATGTCAATACCAGTCTAGTTTGCACTGGTCATTCACCTTCTTCATTAACCAGAGCTAAAGCTTTAAAAAGCAGAGCAGCTTGATCTGGAAACTGATGGACTGGGGTTGGTGGGAGTTCCACGGGCCACATCGAGGGAAGATGACGAAAGGGAAGCTGCTCACTTTTGGGAACCATTCCCGAGTAGGAAGCTGTTTTCAGGGTGTGTGTGTGTGTGTGTGTGTGTGTGTACTATTTACACAGTTCTTGTTGAAGTAACACGGATTATAACAAGTTTCAGGTGCACCTCATCATATACCAGCATCTGTACATACTCCATTATGGTCACACTCAAGTCTGGTCCCACCATCACCATAAAATTGACCCCCTTTACCCCATTTGCCCACTCCTTCCTCCTCTCCTTTATGGTAACCACTCATTTTATTTTATAGACTAAAAGTTTATGTTTGTTTCACTTGGCTCATTTGTGTGTGTGGTTCCTGTAAGACCACATATGAATGAAATCATGTGTAAAATTTTCTCCTTCTGACTGATCTGAGCACTTCCCCACTAGGTCTAAGCCATGTTGTTACAAACGACAGGATTTCACATTTTTTAATAGCTGACTCATGCATCATTGTGTATCTATCCCATATTTTAAATATAATAATGTTTATGTCTGTTACATTGCTGTATGCATCTCAGGAGACTAAAACTGCACGGTCATCTGTTGACAGGCAGTTAGTAGGCTACTGTAAATGATGCTTCAAGGAACACAGGATACACATAGCTACTCTGGATAAATACCCAGAAATGGAATAACTGGATCACATTAATGTTCTAGACGTGTCAGTTTGCATTCCCGCCAACAGCATAGGAGGCTTCACTTTTCTACGCATCTCTCCCAAGAGTTATTGTGTCTAGTCTTTTGGATAATAGCCAATCTCACAAGTGTGAGGTGATGTCTCATTGTGGTTTTGATTTTCATTTCCATAATAATTAGAGATGAGGAATATCTTTCTATGCAGATACTTTTATACATATGGATACATACTGTGCATATGGACTAATTAGCTACATGAAATATTATTTGCAACCCAGATATGAAAGAAGAGGCAATAAAAGCAGTTGGAGAGTTTGACTTGTTGACTTCTCCTCTCCCTCATTTTCCTTCCATGATGTCTCTGGGGCAGCAGAGACTCTGGTGTTGATAGTCGCTGACATGGAGAATAAATCAATATCCTTGTTAAGTGCATTACTAATATATTAAGTGAAATACAATATACTTCAACTTTTATATTTTAATGGACACTCTAGAAGAGGGGTTAGAAAGCCTTTTCAGTAAATAGCCAGAGAGTGAATATTTTATGCTTTCTGGGCTAAGATGGAAAAAGGAGACTATTCTGTAGATACTTAACAGGGGAGAAAACAAATTTTCACAGAAATTTTAAATTTCTCAAAATTAAACATATAATAATAACGATAATTGTGTTGTAATATGGGTTGATTAACGAGGATAACTGAATTACTTTCAAACAAAATAAACATTTGTGTAATTAGAGTTCAAGTTAGCATTCCTATCAAATCAAATGGAAATGTTCATCTGTAAAAATAATTCTTAGCATATAGGATGCACAGAAATAGATGGTGGGTGAGATTGAGTCTATGGGCCAGTTTTTCAAGTCCTTTTCTAGAATAAACTTCAATTGGAAAATGTCAATTAGGGGATTTTGATTAACTTTTAAATATTTTTACAGTGACAGCAATTAAATACCTTTTCTCTGCTATTGCTGTAGAATTCTTTTTTTCCTCTTTGAAGGTGAAATGACAATACCCAGTGTTGTGGATAGTTTTAGAAAAAGAATTCTCAGTGGGAGCCCTTTCTGCAAGGGAATTTGTCAAAATGTGTCCAAAGACCCTAAAAAAGTGAATGCATACTTTATGTGACCCAGTAGTTTCACATCTAGGAATTTAACCCAATGAGGATTTATACTGACATACTTGTGTGCAGCGTGGCATTGCCCAGCACAGTGAAAACCGAAGCAGCCCAATCAGTAATGAGGGGGATCGGTGAGATTAATATAAAAGATTATCATGCAAACTGCACTGTGGAACTCTGACATGGAAAGGGTGCTTCTGAAAAAGCAAGCTGAAGACACTGTGCCTCTACGACAGCGCTGCTGAACACGAACACGTCCAGTGTGCAAGCAGCACGCTCAAAATGAAAGACGGCAACATCAGCCACATGTGTTTGTAAAACAGGAGTACAGATCATCAAGAGGAGCAGCATACCATAAGCACTATTTCTTGTGTGCTTAGCAACTACAGGCTCTCTGGGAAATGCTTACATGCATAATCCCATGTAATCTTTAAATCAATGATGCTACGAGAGAGGCATGCGCTCCTCTAATACAGTGGGGATGCTGGGGCCCAGGGGGCAGCCTCCCAGCTGACACAGCTAGACACAAGGGTTTTGTACAGATGTGTCTGAATCCAGAATCCACACGACTCGCTCACACACCAGGCTGACTTGTATTTCCTTCATGCTGATTTATTATCTCCAACCTTGTTCTAAAGTGTGAGAGGTGTTTCTAAGAGAGCTGAAGATGAGATCACTGGGTGCAACTACATCAAAAGCATGGGATTGCCATGTAGGAAGATTTTACCATTTTCGCTCCGTACTGCTGATTTGGGGGCACCCACCTGCTGTCCTTTACTGACCTGTGGGCTCCGTGAAGACTAAGCAGGGCGGGGGCTGTCGTCTTGGCTACAATAGCTGACTTGCAGCTGATAACTGGGCCAAGAGATGTTTTCTCTAAGACAAAGAACAGCGTCTATAATCTAAGGTAAACCCCTTTATAGAGAACATCCATCTGACTCTAAGAGCATTTCAGAATTGGTGCAAGAAGGGGAGGGGATAGTTGTCAGCTGTAGATCAAGAAAATTCTCCCCCCACCCTTCCCAGATCCCCTCAAACATGAATTTGGTAATGTTAACTTATTCGAAGTAAAACCTTCAGTGCTCACATGATGTGTCTACCAGAAAGAAACCATCACCTGGATTTAAACATAATGATTCTCTTTTTCTGGGTGCTAGGCTACAAAATGATGGTTGTTAAACGCTGACAATTCCATTCACTGAGAAGATCAACTGTTCTTTCCTGCTAAACTGATCTTTAAAATAATCATTTCTGCCACCAAAGGTCTGTGGTCATGCAGCCATTTGTGTGTATGTGTGTGATTGCTGGGTCACCGAGCACAGTCAACATAATCATTATTTTTCTGACCTGTTTTGCCGTATCTTTTGTTCCCAGCTCCTGAAAGCAGAATGAGCGGTAAATTCATCTTTCTTAGGGGCTGCAAGGAAACCACAGTTTTATGTATTGAATGCTGTCAAAATGGCCCATTGTGAAACGATACCAGATCACAGAAAGGGAGGGTCATGAAAAGTTATTAGAGGAAATACATGAAAAATCAGAAATGCTGGCAAATTAGAAGTGATTTAAAGTATAGACCTAGGTATTGAGAATTTACTGGTCATTACTGACTTGTATCATTTTGGAGTAGACAAAAATTAGGTTGCAGGTGGCAGAGTGAAGGGTAGTAAAGCATTAAGTATAGTAATGAGTGGAATGGGGCGTACAGGGAACTCCTGTATGCTGGTCGCTGCAACTTCTCTTCACTGCCATTCATCCACCCATTCACTTGACACTTAATGAGCATTCTAGGCAGTGAGGACACAAGGTTGGGCAGAACAGAACCAACGTCTGTTCTCACAGTACCTGGAGTGTACTAGACAGATGCTGATGTCCTCTGTCCATGTGACGTGGAACTGTCCACAGATCATGAGGATGTTTAACAATCACCACACACACAGACAATCCTGGTGACCTTGAAAATGATGGCAGAGGGCAATGGAAAGAGCTGACTTCTCAAACTGTACAAAATTTAGATTAGTTCGCCTTTGAAAAATACCATCCTGCGCCCCCCCAACCCCCAAACACCCGACTAGTTCACACCAAAGCAGACTGATATACCATTCTGATAATTACTACAGTTTCATTATATTTTTAAGCTGATATTTTAATTCTCAGGACAAGACACCGTGTGGGGAGGGAGGGGTGACTGTCACCACCAGCAGGGCTGGTCTTCTGCCAGAGACCATAGGTGGTGGCTTACTCTGAATCCTCTTGTTGTGGAAGAGAATTTTTCCAATTCAGTATATTTATTTTGCTACAAACTTGTATAAAACAGAAGAATAAACAAAGATAACCAAACGGAATTAAGTATAATTTGCTGTCTTTCCCACCAATTTGAAATTTTCTTGATTAACTCTTCAAGCATCTTGGTCTGGAATTACAGTTTCCCAAGTAATTTGTTACTCGTTCTTGACTTCCCTGCAGGGGAGTGGCAAAGAGACCCAGACTGTCTTGTACCAGTTCTTTTGAGTTTCTATATTTGGAACCATTGGTCTCTTAAAGAAAATCCTGGACAGGCTTTTCTGTGTGATATAAGTGCCTGGCTTACTTTGTCCCTGAGGCACCCACTTCACAGAGGCTAATTCACACACAGGTGGTCAGCCACAGGGTCAGAGGTCAGAGCCAGGCTGCCAGGAGAGGGGCCTTTGTTGACAGAGCTGGGTGACAGCTGATTTAGATAAACGGCCATTTGCAGGTTTTAAAACATTGCTTTTTCTCTCTCTTTCCTCATGCTTTAAATTCCTGTGCTTATGTTTTAAATTCACCAGTCAAGAGTGAGCCTGGGAAACCTTCGAGCCTGCCGTTGCTGGATTCTGGACACAGGTGGATAACCTGTTCCTGAGAAACTCCTCCAGCTATTATCCAAGATGCTTTCTGCTTCCATGGCTCAGCAGAGAAAGATTCACGAATGTAAAGCTTTTGTCAAAATGACACAGCACATAGCAGAGGAGAAATGCAACTTCAACAATATGTCAGTTGGTGAATGGATCTTGAAGGGATTCTTTTAAAGGCTAATATAAAATAATACGTCTTATCCTACTTCTTAAAGGCCTATGATTAGAAATACTTATTTACTATGACAGCCCACTGACCTGTCTTTAATCCATTAGTCAAACAATCAAAGCACCAACAAGAGATACAGGCGTCCCTGAGGAAGAGGCACCCTAGGAACAGAGTGGTAAGGTGCACCCTGCTTTTCCATGAGACTTGCTATTATCAGGGCTCTGGCAACAAAAACTCAGAAGAGGCATATTTGCCTGAATATAAGTTGTCACTTATACTAAACTGAAAACCGTAGAGCCTCATCTCATGAGGCGGACTGATCGAGAGCCCCTCTCCTCTCTTACATGCTTGAAGGAGTTCTGCATTTCCACAAGTGGTGACAGGCATTTGATATGTATCTAGGAAAGAGGAAGGGGCAGCAGGTGGTGTGCAGGGAAGCCAGTGCAGCTTCTTTTTTACACATGCCTGCGTCCCTCTCCCTGACAGCTTACGTGAGTTCCTGCCCAGAACCCATCGGGGAAAGGGAAAGGCAGCAAGATGTTCATTAGCAGTGATGGACGGAAACTTATGATGTGAAGAAGTCACTCAGTCCCAGGGATGTGGGGACTCCTGTGATTTGAACAAAACACCCTGCCTTTTTGAACGGCAAAATCTTTTCTTGGTTTGAGTATTATCTCTCTTGCCATTAGCAATTTATATGCAGGCCATATGGCTTTGAATTAAAATGATTTCCGCTTTGAGAAATTTTGTATCACTCTTTAGTATAACTATCTAAGACCTCAAAACTCAAGACTCAGAATGGTTTCCTGGGTCACACTTAGCATATGTTCTAGGTAGGAACGAACTTAGAAAGCGTGGCAGCCTAAGTCATAGAGATGTTTATGCCATCAAGTAAAGAATGGGGGTTGGAAGGAGTGAGCTATTTAAAAACTAGATCTCACTTTCTAGTGAAGTGAGAGATCCAATGGATTCAGCAACAAATCCCTCACAATTCACAAGTGGCAGCAGGGATACTAATCACGACTCCACACCTCTAAGAGAATGACAAACGCTCCAACTGTCATTTGACAAGATGGAAGAAGACATTTCCCTAGTGAGTTGTGAAAATGGTTATGATGGCCCATACAGACTTAATTTTTGTTATTATTAAAGTAACGTTGCACAACATTACAAGAGTTTAGGGTGTGAATCATAATAAACTGACATCTGTCTATGTTACACTAACCACGAAAAGTCCACTTCCACCCTTCACCATACAGCGATCCCTTTCTCAGTTTGCCCAACCCCGCGCCCCTGTCTCTCTGGCAACTAAAGTCTTGAAGTCTAAAAGCTGGTTTTTATTAATTCGCTTTTTGTTTGGTTTCTCTATGTGCCACATGTGAATGAAATCATACGGTGTTTGTCTTTCTCCATCTGACTTATTTCACTAAGTCTAACCCTCCCTAGATTCCAGATCAATGTGGATTTCTTCCTTAAATGTGCACTTTCCCTTCATGACTGGGCCACCATGGATGACCAGTCTTCCTGACACGCCTCAGAGGGCCCCTGTACCTCCTGTTTTGACACCACTTCCCCAAGTACAGCGTGACCCACATTCAGACCACGACACTCTCTCCTCTCTTCTCTCCTCAGACCTTCAAATCTGCCCACCACTCCTTCGTGCCTCCCACTTCATGAGAAAGGAAACAAATAGCAGAGGACACCCACAGACCCACACCACTTCCACACACGTGTGGCTGCTTTCTTTCCTGATGCTGTTCACACAATTTGTCACTAAAGAAACAATCCTAAGATTCCACTTGTCTACGAGGCCTGCCCCTTCTTGACTGTCCTAGGACATCACCCAGCAATTCCCATCTCTTCCCTCCTGTCCTTTGCAGTCCCTCAGCCTTTCTGCTTGAATAGTCTCCTAGGTTGCAAATATTCTTTAGATGCTCATATTAGAAACAAGGAAGAAAAAAAGTGAGGAAGTCGCTTCTCTTAACCTCACACTTTTTGCCATTACCCTTCTCCCTGGTTCTCTTCTCTTTGAAGAATTCTTGGAATGAAGTTTCACACTGGTTCTCTCCAATTTCTCTTCTCCTCTTTTCCCCTAAAAGGATTCAAGCAGGATTCTGCTCCTATGACTCCCTCTGATGGCTCTAGGGAAGACCACTGTTAGACCCCGCCGCCAAAGGTCCCTCTCCAGTTCTCACAACATGGGCTTCCAACCACTTTGAAATGGGTTCATCATTGGGTTTCTAAAATATTCTACTTTTCTGTCTTTTCCTAGGACCTTACTGGCCACTCCACTTCAAAGTCGGCTGCTAAGAATACATCTCTCTGAGATTTATTTACATTTATGTCTATATTATTTTATTATTTCTTTTGTTTACACTGTTATGTAACTCTCCAGAAATGGAATTCACATCTCAGCCTGTGTGCACATCACACCACAGCCACCACCAGAGTCCTACCGCCCATTCCCTTCATTGTCTGACTCCCTCATTCCGTGTTCCTTCTCCCTCCCACCCCTCTGGTCGCCAGGCTTGTGTCCTGTGAATTTGCTCTTTTGCCCAACTGATCTTAAAGGCTGCTGTTCCCCAGTATTTAGCATTGAATATTAACTCTTCTATTTGCTATCACATAGTTCCCTAGGAAATATTCAGACTTGTGATTCGCGATTTTAATCTCCAGCCCAGGCATCTCTCCTGATCATCAGATTCAAGGATTCCACATCTATTTAGCATCGTACCTGGATGTCTACTGATTCCATCATAACCTGTCCCCAAGGCTGCGTCCAGTCTTCTAAAGGTCAGCTCCATCACCCCAGGTCCTCAGATAAAAACCTAGGCCTTTCTGTTTCAGGTCCCATGGATTATTCTTCCATAAATCCTTTTGTCTCATCCTTCGAATTCTTCCCAGAATTTGTACTATTTCGCACTCCTCCCTGACTGCCAGTTCATGCTCAGCTGACATGGTTTCACCCGCATACAGCAAATATCACTGCGCTTCTTCCTTGTCTCTCAGAGCCTGTGCTCGATAAGCAACCACATCCTGCAGACACGAGTGCACGGGATTCCTCTCCTAGGGCTCCCTCCAGCCTCACTCGCAATCAAAGTCTGCCAGCGTGAGATGTGCCTCTGTTCCCAATCTGAGTCCACCTAACTCCCCTGTCCTCCATGTTCCCTCACGCCCTCAAGACGCTCCTCAGCCAGGCACTGCCTGCTCCTCTGCTTGAACTTCCTTTTTCCAGTGTTTGTATAAGACTTGCTCTCCCACCGTGTTCAGACTTTTACTCCATGCCTCCTCTCTCTGATATCTTCTCACGTCAGCTGTTAAAGCTGCAACTGCCTCCCGCTGTTTCACATCCCTGATAACATGGATCTGTTGCTTATTCTCTTCTCTCCTAGAATGTGAGCTCTGCCAGGAAGCAGTAAACAGGCTGTTATCAAACATCTTAAGAGGACTGGATGGCATAAATGGTAATTTGTATAATTTTTCAGGAAAATGGAATGGATTGTTCATATCATTGGGTTTTCTGTCTTTTAAGATAAAAATTTTATTTTATAAAAATAAATGGTGCTAACTCATAAAACTCTACACAACAGGAGAACAGGAAATCCAATCAAAAATGGGAAGAAGAACTGGAGGGATACTTTAGTGAAGAGGATATACAGATGGCCAATAGGCACATGAAATTATGTTCCTACTCACTGGCTATCAGGGAAATGCTAATTAAAACAAGGAGATATCACCTTACACCTGAGACACTGGCTATTATGCAAAAGTCTGGAAACAACAAATGCTGATGAAGATGTGGAGAAAAGGGAACACTTTTGCATTGTGGGTGGGCGTGATAATTGGTACAACCCCTATGGAAAACAATTTGGAGGTTCCTCAAAAAACTGAAGATGGGAATCCCACATGATCCCATCATTCCACTTCTGGGCATCTACCCAAAACATACAAAAGCCCCCATCTGCAGGGATGTCTGCACCTCCACGTTTATTGAGGCCCTATTTACAATAGCTAAGAACTGGAAACTACCTGAGTGCCCAACATCAGATGATGGATCAAGAAGATGCGGTGCATCTACGCAATGAAATACTACACAGCCCTGAGAAGAGATGAAACCCTGTCATTTGAACCAACATGGATGGAAGTAGAGGGGATGACGCTAAGTGAAACAAGCCAAAAGAAGAAAGATAGATACCAGATGACCTCAGTCATAGGTGGAATGTGACTAGACAAAGCAAAGAAACAGACAAAACATAACCAACTCTGAAGTATTTGCAACAGAACTGAGGTGACCAAAAGGGAATGAGGTGGGTGGGGGCACATGGTGGTGGAACCCACTGGACAGTGGGGAAGGACACTTGGTGATGTGGTGGAGGGCAGGGTGTGTTGACATATATCTAAGAAATAGGGGAACTATACATAGAAAATTATTTTAACGTGTAGAATTACTACAATAAAAATAAATTGAAAATAAACGGTGCTATTTACGCTAACCAGATGGGAATAACTGTAACTGCTGGGCACATAGGGACTCGAAGAAATTAGTCATGCCACAGGTCACATCTCATTGTTCATTTACAGCGATTTTCCCGGCATAGATCTCTGTTCCCTTTCACTTCAGTAGTCGTGCCTGCTTTCCCATGCTTGTCTCAGCCGTAGATGCTGAGAAGCTGTAGATATCTGAGAAGGTGGAATCGGCCACATTTGTAAGTGCTCTTTGACGCCAACACCAGCAGCAGATGGAGGGACGTCAGCTAAGAAACTTAGCTGCCCACAAGCAGAGCATCCCCAAGCTTTTAACTGTGGGCCTGTGAGCCCCCAGCTGCTTGCAAAGTAAGCTTTAGTGGCCCTTCCAGGCTGCTCTGTGCCCAGGTTTTGATATGGGAGCTAGTGGGCCCATGAGATCTCGTAACAGGTGCTCAGGTCTCACTGAATTAAGCTGCGGCCCAGCTAAGAGGAGAAGTGCCCTAAGCCAAGCCTGGGCCCAGTGGTCCTGCCGCCAGTGGTGGCTGGCTGCAGATGGCCTTATCCACAGGTGCACCCTGATGGCACCTGAGCTCTGCTTGATCAATGTTAACCTGTCACCATTACTGGGAAAGTAACTCTAAGGAAATGCCACATCACCGTCACAAGGACAATCACCTCCCAGTCTGCTGAGACACACCATTCACTCCACAGAAGGCATGTTTGTCTGAGGGTCTCTATCCTTATCCTAATGAGTCGGGTGATGAAGGGTTGGCTGGCACCGTTTCCATGGAGATGGCAGCTCCCAGAGCTGCCTCCAGCCAGCCCTTCATCGGAGCAAAGGGCTGCTCACCAGGCACAAATGCAAGCCTCAGAAATCTTCCCCATTAGCTCTACTGTGTGAGGAGGAGGATCACCATGGACCAGTCTCACTATTCTGAGACAGGGTGCAATGACCTGTCACCATGGTGTCTGGGTTCTGGACTTGCACGAGTGGGAAGACACAGATACATTTAACGCCCTGCCTCTTGCTAGGGAATGCAATGGCGTGTTGCAAATGAGTTGCTGAAATCTGTCCACCGTCTGAGGACTTACTACGCGGGCTTTCTGTGAAGTGCTGTGCATGAATTCTTTCCTCAAACGATGGGGTTGTTCTGTTGTGTCCATTTTCCAGGCGTGAAACAGAGGTGCACGGAACTCGGGCCCGGCACGTGGACCTTCTAGAGATGAGGCAAGGGGTGGCAGCAGTCACATTTGGACCATGGCCGCTGCTCCAGAGTGGCCACTGCAGTCACTGCCAACTGTGACTGTGTATTCTGCAACTAGGCCACACTCAAGTCACGTGGGAGCACACAGTCCCACCACGGGCGGGTGGGCGCCCCGGTGCCTGCACTGCAGCCTCCAGTCCAACTCCCACTCCCAGCAGCTGTGGTGGCAGGTGTCCAGCCTGTCAGCACAGCACAGCCTTCCCCAGCTGCAGCCAGTTTACCCCAGGCTCCATGTTCGCCCCAGGTCGTTGCAGGTACTCTGGGGGCTACGTATGAGTACACAATACGGCCAGGAAGTGAGGGCGAGCAGCAGGCCTGGGGCAGCCCTGGGCCAGCGGCAGCACGGGGACAGGGCGGAGAGAGCGTGTGCAGCGGCCAGGTCAGCTGGGAAGTCCTGGAGCACGGGCGGGGGCTCCCCCCTGCAAGAACATGCTGCAAGCTCTGCAGGCGACCAGAGCGTCCTCTCCTGTGCGCCACTGCCCGCTCGCGATGCTGGCGTCAGTTCCTGAACTGCCTGTCCCCGAGTCTGTGTTTGGGGTTCTGATCTCTGAGGGAACCTGAACAAAGAACCAGAGTCGCTTAACATGAAAAATCGTGATTGTGCCACTGAGAGCTTATCCACCCAGATTGTGGCTGAGTCACATGTGAGTTTGGAGCTTGACTGCCCCTTGTATATCTCATCACACTGTCAGTTAGCAAATCCCGAGCCTCCATAACCTCAAATAGAAAGAGGGACAGACACTACTACCACTTAGCATGGCGGTGCACCGTCTCAGAGCCCTGACCTCACAGGTAGCGCCTCTGGGAACCCCCACCCACGGCCAGGTGTTGCTGGTGAGAAGGGGGAGGCATGAGACGGGAAGCTGTATGTTGGGGACGAGAAGTCAGAACATGCCTCTTCTCGGGGAGAAGGACAACTCAACATTGCTTAGATCTGATATTCACAAAATGTGGCCGAGGACTTGTGGGGCACTGTTTTCTCAACATTCTTGTAAGGGATTTACGGAGCATCTGCTCTCTCCCATTTGCCCTTAGAGGAAAGAACCGCACCCACTGCGACACACAAAGCGCTCTGCGGAAGCGGGGTCCACGAATGCCCAAAGTGCCTGTTTAAACGAAACCTTCACTTTAGTATAATGCTTCCACTGTATTAACTTTCTGCTTCTTGCTGGTTTAGAGAGATGTTGCACTGAATGGGAGCAGAAAGTGGGCGAGTGTGGAGCAGACCTGCAGTTGCTATGGAAACGGGGCACACGGCCCATCAGTGAAGAGATGCTTGCTCACCCAGGACATCTTCCAGGTGCCCAAAGGCCATCTGACCACGGACGTGACCTGACAAGCACAGCTGGAGCGCTGTGCCACCCACAACTCTAGGCGGGGAAGGGAGACTGGTCCTGCACACAGGCTCTCTCACCCTGAGGTAACTGCCTTCCGTCCTCTGCTTCCGCAGAGCAGGAGGCACGGGCAGGGGAGTGGTGGCAGCTCACCCACACTGCCACGGGACTTACGTTCACCGACCCCTTGAGTCTGTGAGGCAGCCTTGATGCCAAGCAAGGCAATCCGTCCTTCCAACCAAACGGGATTGCTTTGGAAACACAGAGGGCGTGCTGGAGGATGTCCTCCCCGAACACCAGGCTAAGGACCCTGTGTAACCCCTGGGGGACCCCCTCTGCTCCAAGGGGAAAGCACTCTGGGTGCAGGTGGTTTTCTCGTGATGCACGTGCGGGCGCACGGGCTATCACACCGGGCCCACCGCGGGCAGTCGGCACCACCCGAGCCCTGGCGAGCAGGAGGGTGTGTCCAAGTGTCTGTGCTGACTGGGTGGATTCGCACCAAGTGTGACCTCTAGAACACTCAGATTTTTACTGACCTGAAGACGCCAGGGAGTCCATGCCCCCCGGGCACTGCTTCCTTAGGTTGAATTGTACCCCTGCAAGCTTTGCCCAACGTGCGAGGTTTAGTTGTGGCAGAAATGAACTCATAAAAGCATCTCCTGATTATGGTCGGTCTCCCCAAGATGATCAGAACAAACGTTCCCAGGTGCCCAGAACAACTCTTCCACCCAAGGATGTGTGGAACACACCTTCCCAAGACATGTTACTTTGGCATGTGGATTGTTCTGAGCTGAGATCAACTGAGGCTGTGCAGGCTCACAAGAAATTCCTACTACTCCTTTAAATATCTAGAAAAATGGAAATTGGGGCTATTACCTAGAATTAAGGTTTTTACAAGAAACAATTTTCTTTCAGAGAAACCCGTCCATATGACAGGGCAAACATCTAATTACAGAGCATCTGGTCTTGTCACCTGAGTCACTCTCCCCTCCTCATATGAGTCCCCTCTTCAATCGCTGAACCTCAGGCCCTCTCCCATTCTTGCACTCTTCTGTTCTGTTATCTTTGGAATACCCCTGTCCATGAAGATTCACCAAATGTATATAATTAAATGTTCTTTTCTACTACCTGCTTGATTTTAATTCGATTGCTCCACCAACCCGAGAATAATCCAGAGAGTAGGGGAAAGTCCCCCAACCCCTAGGTTATTTCCTCCTTTTCATGCCAGTCTCCCAGGAATGTCCTCTCCTACCGTTTGCAGAGTGTCACGTGTATAATTTCCTTCTATTAGGAAATCATAAGCTAGAAGCTAAATAGTAGATAGCAATATAAGAACATAAATAAGGTAACTTGGGGAAAATTATAATAAATACCTGTGTTTGGAGAAATGTAGCACATCCTTAACTGTGAAGTAGAATATTAAATATATTACTCCTTTCATATTTACAACAGTGTTACTAAGCAGATGTGAGCCTTCTTTTATTTTAATAGCTGGGAAAACTACAACATAAAAAGTGTCTGATCATTTTCCCAAGGCCAAGGCCAAATAACTGGTATTTTGCAAGGGATCTGTACTCACTTTTACCTCTAAAACCAGGTATTTAATCATTATATCAAATTACTTCATCTTTGGGATTAATATTTAAAAATACTTCCAATTTCTTCCATTTACTGCTTCAAAGTTTAAACTAGGATGTAATGCTATTTGATAAAAATGACTGAATATGATTGTCCAAGGAACGTCTTAATTTTCTGTCTGTGCACAGTACTGAGCAAGGTATTAGGGGAAAAATTTGCCTCTAGAAGCGTATGGTTGAAAACACCCACACTGCCTGGTAATTTTTGCAACCTGATTTTTTTGGGTATCAAGGGTTCAGTACTCATTGCTGAAATTTGGCTTAACCTTGAAGTTTTACACAGAATACCACCCCTCCCAGCAGTGTTTGTAGACTCCTCAAAAGAAAATTTTACTTCTTGAAAAATTTTGTTTTCATTTATTTTTATTTAGTTGTTCATCTTGGTTGTTCTCCTGCAACTCCTGGACAGGAACCCAGGTCCTTGGGTTGCATGCGGATAGCGCTTAGCCAGATGTGGAAGATCTAACCAGGGTGTGCCAGACAGTTTTGTTCTTTTTAATAAACATAAGATTTTGTCAACATTTTATGTATCCAATGGGATTTTTATACATGACTTTATTTCCCTTACACGAGGGCTTCTGGAAGGAGGGGTCATGAATTTAACAATTTTTTTCTTCTTTGTGATATCCTGCCTGGAGTCCAGATTCCTGTTCTACAGACATTTGCTGAAATGAGATCAAATACTTCCTCTTAGTTGGAATCTGAGCCTTCCTTAGTTTCAGTTTTTAATGGAGAAGTTTCTATTCTGAATTTAGGTTTTGTTTTGCCTTTCTTCAAGAATTTTAGAAAAGAAGCACTTGAAAATAAAAGTGATACAGAGGAAAAGAATTTGATTAGATAATTTAATTCTCCCAGACTTTGCCAAGTTTGTTCCTAAACTTGTATTATCAGTTTTTTCTTTACTAGTACATGGGACCAGATATTTTACTAAAATAATAACTTTCAGAGTTTATGTTCGACTCTTGTAGGACTCCTGGGCAGGCAGGACACCAGTGTCACTAAAAGCAAAGCATTATTACACTGCAAAAAACGGAATTGAATTTTGTGAAATATGAAATGATTCCAGGCCCAGAAGAGAGGGTATGGGTTTATTGGATTCATTTATTTACTTCATTAGAACCATTTTAGAAAGAAGGCAATTGAACTTCATTTCAAAGAATGTGAGCACAGAACAGTTTGTGTGTTCATGTGAGGAAATTAATACATAGAAACCCTATTTAAATGAAGTTGAGAGTCCAGAAGAGACATCTCACCCGCAGACTGTCAGTAAAGTACAGGAGACACACCTAGCATCTGTGCAGAGTGATGCTGCAGAAGGAAGGAGGTTCTGCTTTACCCAGCAACAGCTCAGCCAATGAGAGAATGACATAAACTAACAAATGAGAAGCCACCACACATCAGACTCCCAGTTTCCTCCAATGAGCTCTTTGGTTACAGTGGCCCCTCTAAATTTATGTAAGTTGATTTGGGTTATTGGTCTCACGGTGCATATGTCTTTATGTGAGACTGCAGTTTTTAAATCACCTTTTTGCTATTGTTTCTAAATAAGTTCATTTTGTTAAAATAACTCATTACTTTTTGTTTGAGGTAGATTTCTCAAGCAATTTACAAACAGTTATCAAAGCAGACCACTCTCTAAGAATACTTTTATTCCAGTAGCAGATAAAAGTGAAGTTCACTTTTATGTAGGTACACAGCTGATATTAAAGCTTAGTTTTAAAAGTTCACACATAAAGTTTCTTTTCTAAGATTCCTTTCTCAAAAATTCTCTACAACATCCTGTTTTACATTCTCACTTTTGTCTTAAATATTTTCTTTCTCCCATTCCAAAAATAACCAGTTTCACCTTAAGACAAAACCCCTCCTCTTTTCCCTCAACAAAAATACATCTTTGTTCCTTATACCTTCCCTTTTACCAAACACACATCTTACTTTCTTTGTTTATAGAGTAAGTTCCCATATTCTCATCAGTTCTAATTTCCTGTTAATTATAATGTTAAATCCTTAGGACCTCAATTTCTTGATTTAAAGGCACTATATAAACACTGCCTATCTCACCATGAGCATCTTTTAGATTGGAAAACTCACAAAATGACATGTGCTTCCTCAGAGTATAATTTTCAAGGTAATACTAGACATGTCTATTACTATACTTAATTCCTTTAGCTTCTCCTACAAGAAAAGTAAGCCTAAGAAATTAACAGTTAATGACCTCGGTAATTAATATCTAGGTAGTATGCTACAGATATTAAATTAATTTCCATTATTTAATATAGCTCAGCAAAGCTCCAAAGTTTCAAGTTTACTAAACACTTGGGAAATTAATAAAAACTCTTGCTACGGAATTTCAATCTCATCTCTTTAAACAGTTTACTTCCCAAACAAGTTTACCTGACCAAGAAATTCCAGGCTGACATTCCCCGGCAGCAACTGGCTTTGGTATGTGGACTTTGGCATAAAAAACTCCACCATGGTCTTGTCACTTATTACAAAACTTCAGGGGACTAAGTCAGTTATTTTCCTTGTTAGATACTCAACAAATTTTCCTCAGTAAAACTTTTGGGCAATTTATAGCCTTTTTGTTAATTTGTATCCTCAGAGATTTGGAAAATGACTTAAGTAGTGTTAAAGAGATATAGCAGGCTTAAATGGCAAGTTAAATCTCCACAAAGACTTAATACTCAAGAGAAAGCAGCTTCAGCCTCCGCCAGGGGTACAATTTCAGTCCAAACAATCTGGAATTAGATCAGCAAGTTATCATGTATGAAGTAATCTTTTCTTTACTTTCCCTGGTGATCTTGTTCTATTCTTTCAGATTTCAAATACTTTCCTGCTAAAAGATTTATCCAATTTATGTCTATTAAATATTCTAAAGACATATCTGTTTTAATTAAACCAGAAAATTTAGCCTAGTTTTTATTAATCAATTTTCCCCTGAATCATCTGAATTTGAAGAACATTTCTAGTATATTTCTGAACTTAGAAATTTATGAAGGTATCTTTGATAAGACAATTAAATGCAAAATAATTCTAGCAATACCACGAACCAAACATATAACAAAGCAAGTGGGGAGACACACAAACATGAATAGGGACAAAGAAATCTCTTAATCTTTAAAAATTTTGCCACATGTCTGGTATAAGACTCAACAGTTAAAAACAGAACAGAGTTGGGCTACTGTGTAGAGCCTGGACCCAAATCCAGTGGGGGCTGTTTGGAGGCTTCGCCACACTGACATGCAATTCTCGGGCACCAGCAGGATTCTACTCAATTCTGAGACCATTTGCCCGGAGATAGTCAGGTTCCACAGGTAAAGGGCTCAGTCTCCCAGCTGGTCCTACCCTTTCGGAAACAACTTGCAAGCCCAGACCGTCACCTCTATTTCTGACCAACAAGATACAGGTTGGAGGTTCCAGTGACCCCCTGCTCAGGTTGCTGGTCCCAGCGGCAAGCCCAGGTTAGGACCTGTGCTCCTGGCCAACTGTCTATCAGAGGAGCCCAGACCGCCTCCTCAGGTTTAATTAATTTGCTAGAACGTCTCACAGAACTCACTAGATCACTAATTTATAACGAAGGAAGAGTCAAATGAATGAACTGCATAGGGCAAGGTTTGGGGAAGGGTATGCCCTCCCAAGGCACAGGTTCAGTCTGCACAGGTTCAAACCACGGAAGCACTCTGAGACCCTCCTTTTTACGGGGTTTCATTACAAAGGCATGCTTGATTAAAGTATTGATCACTGGTGACTGACTCACCCTCCAGTCCCGACACCTCCTCAGAGATCAGGGGTGTGGGGGGGACAGTATACCTTGAATCTTTAAATCAAGGATGCAGATATATAAGCAGGAAATTAATAAACTGGTTAAACTTAGCAACCTAACCAACACGCCTCAACAACTCCCACCTCACCAGGTATTCGGGAAGGGGTTGGTCATCCTGAAAAACAAAGGCCAGACCCTAGCAGTTCTCCTGAGACTCCAGGCAGTTACTCATGGCCACACTCCTGGCTACACCCGTGAAAGGAGGAGTTCCATCCTCTCGTGAAGTGTGCACAGTGGCCGTGCACGCCTGCCGCAGGGGGCTCAGGGTGCAGCACTGCTCCCAGTAAACTGGCGGTGTGGTCCTGGCCACCAGGCTTTCCGTAAATTCCTTCTGGACAAATTCCACACCACGTCTGGTGTCTAAGCCCACCCTTAGTGGGACAGGAAGTGGCAACTGAAAGACGCTCGCCGCAGCCCTCACGGAGAATCAGAAGGATCAGGAGACGCAGGTTCACACAAGAGACTTCAATGAGCTGAAAGGCAAAATGGCTATCCTCGCTCGGAGAGGAGCAGCAGACAAAAGTGGAGGGTTCCTGTTACACAACGCTTATCAGCAGTGGAAAATTACAGACGGGGAAATGGTTTGAGCATGAGGGGAGCTGACATTTTATAGGGTCATGTGATTTCGGGGAAGTTTGGACACCTGCTGAAAACAAACTCTTAAGGAGAGAATTTTAACTACTAAGTGGCACTGGGTCATAAAATGGACGCGATCCTGCTAAGACCAACCCTCTAGTCACCTTGGTTGGTTCTCCTACAATGAGCCGCATCCTTAGGTGCTTTCAAAAATCATCTCATTCACAACACAAGAGACACCTTATCACTCTCAATATTTGGGAAATCTCAAGACTTGGGAGATGTGAGTCAGGAACTTAGGTTGAACACCAAATATACACGATATATATATATATATACATACATGCAATATATACATTTAGATGACCAAATACACATTTCTTTTTAGTCACGATATTGCAGTTACCAATATTTGCAAAGACAGTTTTCATTAATCCAATTTCCAAATAATCCTATTTCTCCTTTCTCCTTCTGATAAGAAAACTTCTTAAATTTGCATTTTAAGGAGGGGCAGAAAAATTGCATCATAGAATAAATTATTGCTTCCTAAGACCAGAATTTTGAAAAACTGAAGGAAGTTGGGATGGCTAGACTTTGAGTTGTTTTGGAGTTATAGTTCAGGCCTTGCAAAGGCCCCAATGAATAGAGAGAGAGAGTCCTAGTTCCTCAAATAATTTGGATTGCAGCTTGAATGACATCAGAAGGTTCATATCGAGGTGATTTCCAATTAAGCTGGACATCAGCTTTGTAGAATTGTACTTTGTTTCTACATTTTTGAGTCCTGATGTCTACTGGGTGCTATTAAATAGTGATTGAATGAGTGTCCCATTCAATCCTTTCTCCTTTTTCTTCCTCCTCAGTTGACTTGGGGCAATGCACCAAAAAAGACAAGTTTTGGAAGCTCCAAGAACCCCTTTGTAACCTCTAGATTCTTAAATCATCTTTGACCCAGCAAGACAGGAATCCAGTAAGAGCAAATTCTGTCAAGATGTGGTTTTAAACCGCATTTCTGTACTTTCATGCTATAGATTCCTTAGCTTAACCGGGGTACTTTATACATTTTCTTTCCAATTCAATATTTTAAACAAGTACCAGTAAGGCACATTTTTTTTTCTTTTAAAACAATTATTAATAAGATGAATTTAAATTGAGCACTCCTTAGAATTTATAGATGAGGAGTTCTCCAATCCAATTAGTGACCCAATCAATAAGCATTTGTATAGCTTAGCCAAGATCCAAGCTTACACTCTTAGCTAAGACTTGACAAAAGGTGAGGTCCTGCCGTGAACCCTTTCAGCTAAGCTTGGGTCTCCTGGAGCCAATACTATACCTACGAGGGACGTGCCTGAATGTTCAGGCTGCGATCTGTGGTACAGCGCACCTCCTGCTGCATGGGTTTTACCTGAGATTGTTGTTGACAGGTGCTAATCTCACCCTGTTCCGTGACCAACTTATCCTGTCAGGGAAGATTTTTTTTTGAGGTGGAAAGCTCTCTCACAGCTTTTAAATTCTTGACCTATGGCCACCAATTTTGCAGCTCTTTTGGCTTCCAGGATGCCCTTAACAGTAGTCTTTATTCCTTAAATACTAACACACCACAGTCAGAGCTCACTTCTAAAAAAGAGGCCTTAGAAAGTTCTCCATTACTCAAAAGGAAAACCGAGCGATGAGGATTGAAAACACCATCTCCAGAGGGAGGTAGGAAAGAAAATACAGTGAAAACAAGTGACTTCTTTGGCGGGTGAGAGGCAGACTCTGAGAGAAGCAAAGAAAAACCAAAAAAATCAACCAAATTTAAGGATCACGTCCCTAAAACACGAGTCACGCACTACCAAGAAGCAAACTTCACCAAGTTTTCTCTTACTAACCAACTTTAGGGAGAAACAGAAAGATTTCTTACCACTTTTTTCCATTTGGGTTTCTGTACAGGGAGAGAGGTCAGGAGTCTGATGTAAAAATCTTTACCTCGTTTGCTGGTTTTGTCCGAAGTCTGGGATGCCTTGTCTGCAGCCATCCTAGGAGGCAGCATCCTTAGCCTTTTGATGCCTTTCCAAATTGTCAGGCCCAGGGAGAAATCTTGTATTCCTCTGGCTGCTTCCAGACTGGGAAATAACCAAATAAAAAGTAGACAGATTGGTAAGAGAAAACCAAAGTAAGTCTAATCACAGCATGTAAACCTCCTGGATAGATGGGGGAGACCCACTGAGATTAACTCAGCAATTGATTTTAGTCTCCCCCACTAAATACCTTCAGCCAGAGACAAAGCAGAGTTGGTGGGAAGGTGAGCCAGTGAGGTCAGCTGTGTGAGGTCACAGGAAGGGCACAATAAGCAAATGCATGGCCCTTCTGCAGATTTGGGTTCTGTTCTCCAGGAGTGGTTAAAGAGGCTGGTTTTCCCAGTGGTAAGGGAGGCGCTCTTACAGGGAGATACTTCCTTTCTGCTGTAAATGTCTCACAAAGTGGCAAGCCATTCTGTCCTCAGAGTTCCTTTTATAACATAATACTTATGTTAAAAAAGTTATAGTTTTGAGGTGGGAGGTTTTTGCCTCCCCTATATACTTCTGTCTCAGCCCAGATTATTACTGGCCATCAATTCAGTTTCCCAGATAAAGTAATTTAACTTCTTCTGTCCCTTCTACTAAAATGGATGCCTTAATTCTTCCCCATATGAGATTTCCCTTTCTGATTAACTTACCACTGGCTCTTATTTAAAAAAAATGTTTATTCTTTGCTTTGATCTTAGTTTTTCCCTTTCATGTACTGAAATGCAAATTATTCTGATTTTTCTTCTAGTGTGCTCACTTTGAATATAAAATATTTTAACAATTTAGCTTAGACTCAGAAAAGTGTAATAAGTATCAATAAATGCATCATTTTATTAGACACAGTAATAAAATATTTAAGAAAAACTCCATAATTTTTAGGA
This sequence comes from Solenodon paradoxus, assembly GCA_004363575.1. Taxonomy (NCBI): domain Eukaryota; kingdom Metazoa; phylum Chordata; class Mammalia; order Eulipotyphla; family Solenodontidae; genus Solenodon; species Solenodon paradoxus. The sequence continues at coordinate 121,118 of RJWH01001034.1, forward strand.
TAAAAGTAGTTTACTTGCATTTCAAATGCATCTCATATGTATTATATTATTTAGTATATTATTGTAACATTTATAAATTTTATTTTATCAAGAAGGAATTATTTTGAATACAATTTGAATAATTCTAAAGTCACATGTATACTAGTACGACTGATATAAAAGCTTCTAAGGAAACAATATAAAGTTGGCTAGACTATGGATCTATTGATGGAGTTTCTTGTTTCCTTTCACGCCTAAAAGTGAACATATGCAAATCATTTTATCATACTGTCTTCAAATCATGAAGCTAATATTTGATATGAAGAAAAATAGATTATATTATCTCTACATTTGTGGCAGTATGTTTATTTTTATATAAAGAAATTCTGAAAATGGTTTAGTGATTGAGAAGTACTTCAGAATGATGGAACAAGTATCTCCAAAAACTTATTTTTCCATAAAAACAGTGGCAAAAATGATAAAAATCCATTTTCAGAAACCTGCAAATTAATGAAACATTTAAACATTTGTTCAACCGAAACTTGGTGAGAATGGTGGACTTTGTGGGTTTTTACTTTGCCCTATCCCATCCCTCTCTAGATGTGAGGTTGTAGGTTTCAACATTTCCAGAGTACTGTCACTCACTGGACTGTGTTTAGCTAAGTTGTTTGCAGAGGGCTGAGGCTGAGAGAAAGGAGCAGCAGGAACAGACCCCCTCGGGTGTCCCTGCCCCACCTTATACGAGGACTTTAACTGGGAGACTGCTCCCACAAAGGAGCCAGGCAGGTTGGAAGTTCTTAATGCAGCATGTCCTCTACAGTAAATATGTGCCTGCGCTCACAACCCTCAAGGCTGAGCTCTCTAATGCCCCTTTCTTCTAAGGAGAAAACAACTCATTTATATCTAAAGGCATTTAAAAACACTGTAGCTAAAAAACTATGTGTGTTGAACAGATACATGGGCCAAGCAGAATTTCAAATAGGCCTATGAATCTCAGAATGAGGGCTGTGGCAGACACTAGGTTGGTTGGCTTACTATCCCTTTCCAGTCTGCTGCTCTTGGTTTTCCTCTGTGTTGATGTGGGTGGGAAGCCAAAAGCTCCCATGGGAGGAGGGGCTTCAGCTTGAGCTGGATGTGGATACGCTGTCAATAGTGATGGAGATATCATAAGTCTGCTGAGAGTTTCTAGAATAGCCCTTGTTCACCTGACGAAGAAATTACATCATTTTCTCCCAGCACTCCTTCCTCAATACCTGGAGGGAAGTCACCTTCTAGCCAGGAAGGGAAGGCCTGGTAAGAAGCAACTTTGATTCTCTAGTCTGAACTGAGGAATTAATGACAGCAATCACTTATTTCTAAGTCTCTTGCTATTTGTGAAAAGTAAACAGCTTAATTTGTTTAAATTACTCCTTAATCAGATTTTGCTATTCACAGGTATCAGTAATTCCCAGCTGATGAGAGAGGAACTTGGAGTCTGAAGCAGAAAGATTAATTCCTACAGTTCACGCAGAAATAGCTGATATGATACATAGTGACCTCAACAGAGGTTAGCATGGGAGATAACCTAGAGAAGATGAGGTCTGTTCCCTGAAGGCTTCCAAAATAGATAAAGAAAGGGAGTGTTGAACAAAATTTCAGAGTTATGGAGAATCAGTATCTGAATAAGAGGAACATTTTTAAATGTGTTTTTAAAAGTCAGATAGAAAGATAATAGAAATAATTTTTAAAAATAAGATTTACTCAAACTGAAGATAGTCATACAATTAGCTGACATATTTCATGCTGTATGATACAAAATAAATGATAATTCATAATATATATATATATATTATGGTGAAATGTAAGAAGATGTAAGTCTTAGGAAGAAATTCCAATAACTTCCAGAGATTAAAAGCAGATCCCTTCAATCTAACCAGAACTGCCTTGTTATCAGATTGCTCAGTGAGCTCAATATCCTAGTTCATTGCTCAGGTAGCAGAATACTGTTTTTAGAGTGGTGAATAAAAAAAGACATTTGAATCTAGAATTTTCCCCAGCAGGACTATCACTGACTTAATATATTTTTTAATTTCAATGAGTTATGCTGTTTATCAACACTGATTTAAAACATGTAGGTTTCATGTGTACAGAGTCATAAAATTCATCATTTGTATGCGCTGCATAACATTCACTACAAAAGTCTAGTTTCTATCTTCCACCATACACTTGGCCCCTATATCTGGTTTACTTGCCCTGGATTATCATTTAAATGCCTGAAAACAATCCTCATGTGTTCAGTGATTTAGAAGGCTAACCACAGTGATCCCTTGGAAAACTTTCTGGGACAAGAGTCAGAAATTGTGGCTGTGGGCCAGCGCCCACCCACCAGTTTTCATAAATGATGGGATATGAAGCGCACTGCTCACTCAGTAGCAGGTCAGCAGGTTTCTTTCCTGCTAGAGTGGCAGAGTGGAGTAGTAGAGACAGAGGCTCTATACAGTCCACACATCTCTAATGTTTCCATACTGTCCAAACATCTTGAGTATTTCCTTACTGTCCTTTATAGAAAAAGGACCAAAACAAGCTGAAGTATCCCAAGCCATCAGAACTAAAGGACTTCATGTGATGATCACATAAGACCAGAGGTGTGTCTGCTAACAAACTTGGTTTGTCTGAGCTGCACTGCAGCAAAGGGGTCTTACAGGCACGACCGCATCCTCTAGAGAAACATCACAATGAAGACACATCTGGGACAGTGAGGACAGAGTTCTGGCCCTCATACCACTGCCTTCCTTGCTAACAGATGGGGTTGTGATGAGGTCCGAAGCTATAAGGTCTGAAGATCTAAATACTCCCAGTTGTGGAGAGACCGCACCTGTGGGAGGGTGGCAGTAATGTGGGAAAGACCTCAAACTCATTTTACATGATTTCTTCATGTGGAAGGACTGTCTTTCTCCAATTCACACAAATTTTCCCTCTCAGCTAGCAGCTCACTTTTAAAAAGGATATGGGCTATTTAAGCTGTGGATAAGCTTTAATATGATAGTGGAGTAAACAGTTAAGTGCTATCAGTGCGGGTAACCAGCAGAAGTAGAGAAATAGACCAGCAGAAGAGTATCCTACAATCCTAAGGAAGATAAGAAAACATGTAAAGCAGGAACATAAATTAGTTTGCCAGAATTCAACCCACACATAGCAGTAATTACAGTAAATAAAAGAATGCATAAAATGGATTGATCCAAAAACATAGATGCTCAAGTTTTGGATTTTAAAATGATAGTTGTTAGATAAGAGATTCAACTGACTGTATCTCCATGGAAACAGGGAAAGGTAGTTCTCAAGTGAGTTATCACTACGCTTTTTGAATTCTTTTTTGGTATTGAGTTAATTATTCAGAATCAGAGCAATATCCAATGTCCTGCACTTGGAGGTGGTTTCCTAAGACTCATGCTCCAACTGTTGCTCTGTTCCAGCAGTGACTCTGCATAGCAAAGTCTTCCTTCTTTTTGAGGTTTTGATCAAATTACTATTTACCCCAACTCAACTGTTATGTAGTTAACACATCACACTGTGTAAGTTAAATGTTGCAAAGTCGTAATATGACTTAATGATACAAAAGAAAACCCAGGGTAATTTCAGGAGAATTTCGACATGGAATTTTGATTAACTTGTTCAGAAGCAAAACTATCAGGAAAGAGCCGTCAGTTGTGATATAAGAACTGCACAAAATCACAGAAATTCAGGCTTACATATTTTGCATAAAAGTTGATTATCTAATTATGAAGAGAAACTAATTCAACAAGTACTTTATTACGTAACTTTGTGCTAGATTTCTACAAACTTGATTGTGTTCTACTTAAGTTTGTTATTAGGTTGCTAACTATTAATATGATTTAGTTTTGTTCCAGATGGCAAGAACTGAAAACTTGCCATAATGCTTTGGCATGATGATTAAAAAACACATAAAAAGAAAAATGAGAACACAATGGGCAAGATACTGCCCATTGTGTTCTCATTTTTCTTTTTATGCGTTTGGGGAATAATGACGAATTTCCAGCAATAAAAAGCACCTAGTTTCAAAAATGTACCTTAGTACTAAAGCACAAAGTCAGATATAGGGCATATTGTTTTTTAGAGGTGATGAAACAAAGACCATACTTGAACAGTGTTTACAAAGGCTGATCACACTCTGCTCCTTCACAACGCTGCCTGACGTCTAGGACTATTGACACCGCGGAATTCTAAAACTGCCCGTTTTCTGTGGCGGGACTGGTCATGGAAAAGAAAGGTAACATTCAGGGTGCAGGCACATGATACTAGTAATGATTTCAGTATTCTATACACCTGCAAATGGCTTCTACAGTCAAATAATGAAACCTCCAAATATCCCAGGGTCATGAAAATGTGTAGCCAGAGAAACAGGGACCACTAGTTTCGTGACTTCGCAAAGGACATATAAGTAGAAGAGACAGGCGGGTTCCAGAAACGGTGAACTCTCTGGCTGCGGGCTTATGGAAATTTTATCTGCCCCTTACACTGCAGTCTGCTCACTTGGTAAAAGACCATCACACGTTAGAAACCACAAACTGCCCCTCTCTGCGAGGGGGCCTTTTGCTAAGTCCCCCGCTTTCACCGGAATCATTCACGTCTCCACTATGATTATTTGTGCCATTTTGACCATCCCATTTCCTGTTCCTCCTAAAAACACTTAAGTCACAGCAGGGGGTTGGCCAGTAGGAGAGATTATATCTAGCTGTCCAGGTCACCACTGGCTGACCCTTCCCCCAAGCATCAAGTCACTGCACGGCTGTAGATCGGCCCAAGACGCTGAACAGAGCCAACTCAAGGCCACACTGCGCTGCTCTGGACTCCCCGAGCTGACCCTACACGCGACGCGTGGTTCTCTAGCCCTTCCCGCCGCCCCCACCTCCTGCCCTTGCCATAAAGCCCTTGTCTACGGATGGCTTGGCCTTGGCTAATTTGTTACCCGCCCAAAGCACGTGGTGAGGTCCCTGTCAGGCCCCTGGCCTGTTACAGAGCCCAGAACAAACTACTCCTACTAGTTAACACCCTAAAAGTGGTCCAAGGAAAGACCTACACTGGCCAAAGGCAGAGGCTCCAGGGAACCGCCTGGAGCTGACACGGGCTTGAGCACAGATGTCAGGACGGTTCATTTATATGGAAACATTTCTGAGCATCCCCAGATGTCGAGGACCCACCAAGTCACACCAGCAGCACTTCAAGTCTGACTTGCACGCGCAGCAGAAGCGGGAGGGTCCGGAGAGGCGCCCGTGGGCGAGCGTGATCTCGTGAGAGTGGAAGCGTGCGGGACCGCAGAGGCGCCCGTGGGCGAGCGTGATCTCGCGAGAGTGGAAGCGTGCGGGACCGCAGAGGCGCCCGTGGGCGAGCGTGATCTCGCGAGAGTGGAAGCGGGAGGGCCCGCAGAGGCGCTCGGGGGCGAGCGTGATCTCGCGAGAGTGGAAGTGGGAGGGCCCGCAGAGGCGCCCGTGGGCGAGCGTGATCTCGCGAGAGTGGAAGCGGGAGGGCCCGGAGAGGCGCCCGGGGGCGAGCGTGATCTCGCGAGAGTGGAAGCGGGTGGGCCCGCAGAGGCGCCCCGGGGCGAGCGTGATCTCGCGAGGCTGCAGGCCCAGCATGTGAGGGGCTTCGACGTAAAAGGGAGGCACGCGCAGGGCTCCTGAGGCGCACGGAGCTGCCCCCTGGACTCCCGGGTGACGCGTTCGGTTCCGGCGGGCGGGCGCCTCCGTGACGAGGACAAGGCTGGACGTGACCGTCTGCGCCGCAGGGGCCGGCGGAGGTGAGGCCGCGCAGCGGGCACAGGGCTCCTGGGTGGCGACATCGCGGGTGGCAGGGACAGGCCTCTGAGTGCCGCGCGCTTTCTGGCGCCGCGCAGACCGACTGACCTCGGAGCTCCTCGGCGCGCTGCGCTGCGCTTCTGCGTGGTGCCCGCCGCGGGCTCGCGGCCCTGCACGTCACCGCCGCGTCGCCCGTGTGTGCGGAGCGGAAAGGCCGTGAGTCCCCGGCGGGGGCGGGAGCCGGGAGCGTCCCGCGCACAGTGCGTCCCGCGGGCCTCGCGTCTGCGGTGTCCGTGCACGACCTGCGAGGAGTCGAAGAAGCTCCTGGAAGGAAGGCTTTCAGAGCCTGAAGCTGTTGGCTTCCGTCGCTGTGTGCAAGGCTGAAAAACCAAGTTCATTTGTGCAGTTTCACGGTTGATGGTCGTGCCGCGGGCCCGAGCTCGTGATCGCGTGGACTGAGTTAATGGCAGATTGATGACATCTGGCTCCGCCTCGTGACGGCCGGCATCCTGATAAACATGCCAGGCAGCCTGTAGTCAGAAACGCCGACTGAATTCTGCCCCTTCCCTTTACGAATGTGTTACGATTTAAAAAAAATGTGTCATTGGAAAACCATTTTTTTTATAAACCCAAGTGGCAGGCATTTTGCTGGTTTCAGTTGTTAACTTGGCTGTTTCGAATTGAGTTCCTTCACTCAAGGAGTGAACGTTTTATGTATTTTTAATTGAACAACAACAAAAGTCTACATTTAAAAAAAATAGATTTCATTTAAGCATTTGTGGTGTTCAGAGGGATGTTTGCAGACAGCAGGGTGGGAAAAAAGGAAAATAGCAGTGACAATTTTTTTTTTTTAAATAAAACATACATACACACATGAAACCAAAGAAGGAAGGGGAAAGAAGATAACCAACCCCCTTCCACCACATGAACCCAATCCTTCCTCTCTGGCAACCTCAGCTTTTGTGTCAGTTTTTAAAGTTTATTTTAATTTTACTTTTATCAGTTTATTTGGCTTTTTTTCTCCGTATTTCAAATATAGGTGAGATTATCCAACACATTTGTCTTTCTCCTTTTGATTGACCTCACTCAGCAATGAGTTTCCCTTCCTGCTGTTTTGGATGGCGACAATATTTCAATTTTTTATGACTAAATTGCATTCCATTTTGTGTGTGTACAAACCAGCTCTTCCTTATCCACTCATTTCTTGATGGACATTTAGATTGTTTTCTTATTTCGGCTATTATCAATAATGCTGCAATAAACCTAAGAGTGCAAGTTATTATTTTCATATTCTTCTGATCAATACCTGGAAGTAGGATTACTGATTCCCACTGGATCCTTATATTTTACGTTTTTGAGAAGTTTCCATACTATTTTCCAAAATGACTATACCAATTTATACTCCCACCAATGGTGAGGATTCCTTTCTCTCCAAACCAACACTTGATTTTCTTGTCTTTTTGATGTAAGTCATTCTCACAAGTATAGGATGAGATCTCTTTGTAGTTTTGATTTGCATTTATCTGATAATAGGTGAAGAACAACTTTTTGTGTGCCTGTTGGCCATCTGTGTATCTTCATTGGAGAGGTGTCGGTTGAGACCCAGTAACCATTTTCTGATTGGGTTATTTATGGGTTTTTGTTGTTGTTGCTATTGAATTATTTTAGTTCTTTATAAATTTTGGATATTAACCCCTTATCAGATGATGTGGAAAAACTTCTCTCATTTAGTAGGTTATCTTTTCATTCTGATGGTACGTACTTTCCCTGTACATAAACTTTCTAATTTAACATAATTCTAGCTGTTTATTTCCCTTGCCATTGGAGATGGATCCTCAAAGACATCTCTAAGGACCATATCACAAAATGTGTGGCCTCTGTTTTCTTCTATATTATGTTACAGTTTCTGGTCTTCTGTTGAGGTCTCTAATTGATTTTTGTGTATAGTGCTAGGGAGTGCTCCAGTTTCATTCTTTTACATGTCACCATCCAGTTTTCCCAGCACCATTTGTTGAAAATATTTTTTCTCCATTACATGTGCATGGCACCTTTATCACAGTTTAACTTGACAGTATGCATTTGGGCTTATTTCAGAGTTCTATTCTGTCTGCCTTTATTCCAGTACCATCTAGTTTTTATTACTATTGCTCCCTCTCAGATCTTTTCTGTGAATTTATGTTTCTAATCTATTTAGGACTTTGAGGAGCCTAGCAATGATTGTTTCACAGTGGGCCTTTTACTGTCATTATATATCAGTCACTGGAAAATTTGTGACTTTTTTTTAGGGTTATTATGAAAGATCAGTATTGGCCATACTGAACCATGAACACCTATAGGGTATATAGTATGTGACAGCCATGAGGACTGAAAACTGAGGAAAAGAGATGACACAATGAAGAAATCTTGTAGGACTAGTTTTTGTTTCTACTATAATTAGAAATTTAGTGCTTAGAAACAGTATGTTATTTTATAGGTCTGTAGGTCATAACTGACAACTGCGGTAACATCAAGGCGTCACAAGGCTGTGTTGTCTCGGAGTTCTTACTGAGACTCCATTTCTTTGCCTTTTTTCAACTTCTGAAGGCCACTTGTACTTCCTGATTCATGGCCCCCTTCTTCCATCTTCAGAGCTGTTGAGTGTGGGTTTGAGTCCATTGCTTCAAGCCGATACCTTTTTCTGCTTGCCTTTCCCTCATTTAAGGACCCTTGTGTTTCCTTTGGACCTATTTGGATAGTTCACAATAACTTCTCCATTTAGGTCCCCTGATTAATAACCTTAATTCCCCTGTGTCGTGTTATGCAGCATATTCACAATTAGGAAATGGACGTCTTTGGGGAGGGAGTAGTTATTCTGCCTATTCACTTAGGAAATCCAGTTAACCAGCTTTTTAATTGTTAGAATTTTTCTTCTGCATTTTGGATTTGATCTCAAGTCATCAGTAATTTCCACAGTGCAAAATACAAAGGAGAGTTCTCTATTCTAGCCTGACTAAGGTCAGCTTTGATGCATGAACCACTTCCTTTAATGTCCCTTCTTCACCTGGCTGCCAGGATATTACGCGCTCTTGTCTTTCCCTTGCTCTGATGGGTTACTTCTCAGCCTCCCTCTCTGGGGCTTCTGTTTTCTCTGAGCATGTAACATCAGATTCTGGGTATATTTTGAAAGCAGATCCAACAGGATTATTTTGGATGTGGGAGTGTCATATAAAGAAAGTTGTTGGCTGAGAACTAGAAAAATGAAGTTTTGCTATGAAGGGAAATGAGTGGAGACTGCAGGGGAGAGTGTAGGGCTAGACAGCTTTCTGATGAAAAAGATGTAGCTTGTTGGTGCGCACGTGGGCGTGGGTGGGGAAGCCAGCACATCTAGAGGGGGCGGCGCTTCGAGTAGACCAGGAGATCAAGAACCAGGGACAGGTAGAGGGTGGGCTGAGAGCAATAGAAATTTCCAGAATTGGTGGAGGGGAGGCCAAATCTAAAAAGCCATGAGGAACACATGAAGGCAAAGTGCAGAGTAGCTGGAAACTGGCAGTTTTCTTTCTGATAGTCTCTAATTTTTAATAAGACCATTACCTGAGAGTGAAGAAAACGGAAATGGTTTGAGGAGAATAGAAAGTATAAAATAGTCAACTCGGAGACTGAGTTAGAAAGGAAGGTAAGATCGGATCACTAGAAAGGAACGAGGACTCATTTGTGGTCAGTCAGCATGCGTGTGTCTTTGTCCAGAACACTAGACACGGGGCAGGAGGGCAATTGTGTGTAACAGGTTTTGTCAGACATAACGGGAAGAAAGCAAGGAGGACAGAGAGTTATGACTTATTCAGAATTGTGACTATAATGATGTGCCATGGCATTCAAGATGGGGATATGAGGACCTGGGTTTGGAGGCTCAAGGAGTGAAGGTCAAAGTGGCCTCAAATATGAGGAAAAGGTATGCAGAGGGAGCTACATGCCTAAGATGGGCATTGTGGAGACCTGAGGGGCCGGTACATTCTAGTGCATAACCAGACTCGGCAGGGCCAGAGGCGTTTGGAGGGGTGTGTGGCTGAAGTGAGGTGAGAGCTTGTTTCTGGAGGAGAACAGAATAGGGAAGGGCTGTCCAGCATAAAGGACTGTCCACCTGAGCCTCTATAAATGTGGAAGTGTAGGCTACATCAGACGAATAAAACCAGCATTTCTGGAAGTGTAATCTAAGCACTAGTGCTTTTTACAAGATCCTCATGAGATCTGATTTGCAGCCAAGGTTGAGAATCACTGATAGATTTGCACTTAATGATAGAGTAACCGACAATGAGGCAGGGGGCGAAACCTTTCAAGAATGGGGCCAGGACATACACCCCGGGTGTGTGACCCACACTGCTGTCTGTTCCTGTGAAATAAGTCCTAGATGTGGAGCTGAGCCTCCTTGAGTGCTAGTGTCTGGTTTCCCAGAACCCTGAACTAGCCCTTAAAGAGCCATCCCTTGGTACTGTCTCAGAAAGCCTTTCTGGTAATTTGGTGTAATGCTTAGCAGACAACTACAGTAGGAATAAAACTGGCTTCCAACATCAGTTTTCTACAAAATGCAGAAAGAAGGAAATAAAAGTGAAAATTGAATTAAGTATGTATTTCTAATGCAGGATGTAAATGTTCCTGCAAGGCCCTTGCTTCTAAAACAAAGTAGATTCATTCAAATTGAAAAAACGTAGCAGCCCAGGCTCACCTTGAATACCCTGCTTTAATTATTCAGCAAGCTTTGCTGGTGTTCTGGTCGCTGCTGAGACAGATTCTCCCACAAGTTTTATGTTAAAAGATGTCAGCCCTTACTGGGTTGAAATTTAAATTTTCTTTGGCTCTCACATTCTCTCTCGGTTTGGTTTTGCAGTTCTCAGCAAAAGCTAGTGTGACTGCCAGACTTTTCACAGATTGGCATCCTTCGTTCTTCTCCCAGGCGTGGTCTTCCATTATATGTTGAAAGTTACAGCATCGACCTATCTGCGCCATCCTCATGGTGGCTGTGCTGTTATTGCATGTGTGTAAGCACGTTGATCTAAATCCTACATCTTTAAAGCCACCTTTTTGAGATGCAGATGCATTTGAGAAGCAGAGATGAAGGCAATAGTCCTATTTTATCTTCATACTGGGTAAACAAGGTTTAAATGTACTGTTGCATTCTGCTTCTCTAAGTCAAACAGGAAGAGTCAACTTTATGAGTAGATAGATCAAAGGCAGGGCTCTACCCTAGTAATTTAAGGGCCCTGTAGTATTTCTGTCAAATTGCCTGAGAGCTGGGTTTGCAGGTCTAATCTTTTTGGGTTTTGAATTGTGTTCTCCCAATTCAAATGTCAGTAACACTAGGATCTATATCACACTTGGAGTGCTGAGTCCATCAGCTGAGCACAGAGATGCACAGAAAGAGAAAATGTCTTTCTGGGTGGGCGATGCAGGAGGAGAGAGAGGACTCACAGAGGGGCACTGAGGAGTGATGTGAGTGCTCACGTTAGGTCAGACTTTCCCACAGGCCCAGTGGGAAGGTGCTCAGAAGACGGGGCCAGGTGGTCCTTTTATTTATTATTTTATACATGTATTTGACTGTGGAAGGTGGTGTGGGCTCTGAGTTCATAGAATAAGCAAATCCCTACAAAGAATTGTTTGATATGAGGAGCTCAATGAATCATCAAGAAGAGAAATTTGGTTTCCTTTTAATAAAATGTCAAATGCAGGTGAAATCACCAAAGCTGGAAAGTTATAAGAACATGAAACCTTTCTTTTTCAAATCAGTTTTTAATAAAGTAGAATCTAGATAATGAGAACTTCAAATGATAAGCTATTAAACAAAAAAGATATCAGGAAAGGTTGATAATAAAACTTTCTTGGCAGCCATCATCTTGGAATTCAGCTTTATATAATTAAACTGAAGTAAAGAAAATGAAAGAAGTATAATATGGGCTCTTTTCCCTCAGTTCTACTTGAATTGATTCATACTAGTAGGAATGCGTTCTAGTGTCTACATTATTATAATCAAACTGCCACTTACTATTTTTATGTTTGAGATTCTGTTTACTTGAAACATCTTTCAGATATATTTACTTGAAATTTGAGGTTTCGAAGGAAAATTTTAATTATTAAAATACAAATGGGATATTTCAAAATAAAAAGCAAGGGTCTACTTTTACACCAAATGCACACATGCTCATAATTGACTAGGTGTGTGTGCACACACTTAATCACATGTTATACTGTACATGCACTGTGCATACACACAGCACCCCACTTTATGGTGGCTTGACTGCATTTCATGGGCACTATGCTGTGAGACTCTAAAATTCCTCAGTCCCAAGATAATTCTGGAGTAAGTTAATGCATAAGGACTTTTGTTTATTTGGCTGAAGAGGGCAAAGGATGCTGGTGCAAGAGCAGCTGGGACAGAGAAAAGAATACTGGCGGGACACTGGTGGCTTATAGAGAGCCAGTTTAGGTAAGCTGGCACGCGCCTCCCAAAGTTCCTCCAGTGGAGTCGGTTTGGTCAGCCATGAGACAATTTGAGAGAGATCATGAAGTTGTGGTATGTGTACTTCATCCCAGACACTGGGACAGGACTGCAGGTGCTGCTTTTCCTGCATTTTAAGGCTTGGCTGTGACTCACCTGGGACATCAGCCTGGGGCTCAGACTCTTGAGCGTCTCCAGCCTCTCCTTCAGCTTCTCCAAGTCCCAGCCAAGTCGTGCTTTTCAGGGTAAAGGATGCCAGCTTCTGTGGACCACCAGACCATCAGATTATGTATTCTTTTGTGCGTTTCAGTTTGTCCCCACGCCCACCAGACCATCAGATTACGTATTCTTGTGTGTTTCAGTTTGTCCCCACGCTTCCCTACTTAACATCTAGATTTTTCCTGTAGAGGCATTGTGGATTTTTCTGAAAATTAAGCCCAAAGTCTCATTATAGGGGTGGCTGTATTAGAATGAAAATTGAATTCCTAACTGTGAAGGTCCTTTTCTGTAAAAGATAGGCCATTTTTTGGGAAGGAGTGGCCTTGAAAATTGGCATGGAGACACTTCGGCAGGTTCTGATGGAGCTGGAGCCCCTGAGCTCACACACACATCCCATCGAGTGTGCTTTATCAGTAGAAGTGACCTTCTTCCCTGTCTTGAGAAGTTTGAGCTCCTCTTTCCTGAAGGACTGGAAACAGTCTGCCCTATGTACTCCCCAGGATCAATTTCTGCTATTGCTTCTAAAATTAGAAAAAAACTTTAAGTCCACAGGCATCCAGAAGGGTGGGACATACCCTCTGATGTGTCACTGAATTAAGAGTACGGTGGCATTTTCTCTTCCCTTCCAAGGAAGTGGGTAGGGCATTCTGTCACTTACCTCAAATCGACTGATGGATAGGTCATCAGGCCCTTGAGATACCTGTCTTATTTCCTGGCTGGATTCTTATGGAGCTGCGGAACTTCTAAGCTTCACAGTGCTCACACTAGTCTGGGGTAGAAGAATACTTTAGAGGCCTTGACAGGCCCCTGGAGAAGAGACACGTATAAATGAAGAGCTGGTGTTTGCTCCTTGCCTGCAGTGGAGCGGCTGGGCCAACTTGCAGTGACAGGACAAGAAGGCACATGCTACCGTTGTCCAAGTGGCTGCCACAGAAGAGATCCAGCATTCACTGAAACCTTGTCCAAGAAAATTCTGGGGAGAGGGGGTACTTTAGTGAGAGGCAGGAGATAGAGAAAGATGGTAGGGACTGAGGAGGTGTGCGCACCAAGCCACTTGAAGGCATCCCTCTTGTGAGGGAAATTTACAGACAGGAGGCTCCTGTACTGACCTCCAAAGAGCACGAAGGCATCTCTATGAAAGATTACAACGTCGTGTGGTGTAAGGTGTCCCTGTTTTCTACCCTCCCAATCTACTAGCTGCATTTTGGGGGAACCTGCAGGAAAAGAGGGTAATCATAGGAAGAAAGGAACGAGACAGGCCACGGGCACTTGGTCGTTGCAGTTTCCTCATCCAAGGATCAATCGTACAGTGTGGGAAATGGGTGAAGCTTTGGGATGGCAGTCAGCTTGAAGCTCTAATTTAGACTGGGTTCAATTCTTTAGTACCTGAGAGTGAGTCATAGTTGCTTAGATTAAATCTTCCTCGATGCTCAAATAAACCAAAACGCTTGGGATGTGCCAAGGATCTGGTATTGGAAGAGAGACGGGTGCTTGCAGCAGAGTACTGGTTGGCAGTGCTGGAGAAAGTGGTACGGAAGGCCACTCCATTGAGCTGCTGTGAAGGTGAGAAGGTGTCAGGGAAAGACAGGCGTAAGCATGGGTGTGGTAGCTGATGCATGCACCACTTAATTTATTTTGAAGTGAAGAAGCTACCCAACATTAGAATAAATCCTTAGGTTGCTAAAAAGACAGAGCAATAAACCAAACCATAACCAATCATACCAAGTGTTATTTTCATTGAAAGTTCAAAAAACTTGTTTTTTTGACAGTTTACAACTTTAAACTTTTCCAAAGTTGAGTTCATAATTAAAAGCTTTTCTCCTAATAGGAAGTATAGGGTGCCTTTTATTTATTTTTTGCCATTAGTTATTAAGTATAGGATGGCCTTTCTGATACAAGTGAAAAATCATATTCCATACTTTTTTCACTACCACAATACACAACTCAAAATGAAGAGGAGGAATTAAGAGACAAGAGCAAGAGTACTGAAAGAATTCTGTACTTGGTGTTTTTCTGTTCGTTTTCCCTAACAAATGTTAGATTAAGTCTTTCACATGAGAGATTAGGTAACAGCAAGCTCAGTCTTTTTCACAGCTTGCTTTTACCATGCCGTGTCCATGCATCACCTGCGAATGTGCCTGACGCACAGGCTTCCTGATAGCCTTAGAGGGATTTGGTGCCTAAAAGGCTCTGGAACATGAAAACTGCCTCATAACGAAGGTGCTCTGTTGTCTTGTGCTTTGGGGGAAGCCTCTGAAATATTAACCATTCATTGCAGTTGCTTCTGTCTGTGACTAGACAGGAAATAATATGATCTTAAAGTGAGTCAACCACACAGAGGACTTTCACGAAACTGTCAGTTTTGTAAATTTACTTAAATCTAAGTGTAAAAGATTAAAGTGCAGGAAGAAGCTTTGTCAGAATATGAAGGTAAAGAAAAGTCAGTCTTTTAAATGAAGACAACTGCTTATCTTAAAAAGATGGGTGTGTAAATTCACTCAGCTCATAGTTTTTCAGCTCCAACTATTTTCTAGACAATGTTGTAGATTCTGGGGCTATATTAGAGAATAAAATGTGCAAAAAAGTCCTGTGTTCATGTAGTTTACATTCTAGAGTGAAGATATGGTAAGTTTATATTTTGTGTTCTATGTATAAATATTTCAAGTTACCTGGTATGAGATAATTTAATTTTTTTAATTGTAGGAAGATTTTTAGATTCAACTTTAATAGTGAAAGAAATATTACATTTAATCTTTTGTCAAGTGTTGCTAGGTTCTGTTTTTCAGGAAACTTCATTTCTATATATTTAGTCTATGAGTGTTTATAACATCTTTGCTTTGGCATCGATTTTAGAATTTGTAATGTCTACTTTTTCATTTCTGACATTGGTGATTTGTGTCTTCTTTAATTTTTCCTTTATCAATCTCATAAAAAGTTTAAGTTTTATAATTCTTTCCAAAGAATCAATTATTGGCTTGGCTGCATTGACGATCTTTTGATTTGTGCTCTTTTCAGTGTTTGCATGGTACATCATTTTCTGTCCATGCTCATATCACTGAGGTTTTGCAAAAATTTGGGTTTAAGCTCCAACTTGCTCATTTCTATCTCATGTTTGTTACTTGGCTTCTCAAGATGTTTTTGAAAGTCAGGTTGATAGAGAGATGTGCATGGTGAAGCTGTACAATTTCAAATGTGGAGTTTGGTGCATTTTGACAAATGAATACACTCCTGTAAGCACCCAGGCTTGGCTATAGAACCTTCCCATCACACCTAAAAGGCAGTGGTCAGTCCTCCTCTGATTCCCCTGTCTTAACCTGACCCTGTCTTGCAACTTTGCACTTACCTGAATGGCAGGTAAATGGAGTCATATGCAGTTTCCATCTCCATCTAGCACAATGCTGCCAGGAGTCACCGTGTTGTGTGGGTCAGGGGCTAGGTCTTTTTGGGGGCAGAGTGGGTCACATGGAGTGGATACACCACAATGTGTTATCCTTTCTCCAGTAGGGGAGCACTGGGGAACTTTACAGTGTGAACCTGTTAGGAACATGAGCATACGCAAGTCATTTGTCGACATACATTTTAACTAGTTTTGGTAAATGTACGTAAGCAGAATTTGTGCAGCATACTGTATGAGTAAGTTTAGTTCATGAAGAAACACCAAACTGTTTTCCAAAAGCAATCCCAGCTGAGTGAGCGAGAATTCTGGATGCCCTGCCTTCAGGGTATCAATTGGTATTGTCAGTTTTGTTTTGTTTTTAAATTTTCACCAGTCTCCTAGGTGGATGGTGTCTCATTGTGGTTTTAGTTGTGTCTCCTTAGTGACTAAGCCCCTGAGGTGGGGGCAGCCTGCCAGTGAGGTGTCTTCATTGCTCTACCACGTGGGGGGAACAGGCCTATCCCACAGGATGCTCCAGAGCCCTGTGTCTGGTGGAGCTGAAAAATGCTCCCCGCTACCCTTCTACCCCGTAGGAACATTTTTTTCACCTCTGCCACTTGGTTTCATTCTCCAGTGAGATGGCATGTCCATTTTACAGATGAGAAGCTGAGGTTAGCCGCTTGAAATGATTTGCCCAAACACTCGAGCAGAGACCCCAGAATTCGCATTCATTTGTGGTGGTTCCAAAATGCATACTGAAAATTACTCTGAAATTTATAGCTGCAAAGTCTTCCCTTCAGGATCCTGCTCTCCAGACTGAATAATATCTCTTTCTAAATCCTTATTTTCTAAACCTCAAATTCATGATTTCACTGGATCTGTTCCCCCCCCCCAAACTTTTGTATCACTCTTGGCTTCTGCTTTACAGTGTCGAATAAATCACTCTGGGCACCAGGAACGTGGATAGTGCCTAGGTGGGCATGTGATGGAGCACACCGTGGGTTCCCAGGTGGACAGCTGCCCCTCAGAGGCAGCTGGTCTTCCAGAGAGTGAAATTCATGCTCACAACACACTCTGTGACGATTGGATATGCTGTGTGTTGGACACTGGCCAGTGCTGCAGATTCTGTTGGGAGTGGTGATTAGGCTGCCCTCTGTCCATGTCAATATGTGCTTGCATCCACACCTGTTTCAATTTGCTCTTTTGAGTTTTGACTTATATTAAGGATTTGAGAATTTTGTGCTATTTCTCTTCTATTTAATATCACTAGTAATAACCTTACTGCTTTTAGCAGAAGGTAAATGGACATGGTGTCTATTGAGAACTTTTGCTGTTTGATAATTTGTCCAGATTAGCTCACTTTTAATGAACTTTTATTTACTCGTTCAGAGGCAGCATCTTGGAGGAAAAAAATAAGAGACAGTTTATTTTGTCTACATTTATTATTGGCAGTATATGAAGTTATTTTTGTTGATTTTTAAACTGGAGGGCATGTCATGCAAATGTTAAACTGTTGGAACAGAGAAATTTGAACATAATTTTGATTATTTGGTCAGGTATAGAGAGACAAGGCTGGGAATATAAATTAAAGTGAGTGCCATTTAAAATTGCAAATATGCTATTCTCTTCTGTCTTTCCAGACCTCTGACCTAATTTGCCTGGGCATCTAACTGCCTGGAGGGTGGGAGGCATACTAAGAGACCAGGAGAACACACAGCCTCTGTTATGCCACCATAGGTCAGGGCAACAGTGCCCTATTCCTGACCGTGGCGTGCCTCTCAGCATGCCCGCAGCACTGTAGGGATCTGGGAACTGAGCTCTCCTGGGTGTTGAGAAGTGCAGCCTGCCTTTAGGGTTGACTGGCATCAGAGGGGACATCCATGAAGAAGCAAAGGAAACCTTCCTCTTTCTAAGAAAAAAAAGTGCCAACTCATGGCATGCCTTCGATGCATCAGGCTCTGCCATAAGTGCTTTATGTGTGCAAAGGGGCCTCTGCTTGTTCGAGCAATGATTACAGGAGCTAAATTACCATTTTATTCCCTTTTTAGAGTTGTGGAAACTGAGGCACAGAGCCCTTAACTATGTCCCTAAGATCACATGTCTCCTGTGTAACAGAGGCTCTGGGCTGCCACCAGCAGCAGCACAGGAATCGGGTTAGTGGGCTCACCTGCTGGCAAAGGGCAGTGCACTTCTCCCTGAACTCACCTGAGTCCTAGCTTGCACTGGACTTATGGACAACCATGGCAGACAGAGGAGATCTCACAGGGCAGCTTTCCCTTGCTGTTTTCATGGGCCTTGACAGAGACAGCATTGGGGCAGGTGCATCCCAGTGATTCTGCATGCAGAGCGGGGTTGGGGGCAAGTAGACCCAGGAACTGGACAGAGACTGTCAGGTAGAGATCTGCGGCCGTGGGAGCAGGGATGGAGCAGGGTTAACCAGCTTTAGTGCTCAGGGCTTGCAGGCAGGAGAAGTGGATCTGAGCTCCCCATTGTGGAGTCCACGCATTACCACCTGGCAGACGGTGCCCGAGGACCATGGTGTTGCCTTTGAGCTTGGAAGCGGGAGGCGCACGGAAGACTACATTTCCTGGAGCTCTCACTGTCCCCCGCCCATATTCCACACGTCCTACAGGGCAGTGGGCTTTCTGAAAACCTGAATATTTCCATGGAGGAAGTTGGTGTTGTGCAGTAGGTAGGGTTAAGTTTTAACTTAATTTGGTTTTTGCTTAACCAGTGGAAAACGGGCCTCAAACAGAGATGGGGGCACAGACTAAGTGAGGCCTATAAAGACTTTCTGATTTTGGTGGGAGTAAACATTCGGCTAATCAGAAACAAAATATAAAGAAAAATATACGTTGTTGTCAGCTGTGTAGGCAATGGAAAAGGCACATAAAATAATCAGAAAAATTAATGGGAGGAGATGGAATTACCACAAGCGCGCAACAGGCTTACAAGAACCTTATTGATGGCAGCCAGTTATATTAGAGCCTAATTTAACAATGAAGAATTTGCAAGGTATTTAATGTCAGTGTTCTTTAGCTGTTCTAGAAATGTATATGGTTGTAAAAAACAAAACAAAAACAAAACCTAAATTCTGTGAGTAGGAGGTGAAAGTATAAATTGTAGGGAGAGAATAGCAATTTCAGAGTCTCAATAGGCTGCTGCAGGGCCACCCACACCTTTTATTTGTCAGAGTTGGTTTTCTCCCCATTGCACTCTGGGGTCTGGGGCAGGGTGTGGGAGGAGAGAGCTGGGTCTGCAGCCTCCCCCACAGCTCTCCAGGGCCTGCACCCACTGCCTCACTTGGCTCAACCTCATTCCTCCTACCTGGGTCATTGTGAAGACTTCATAATTGGTTTTACCTCCCACAACCTACCTTCCCTAGTCCATCCTGTAAAACTGCCAGATTGATCTTACTGAAGATGGCTTTCACTGTGTCACTCTCCTCCACAAACTACAAAAATGCTCTCATTTGGCAGTGGGACTGGGTAAGAACCCCTCTCTCGGTCAGGCAAGCTGCTTCACAAAAGCAGGGCAACTGCCACTGAGGTCCCCTGGTCCTTCAGCCTTTGGGAGCAGAGCAGTGACCAAAGGGCTTGCTCCTTTGTTTCTAGAGGGTCTTTACTTTTGATCATTGAATGCTCTTCAACACATAGATAGCAAATGCACAAGCAGAGGAAAGAAATTGAAGGCTTGACCAAGTGACCAGTGTAGGTGGAAGTGAGTGGGACCTTGGAAGGAAAATCATCTGTAATGGAGGAGATCCTTTGCTGCTCCAAGAAGCAGTCCAAGTGAGAACTTCAGCTCATTTGGAAGGCTGTGGACACACCAAACAGGGATCAGTGAAGGATGTCTGGTCAAACGGTGGTAATGTATAAACAGAGGCCTGCGACTCACTCTCTATTATCCTTGACTGGCATTTATTTTGGCCAAACTAGAGATCCATCCATCCACCCATCTGTCATTTTATGTAATATCTATTTATCATCATCATCATCATCACTACTTCTCCATTTATTTCTTATCAATTAAATTATGGTTTATGCAGAGTAAATTGTATCAACACTAAGATGTCCAGTACAATGAGTTTTTAAAAGTGCTCAACCAATAACTAATAGTACAGTCATTATACAGAGTATTTCCATCACCCAGAACTGCCCTGCATCCCTTCTGGCCCCTCCACCCACAACCACAGGTCAGTATTCCATCACTTTGTTTTGCCTTCATAGAATTTTATATACACACTCATATTGTGTACATTCTTTTATGTTGAACCACTTAATGAAGTGCACATGCGAACCTAATTTTTCATAAAGTGACCATAGTGGGGACTAGGGAAAGACAGTTGCTCTGGACGGAGAGCAGTGAACTTGATCCCTCGGTCTGACACTGCATGCATGACTGTGGGTATGTTAACCAGCTCCTTTGAGCATTGTTATCTTAACTATCAAAGTGGACCAAAATACTGACTTTGTAACATTGTCATGAGGATTGTTATACATGTAAATAATAAAGGAAAGGCCAAGTGGCTACTACATAACTGACATGTCTCTGGCCTTCAGAGATGGTGGAGGCTATCTGCCCTGTGGGGTGGCCCTTTGTCCCATTGGGACTATCGGGCATAATTGTTAGTGGTGCCCTCTTTCAATTCAGTAGTGTCTCAGCTTAGAGGGTTAGTTTCACAACTTCCTAGTTACCCCTCCTTCGGTAATGGCAATCCTAAATTTTATTGGGCATGTGACCAACCAGAATAAACACTATTTTTATAGCTTTGTTTGTAGCCAGGTGATCACTAGACTAGATTTTAGCCTGAGTTGTGAGTGAACTGTTGGGAAACTTTTAGGAATGTTCCTCCTGAGCGAGGGTATGCATTGCTCACCCCCGCCCCGTCTTTACTGGAATGGGCACATGGTGGCTGAAACTAGAGTAGCCATTTCGGACTGTGAGATAAATTTGACAAGAAACCCATGACAAGTGAGCCTCAAAACAAAAGAATCTTACTGAATTTTACTTGAAAGAGACATAAACTACTTTTTTTTTAAATAGAAAGGTACAGGCAGGAATGAAGGAGCGTAGGCAGGTGGAAACAGAGAGGAGGAAGATTCATTTATTTGGTTGTTCATCTTGGTCGTTGCTCCCTGGCCCCACACGTGACCCCACCCTTTGAGGTGCATGTAGACTGTGCTGCCAGAGGCAGCGGACCTGACTGCCGCTGCACCACCAGGGTGTGCTAGTTTGCATTTGTTTTTAATGCTACTATTTTGCATTTTTTGTCTGTCATTTCTGGTTGATATATTAACCCTTTTTCACCATCCTTAAGCCTTGAAACCTTAATGTGTATAGGACCCAGTGACTCAGTCACTAGAAGGTAATTTCCCCTGTGTTGTGGGTAAAATAAAGCAAAACAAGTACTGTTGTCATATTTCTGTTCTTCAAGTAACTTACTTGCCAGTTTCTGGTCATTTTATTTATGTCTATGGGAAAAACGTGACTGAACTAATGAGCATGTAGTCTCCTATTTGCCATGGTCGGCTCTCAGATAGTCTCTGCTTCAGGGACCAAGACTTAGAGGGAGGGGTCTCCTGCGAAGGCATGAGAGCCAATTTCTTTCTTTTTGTTTTCATATTTGCTTGTTCTCTCTCTGCCCACTAGACCTTCAATTTTATGGCGATGGTTATTGTCTCTCAAACCTGAGTTTATTTTCTAAACTCTTTTGTCAGTTTTTCAAGGTTGTATTGTCAGAGTCAATATGTTCACTTAGCTAGACTATTAGAGCTGGGATCTGTGTTAGCAAACATTGGGTCAAAGACTCCCTTCTTTTATAATCCCAGCCAGAGACGTTTCTGTCTTTCATACCTAGTCAGTTTAGCCCAAGTTAGCAGCAGGAAAAAACTTTCAAGTTGTCAAAGTATAATTGCAAGAAGTAAATAGCAGAAAAAATAATTAGGAGTTCTATGAAATTAAAATCTTATTTCAGAAGACACTTTATCAACAAGCTCATTTAACGTTGGCAAGGAGTTAGGTATGTCCTGATAATTGGGAGGCACAGTGATTGAATACTTGTTTTGTACTTCATTATAGATAGAACATTAATCTCCATCAAAATAAGTATTTAAGCCGCATAAAAATTCAGATAAAGGAACTCCTTCCTAATGGCCCATGACTATTACCTTAAATACAGATGCTCACATTCTCAACTGCAGGCGGGCTCTCTATAAAGTTTAAGCAGCATAATTAAAATATTGACATGTATATCAGAGACACAGTAGTTTCTTCAGCATTTATATATGCATAGAGAAAAGTATTCAAATAATTTTCTTAAGGATATACTTACTTCATGTAACTCACCAAATAAACATCCTCTCTCCCTTTTCTCAACTGTCTGAGAATGAATCAGGGTAAAAGTTTTAAATCTTTTGGAATTTTGTTGTCAAAGAGCATGATTTTATATAGTTTTGAGAGAATCCACTTACATGATGAGCCATTCATCAGTGGTTCCGAGGGACTGCTGATTTAGAGGAGGAGATAGAGGAAGGGAACACTTACTCTTTCACACATTAACGTGAAGCACTGACTAGTTTGTGAGAATTTGTCTTTCCTGATTAAAGGGACTTTAGAGAAACATTTTTATTGGTTTATTCTCTCTCAGAATTAACATGTATGTGTGGGTACTTCTGCATAGCTAAGTCCAGAATTTCTTGATGAAAGGCGAAGAGGATAAACAGTCCTTACAACATGTACGACTGGAAGATCTGATATGAAGGAAAGTAGATACAGAAGGTTCTCACCTACCTGCACCATTTTGCAGATTTGCAGGGTAAAATCCTCTGCCCTGCGGAGGCTGCTGCACTCAGTCCCTGATGCCAATCCTGGCGGTGCTCGTCTTTCGCTGGAGGGAGGGGCCCTGGAGATCTCCTAGATCCCCCAGGACATAGATTTTAGGGTGCCATGCTGGTGGAGTTCCCAGGGATGCTGATGTTGCTGCCTGAGAAAACCCTCCTCAGAGGGAGAAACTGAAAGAGCTGGTGTTTCTAAAGGTCTTATTATGTACACAGCTGTATAGTTCCACAGTCGAGGTTTCAGAGGGGTGATATGACTTTCTAGGTCTTCCTAAACAAACATACAAAAGAAGCTCTTTCTGAAAAACTGATATTAAAGAAAGGACTTTTATATGGTTCTAGATTTTTGTATTTGAACTTAATGACAGAGGCCATGCAGGGAGCTATTCTGTTTATACCAAAACCTGATTTGACTGGCACTATAGGAGGTATATCTGGTGAGATTGTTTTTCAGTAGTGACTCCCATGCAGGTTTTACACAGTGGTTCTAAGTATATTTGGAATGGATGGGGATAGGAGGATCCATTTTTTTAAATAAAGGATTCCCAGTGGCAGAACTGAAGTACTGAGTTCGTGTAACCTCTCCCCGTTCTGATCCCAACTCACCCCAGTTCTGCCTGGCTTGAAAATGCATCCTCTCTAGGGTCACCAAGTTTTTATTACTGGAATAGCTGTAATGGCCAAAAGTTCATAGGTTGAATAATTTTTAATCTTCTTAAACCTGATACTCATAAAATTTTTGATACTAATCCTATTTTCTACATAGCAAAGTGAAACCCATATGTGTATTCTTCATCATGACATTTTCTTTGCAGTTTTCTTAAACTTTTTTCTGAAGATAGCTTATTTTTTGGGTCAAATTTCCATTTAAAACATGACTTACAGGCATTTTATATCCATGTTTATACCCAGTTTGTCAAAGTTCCATTTTGATATCTAGAATTTGGAATCAAAAAGGGTCCCCCTTTCCAGTTTAGAAATTTGGCCATGGTTGATTTTTTTTTTTTAGTGTATTGCATTAGAGATTAAGAGATTGTATTGGTTCTATTTTTAAAACCACTTATACTATCTGAGCATACAAAACATTTAATAACTAACTTTCCTAATTCTCTGTCTGTGTACAGTTTCAAAACTAAAACTTAAGTTGGTAACTTCAAGGCAGGAATCATAGTTTTAGATATTTACATGGACTGGCAGGTGATGTGTAATATGTAAAATTGGCCAGTTTTAAGTAATTGAGAGTGGTAGGGTCTATAGAAAGCTGGAGAGATGATTTTTTACCTAAGGGTTTTAAATTAAAAAAAAAAAAAAAACAACCACTGCCATACCAATGTAGTTGAATATAAACTATATCAAATCAATGCTTTGCCACTTGGCCAAATCTGGTCAAAATATTGTTAGCTTTTGCTGTTGGGTCAAAAAGTTGAGAATGTTGCAACATGTTTCCATAGGTTCTTAGGTTGTTGTTGATATTTTTTAAAGAGATCTTTAGGAATAAAATAAGATGGTGCTATTTCCCTTTATGTCTTTTGAGATACCCTGCTTTCAAAGCCAATAATTCTGTTACTGTGCATAACCAGGAAGCATCACTCTGACTCATTCCCCTCAACCTCGGGAATATGTTGCTATCTACAACCAAGAGTCAAAGACAGGTTCCGCTGAGGCAAGAGTAGCTCTGTTCTGGCCTCCTTGCTTTCCCTTCTTTGCCATTGGTGGGGACAAAGTCTCTTGGAGCAGGTCCTCCTTATCAGGAGTGGAAGATCTGAGATCCACTACTTGAAATGAATCACATTTAATTATTGAGCAAGCTGGCTCCAATTTCCCTAGGATAGGTGTAGCAGGATTTTCTCTATAGCTATACAGTACTTAATCCCACTATCCTTGGTATGTACAGCTCTCTGGAGGAGGTAGACAAAGTTGTTTCAGGAACTGGGAGTTACTTGGGGAACTAAGGGGTGAAGATCTTAATCCTTTTCTTCTGCAGTTAAAAAACCCCAACAAACTACCCAGTGGAAAAAATTGTCTTGATTGAAGTCGATTGACGGGACTAGTCAGGAGAATGCCCAAAGAGATAAGGAGCCAGTGTCTCCTGGCAGCTAAACCTCACAGCTCTTTTTCAGTACTATTTGTGCCATGCTCAGTTTACACACCCCCTGCGTCCCTGCTTCTAGTTGCCCCCAGAAGCTTGAAGAGCCCCAGCCACTTCTGCTTCATGTTCTCATACTACTTATGGTCGTCTTCTCCTGGGTTGAGGGCTGGTGTCTGCAAGGTCTAGCTTATACCAACAGTAGCAGCAGGCGTAGTGTTTCCTGTGATCAGGTGTACTTGACTGGAACCACACTATCTGCCTGTGACTTCTAAACTCAGATAAAGCGCTGTATAATGGGGCATGGAGCCAGGTCAAAACTAGGTGAGTGAATGCCTTCTGGAGTCAAGTGAGACCAACTAGAGAGGGCAGATAGTAAGGAGCCTTTCTTCACCCAGGGCATGACTTGAAGGGTGTGGCCCTAGAATTGCTCTCCGGAGATCACCCCTTCATAGATGCCTTCACATGAAGTTCTGTTACCATTTCCCTGCCACCAATGACTCCTCTCACCTCTGTGCCTTTGAGTTTATCCCTCAAAACAGAATTCGCCTTATACTGTTTTCTAGGAAACTTGAACTTTATAGCACTTTATAAAGGTGATTGCTACCTTTTGAAATACTCTTCTTATTGACACTTTGTTTTCTTCCTGTCATGGGCCCCTGCATCTCAGTCTGTGTTGCTAGTTTTTCTATATCAGTCTAACCTTCTAATGTGACAGAACCCCATAATTCCGTCCTTCGAACTGCCTCTGTAATTCCCATTCCTTTGATGTTTTCATCCATTTCAAACCAACTACTTGCTGAAAATTTCAAATATATATATCATCAGACCAAATTTAATATCTAATTATCTAATCAGCTTCTACATGTGAGGTTTCCTGACCTTAGCATACCTTTCCCCTCTACTTTTAAAGTGGTGGAAAACAAATGTAAAGAAAATACATTCCTAGGATGTATGGAGTAGGCTCTGGGAAAAGGCAAATAAGAAATAGAGAGTTACGACCTTAAAATCTTTGACCACGGGTTTAGGAAACAGGAAAGATTATAACAAAAATTTTGACTGTTTTTGAGAAAGACTGTTTTATGTGGACATTCTGTCATTGAGATGAAAATGTCAGTGCTGGCAACCTGCCCTCTCCTGAGTATGGATGGAACCTTAGCGTATTTCTTCCTCTTCTACCTGCACCCAGCAGAGTAACCTTTCTACTGCCAGTGTACATTAGTGAGACCTTATTCCTAAGGGCAGCACCTCACAAGTGGGAGTATATGGTAGATATGATATGAAAATTATGTGAATGACATCTTGCATAGCCCCAGTGGGCGAGTAGCGTCTTGACCAAGGACAGAATGCAGAGTTAAATTACCTGTTAATTCCACAGTCAACGGACTCTACTGAGAACCTTATGCATCAGTTATAATCCTCAATCATGACTTGCTTACATCCCTCCTGTCCATTTCCCATTTCATTTTTCATATTTTAGTGTGTGTTACCTTTCTTGGGAATGTAGCATAATAATGAAAAATCTCTTTAAGATGCCCCTCACAGCAAAGGAGGACAAATTATTTCTATTCTGACTTCTGTGGTTGAATGTATATTGTTTAGAATTTGAAATTGATACTACTTAAAAATAAAGCAGCAAACAGTCAAAGCAGGCACCATTTGTTCTTGCTGAAAAGCCTGCAAATTAATTTAGAGAGATGGTGCTGTGTAGTGGAGAGAAGGAGGACCTTGGAATCTGAAAGAGCTAGTTAATATACTGACTTCCCCTTTCATAATTTATGACCTGGGGCAAGTTAACTTTCTGAACTGTGCTTGTTTGGATGTGCCGTGGTGAAGGGAGTACGTGCATGTGCTTAGAGTGCAGAGGTCATTCGCTGAATGGTTGTGGCTGTCGGGCTGGCCTGTGGGCAGAATTTCTCTGCTAGGCATCAACCCCAAAGTCTTAAGTGAAGATACTTTTACATCTTCCCAGCACTTGTGCACTTATATTCTTTTTTATATGTATCCTTCCCTTGTGTCCCAGCCCATAGATTGAAATTTCTCTTAGGAAGGTGACTTTGTGACTGCTTTGTAGTCTCTCCACAGTGTATCTACAGTGGCCACTGAATGTCTTCTGCTTCTTGAGCTCTAGATGGGTCTGTCACGTGTGGGCTCCAGATTGTCCTCAGTGTAACCTCCACATTGGAGTGGAGTATCCCATCTGAATGTCGTGATAGTGTCGTCACTGCCGTGGCTGCTTGCCCTCCCTGTGCCCTGTGTGCACGCTCACTCGGGTGAGGACTTGCCCAGATGACTTGCTGTGTTTCCTGACTGCACAGCCGACTTGCTTCCACTCTTTTTCCTCACTTTTCTGGTGGCTGTTTATTTCAAGTCGAATTTAGTTTTATTGGGAATGCCCTCACCATTATTAACTTTTAAACTCCCATGACCTTAATTTTTAACTTTGGGGTCAAAATAATTTGTGAGCTGGTCAGATGATTAAATCCTGTACTAGAAAATAAACAATGTGAGTCAGTTCTTGTAGCAACCATGGCTTTCTCAGTTGTTTTATCTTTTACAAAGCCATTCTTTGGACAGAGCAGCATCGGAAAGATGTAATACCCCATTTCTGATTTATTCATTACAATTCCATATTCTTGCCCACCCTCAACCTCTCTGGATTAGGACTCTCGAGGTAGCCTGAACTGTTATGTAAGTGGAACTGCAGCGACTCCATGTTTCCGCAGAGGAATCTGGAACAGCCTTAATTTGAGAGAAGTTAGAGGGAGTCGCCAGCCGGCGGCGGCAGGGCTCACATTAGGGGAGCTGGAGAGCACTTTCTTATCTTGGTAGAGACAGCCTGGATTTAAGGCAAAGCCTCAACAAAGCTTTCTCCTCCTGAGCTGTAGTGAGTGTCTGCAAGAGTTTACCTGTTCATGTGGTACCTGCTGTACAGGAATTGGGACTGCACGGGGCTTGTTGAAATCTGCTTTTAAAAACCTTGGAATAACTAGGTGACAGCAAGCTGAAGATTTTGTGTTGGAGAATCAGAATAGTAGTACCATGCGGGCGGGGCCTTTTTATTCCTCTAATCAGAGTAGGTTGGGAGTGTGGTAAGTAGCTTTCAGAGCACCTCACTGTCAGAGCCCTCTTTGCACACTTGGGAAAGGCCCAACCACCTCAATTTCTTGTTTCTGCTGCGGTCACAAACATTCACAGTCATTTAAATCTTTTGGGAGCATTTTTATCCTGAAATAGTAGATCACAGAGAGAAACCTATAGAGAGCCTGTGGGTGGTTGTCTGGAAGACAGTGCAATTTATTTGATTAACATTGGAAAAGGAATACTAGAAAATTCATCTTCTTCATCACATTCAGTTTCCATGAGCATCTATGATTGATTTATCTTGAGAAATGGTAATGTCTTTTAATGTAAGAGTTTGAAAAGACCCCAAAGGGTGAGGATTTACCTAGGAGCTTCAGCATGAGCTGTTCGATGTCAGGGTCAGCTGGGCTGACAGTATGTTGTCAGGGACTGCTCCGAGGTGAGACAGTAGTGCGAAGAGGAGGTCAGTAGTGACCCAGTCCCGTTTCATCACTGCCTGGTGGTGATGCTGGGCAGTCACTCTTTTTAGTTGTCTCCTGGTTGGGGATCATAAAGTGAGTGCAGAGCTGCATTATACCGTTCCAAGTGTCTTCATAGAGATCTTGAATAGTTACGTGGAGTTGTTGTGTGAGTACGCGTCGGGCAAGCCCCACTGAAGACCAGGTGTACACAGTTCTGAAGCACCCCTGGTCCCCAAACTGATAAAGAGACACTCCCCAACACTGCACTGGAAGAAACCCAAACTGGTTCTGGTGTGAAAAGGATGGATAATTAGGATTTGAGGGTTGATTGGAAGGAATGATTTTCTCCTCATATTCTTCTAGCCACTAACAGCCGTACTTAATGAGGTATACTTTAAATTTCAGATTCACCAATTAAAAAGAAAACATTACTTCTCAGCCAGTATTACAATTTATTGTAATTATAGGTAAAATAATTAGATATCATAAATTGGAGGCTATAATAAATTTAAATTTGTTCAACTACAGTTTGTAAATTATTGTCTGCCCTCCTACTGAGTCTAAAAACTACCCTGGATTCATTCAGTAGCAGACATTACTGAGTGCCTAGTATGAGTTTTTATATTGTTTTGGTTTTAGAATGAGAGTGTGTTTCTATTCTTTTCTCCTCCCGACTAGTCGTAGATGTTGTATTTTTCATTGGTGAATGCCCCACCCCCAACGACTCCTCAACTTCAATTATAAAGTGTTGGTGCCCTTCCCCACTGAGTAATGAGTTCTTTATTGACATTTGGGGCAGATTTTATAATTTTTCAGTTATTTTAGGTTGTTGAAGCACAACCCAGATCCCCTACACAAATCTTGATTCAGGCGTGGGTTTCCTCATGTGCTGGTATGGGGAGGAGCAGGACCCACAGCCAGGCTCCACAGTATATAGTTCCCAGCACTGGCTCCCTTGGTGGAGTGTGGAGTCACAGCCTAGCTTGTTCATGGCAGCGAAGCTTTCCAAGTTCAGGTGGAGTTGGGATCTGTCTGCCTCTCTCTGGTCCTCTTTGCCTTTGCCTGGTTACGTTCAGGGCGCGTCTGTCAGTCCTGCCTTAGACAGCCAGCAGAAGAATGGGGTGACAGCTTCACTGTCTGGAATCACTAATAGTCTCTAGCTTGGGCCTTCAGGAGGAGGGAGTGCAGGGTAGGAAGGGTGTTCTTTCTTGCCAGACACCAGGACAACAGACTGACCGACTCTAGACTGGGGTGGAGGGTGACATGTGGTGACTGCAGTCAGCAGCTCTGCTGCTGCTCAAAATCCTGAGGGATGCTCTCTGCTTCACTGGCAGTAGTTCTCTTAGAAAAGGTGGGATGCAGTGCTGTGATTTCAGGGCTTGCCTGTGGTTCAGGGGAAGAATGGGAAGTCCAGTCAACATTTGGCTATGATTCTTGTTTAGAAAAACTCAGATTATAGTTTCAGCTGTCCAAGGCAGGAACACTTAAGTACATTTTAGTGAAATTGTTTGAACAGATAGTTAATCAAAAGTTTGGCAATTCCTCAGAAAAGGTAAATGCACTGGAATAATAATCCTTTGCACACTGACGCTCTTATGTCGTGTCAACAGGTGGCCTTCCAGCAGAATCCTGAGATCAGCCGTGCTGATAGAACTTAATTTTCCAGCAGTGTGGATGGAACATTTGACTTCCTGTTTATTAACTTTACAACTTTAGGGTGGCTTTGCATCCGATCTCTATGGTAATTCAGTCTCCCACAATGTATGTCATGGAGAGAAAGAATACATGATCAGTTTGTTAGAAGATTTTTATACGATATGCTGTAGATTTATATAAATTGGGAATGTTTAGGCTAAATCATACGTTTTTAAAATCATTCCCCCCAATATTCAATCTTTTTTATTTTTTTTTTAAATGGCAGTAGTCTAGCATACTTTATCTTTTATTTATCTTTTTATTCTGTTTTCCCAAACTATTAGAATGTAAACTTTGTGAAGCCAAGGAATTTGTTTTCTCTACTGCTGTCCCTATCCCCAAGAGCACTTAAAATGACAAAATATTGTTGAATGAAAAAAAATGAGTGCCTGAATAAGGCATTTTAAAAATAATTCACATTACTAAGTATCCACAAAACATACATATGTTTATATTGTCAAATCCAGGAAGCATAGCAAAGCATTTTAGTCAAATCATCACAGTCTTATTTGGATCACCTTTAGCAAACAAAATGTTTAGAGTGGGGAGTTGCTATTACTTTGCTTTGATCCCAATCTAGGGCTTTAACTTCTCCCAAAGTTTTATGGAAGTTAAGGCAAGAATAGAATACCTGTGTTCAGCTGTTGATGTTAGCAGTGAAGGAAGGATGAAACCATTTCATTAAGAAGAGACCATACTTAGGCGTTTCCAGAGGCAGAGCACAGACCAGCATGCAGGTTTGGGGATGGTGGTGTCCAATTCATTGTTTTCCTGTTACTCAGGAACCTGAGCTAAGGGAAAGTCTCCCTGGAAAGAGACTCAAAGTTAGTGGGGGTCCTTTAGTTGAAAAGCCAGGGCTGAAATGATCCAAGCCAGTCAACAAAGCCAGCTGAGGGCAGTACTGTCAAGTGACTAGCATAGCATGGATTGGACATATCTCCCAATGCTGTTAGGATCTGTATCTGGTGGCATCTTCATATCAAAACACAAGAAAAGATTGATGGGCCATGTGTGAAATAGTTGTTGGGGGGAATTCTTATTTGTCTCCTGACGTTGGGCATTGAGTTGTTTTCAGTTCTTGACCAGTGAGTAGAAATATCATCTTTTCTTGTGCCTGTTGACCATCTGTATATCCTCTTTGGAAAAATTTGTCTCCAATTCCTCTTCCCATTTTTGATGGGATTGCCAATTTTTCTGTTGAGTTTTATGAGTTCTTCCCAGTGAGTAGGTTGCCTTTTGGTTTTGGTGATGTTTTCTTTCGCTGTGAACCTTTTTAGTTTGATGTAGTCCCACTTGTTTATTTCTGTTTTTGTTTTTCTTGATGCTGGAGCTGAGTCCCCGAAGGCCTCCCTAAGGTTGATGTCTTGGAATGTCTTTTCTGTGTTGTCTTCGAAGTATTTTATGGTTTCCTGTCTTATGTCCAAGTCTCTAGTTCATTTTGAGTTAATTTTTGTGAATGGTGTTGGAGATTGATCTAGCTTCTTTCACCTGTGACTGTCCAGTCTTCCCAGCACTTCCCAGGATTTTTCAATAACATGCTTTTGGTTCCTGTGTTGTAGATTAATGGACTGTAAGTGAGTGGGTCAGTTTCTGGTGATTCCGTTCTATTCCACTGGTCTGTGCCTCTGTTATTATTCTAGTACCATACCATTTTGATCACTATAGCTTTATAGTATAGCCTAATGTCTAAGAGTATAATCCCTCATATTTGTTCTTTTTTCCTCATAATTCCTTTGACTATTTGAAGTCTTTTGTTCTTCCATAGAAATTTTCAGATGTTTTTATTCTGTATACTGGAAATAAGCCCATGGAATTTTAATGGGGATTGCATTAAACCTGTATATTACTTTAGGTGTGATGGCCATTTTAATGATGTTGATTCTTCCCAACCAGGAGCAGGGGATGTCCTCCCACATCTTTGTGTCCTCTTCTACTTCTTTTAAGAAGGATTTGTCATTTTCATTATACAGGTATTTCACCTCCTTCAAGTACATTCCAAGATACTTGATTCTTCTTATTTCTATTTTAAGTGGTATGGTTTTCTTGATTTCATTTTCCTCTCGTGTGTTTTTTGTGTATAAGAATGTGACAGATTTTTGTGCATTGATTTTTGTAGTCTGCCTCTTTACTATATTCGTCAGTTAGTTCTAGTAGGTTTTTTTGACAGAGTTTTTAGGGTTTTCAATATATATAATCTGCAAATAATGATAGTTTTACTTCCTCCTTTCCAAATTGGATTCCTTTTATTTTTCTTGCCTAATTGCTCTTGCTAAGACTTCTAGTATGATGTTAAATAGCGGTGGTTGAGAGTGGACAGCCTTGCCTTGTTCCTGACCTTAGAGGAAAATGCTTTTAATATTCTGCCATTCACTATGATGTTGGGTGTGGGTTTGTAATATATGGCCTTTATTATGTTGAGGTATGTACCTTTTATCCCTATTTTGTGGAGGGATTTTATAAAAAATGGTGTGTGATCTTATCAGAAGCTTTCTCTGTGTCTATTGATATGATTGTGTGGTTTTTCTCCTTGCTCTTGTTGATATGGTGTGTTATGTTAGTAGATTTAAGTTTGTTGAACCATCCTTGCATCCCTGGGCTAATTCCCTCTTGGTTATGATGGATGATCTTTTTGATGCATTAGTGAATACAGTTTACTAATATTTTGAGAATTTTTGCATCTGTGTTCATTAGAGGTATTGGTTTGTAATTTTCTTTCTTGGTGATATCTATCAGCTTTTGGTAGTGAGATATTAGTCTATAGAAAGTATTTGGGAGAGTTCCCTGCTATTCAATATTCTGGAAGAAGTGGGGAAGAATTGGTGTTATTCTTCTCTGAAGGCTTGGTGTAGGAGTCATTAGACTAGCCATCTGGTCCTGGGCTTTTTTTCTTGCGGGGTGGAGAGGATTTTCAATTACCTCTTCAATTTCTTTCCTTGTGATTTTTCTGTTTAGGTTTTCCAATTCTTCCTAGTTCAGTCTTGGTAGAGACTGTATTTTTCTAGAAATATGTCCATGTCCTCAAGATTCATACTAGTATTTTAGGATGTTTTATATTTCTGTGGTATTTATGACTTCTCTTCTTTCACTACAAGTTCTAGTTATGAGTTGTTGTTTTTTTCTTTTGAGTCTAGCCAATGGTTTGTCAATTTTATTATTTGATAGAACCAACTTTTGGTTTCATCTTCCCAATTGCCTTTGTGTTTTCTATTCATTTATTTCTGCTCAAATTTTTATTTCCTTTCTTCTACTAATTTTTGGCTTTAGTTATTCTTTCTCTTGTTGTTTTAAGTGTAGATTAGATTGTTTATTTGCTATTTTTCTTTTTTCTTTAGGCCTGGTTGTGATGAGCTTTCCTCTTAGTACTGCTTTTGCTGCATGCCAGAGATTCTGGTAGCTCGTGTCTTCATTCTCATTTGTCTCTAAGTATTTTTTAAGTTCCTCTCTGATTTCCTCTTTTACCCAAGAGTTACTCAGAAGCATATTGTTTAGCCTCAGATTAATTTGGGGGTCTTCCAGCTATTTTTTTGTGGTTAATTTCTAGTTTTAAGCCATTATGCTCAGAGAAGATGCTTGGTATGATTTCAGTCTTTCTAGTTTTGTTTGTGTCCCACCATATGCTGTGTTCCTGAGAATGTTCATGCACACTTGAGAAGAAAGTGGAATCTAGTTGTTGGGTGAAGTATTCAGTATGTCTGTTAGACCTAACTGTTCTAAATGATCATTTAAAGCTGCTGTTAATTTTCTGTATAAGTGGGGTGTTGAAGTCTCTTAGTATTATTGCATTGCTGTCAGTGTCTCTTATCAGCTTTTAATAATACTTGCTTAATATATTTTGATGCTCCTTTATTTGGTGCATACGTGATTATAAGTGTTGTCTTCTTGCTGGATTGATTTCCTAAACATCATATAACATCCATCTCTGTCTTTTGTTATGCTTTTTATTTGGAAGTCTGTTTTATCTAACATAAATAGGACCATTCCTTTTGTTTGTGATTACCATTTGACTGTAGGATTGTCTTCTAGCCATTGACTTTGAGTCTTTGTTTATCTTTTGAAAGATGAGTATCCAAATGCAACAGAAGGTTGGGTTTTTTTTGTTTGTTTTTTTCAAGAAGGATATAGGCAGGAAAGCAAGCAGGCAGGGAGAGAGAGTAGGAGGAAGCACTTTAAGTTGTTCACATTGGTTGTTCCCCCTGAAACGAGGTCTTGAACCTGGCACCTTGTGACATATGTGGGACTGCTCCCTGGTGAACTAGACCAGTAGGACACTAGGGCACAGCCGGGTTAGGCTTTTTAATCCATTCAGCCATTCTGTTATTTGATGAATTCAGTCCATTAATGTTTAGGGTAATTATTGATATGTAGCTGTTTAGTGCCATTTTTGTAATTTTTCTTCTGTTGTTCCAGACAGTGCCTTTGTTTTTCTTTCTCTTCGTAGGTGTGTTGTACATGGTTGTTTTGATTGCTTTCCAGTGTTCCATTTTTCTTTGCATTTTCCCTGATGTATTTAGAGGTTATCTTGAAGTTGGCATTAATAATTCTTTATTTCCTATTTTTATTTGAAAGCAGATTAGTCTTCCACTCATTCTGACCATACATATTTTTATTTTCTTCCTCCCCACTTTTTATATTTGCTCTTTTTAAGTGTGGTTTCTTTACACTTTGTATAGCATCTTTTAGTATTTTTTGTAGAACTGGTTTAGTGGTGATAAGGTCCTTTAACTTTTTCTTTTTGGGGAAGTTTTTTTTTTTCATTTCTTCAGTTTTGAATTTTGTCTTGCAGGGTGTAGTATCCTAGGTTGAAAATCCTTTTCTTTCTGCCTTTTGAATATATCCTGCCATTCCCTCCTGACCCATAGAGTTTCTGTTAGAAATACGCTGACAGTCTTATGGGGACTGCTTTGTATGGGACTCATTTTTTTCTGGATGCTTTTAGGATGCTTTAGTATTTTTGACATTTTGATGACAGTGTGTCTAGATACAGGTCTGCTTAGGTTTCTCTTACTAGGAACTCTCTGAGCTTCCTGTGTTTGGAGGTTTGCTTCATTCTTCAGATTAGGAAAATTTTCAGCTATTATTTCTTCAAATACAGATTATGCCCCCTTTTTTTTGTCTCTTCTCCTTCTGGGATCCCTATAATGCAAATTTTTTTTTTTAATGTTATCCCATAGGTCTCAAATACTGTCTTCATTTCTTTGCGTTCTTTTATCTTAGTTTGCTTGAGTGCATTTCTCTGCCCTATCTTCTAGCTCACTAATTATATTGGGAACTTCATCCATCCTATTCCTGAGTCCCTCTATTGAGTTCTTCAGTTAAGCTATCATATTCTTCATTTCTTTATCTTGCTTCATTTCTTTTATTTTGTTGTTCTCTATTTTTTCTTGCTTTTCATGAGAATGTTTATCACTGTTGTCCTAAATTCATCCTCTGGTAGTTTGCAAATGTCTATTATATTCAGATTTCCCCTGGGTTTTTGATTGGATCCATCATTTCATGTGTATTTTTTTCTTTTCTCTTATTTGGTATTCAGTTTATGTTTCTGTGGATTAGGTTTCCACGCAGTGATGGCTTTGTGTAGGGTATCGACTTGCACCGAGTAAACCTGGATCTTGGTTTGTACCTTGGGATTTCTTGAATTTTGTGTAGTCGCTACTGGTTGGATTTGTTGAAGTTCTTATATGGACTGGACCCTCTGTTGCTGCCTGAAAGTTCAGTCTGTGGGGTTGGAGTTTGTGTGGGGGATGCAGAGCCTTCCCCCAGCATCCCAGCTGCATATTACAATGACCACCTTGCTGTTGGCCCACAATCAGCAATCAGGCTGTAGTTTTGGCTCCACCCACAGGGTGGCGCTTGTGGGTAGCATGACAGTTTCTCCCTCTGGAAGTCTCTGCAGCTTCCCTGCAATATGGTTAGTGGGTGGGGATGGGCAATTCCCTTAGCTGCCTTCCGATTATGGGGCACCCGTAATTGGAATTTTCTTGCTGGGCCTCCTCTTCAAACCACGGGGACTGGTCCTCCTTCTGTCCTTTCTGTCCTAGAACTAGGCTGTCTCTCCTGGCTTCATGTCTGATCTCACTTGGTGGGCTTTCCAATTCCTGGGAGGGCCTGTTCTTCCCACAGTTCCATCCTCTCTGCTGTGGCTGGAATCCCGAGTCTATGTCTGTGGTGTAGCTTTGAATCCTGATGTTTTTGCCTACCCTTTATTGTCTCAATTGCTGCTGAGTCTCTGCAGCCTCCGTGCATACTTTTCCTCAGTGTTTGTTTCTGGAAAATAGTTGCTCCTTGGGAGGATATGAGTCTCGCTCCTACCAGGTCACCATCTTGACTGGAAGTCACCTCTTATTTTTCATAGTAATATTTGATCATTGTCATTTCTGAATCCTAATAGACAGCGAGAATGCTGGTGGCTGTTACAGACATTTCTTTCCTGGAGGCTGTTGGCATTTCATTTCAGCTCTTTTGAATAGTTCTAAAGCCTTGAAACATGACAGGCTCACCCTTGAAATGGAGAGCATTGAAGCTCATTGCAAACGATTGTTTAAATCCAGACTAGTATTTTAGTGTTGGTCTGTTGATTGTTCATGAAAGTGAAATTTGGGGATTACTGCAGATTTCCCAGTTAAGAAATGATAGGGAGTGTTGAAATGTTTTTGTATTGGAATTCTCAATGATCCCAGAAAATTGGGAAGGATAGACTTGGCCTCCCCACCCCCCCCATTAACAGAATAACACACTTTATAACATGTGTTTTATGACCACACTGCCTAATAAGAAATGGTATGTCAGGTTACCATTACATGAATGGGAACATCTTCAATTTACCTGAATCCTCCTTTCTCCAATTATGTCCTTTTTTGCTTGCTTACGTCTAATTTGTTCTATTTGTTTGCTGTTACTTACTTTCAGATTCTAGTTGCCAAATGATAATTTTGTCTGAAAGACTGACCTGAAAATACCTTTGATCACTTCCATACCTCTGTGGAGGGTGAAAAAACAGAGCCATGAAGCCCTCCCCTCACCTGCTCATCTACTCCTCTTTTTTTTTTTTTTTAAATTTTAAAGGAAACATGTAGGCAGAAATGAAGGCAATTAGGCAGGCAGGCAGAGAGAGGAGGAAGAAGCATTCTATTTTATTTGGTTATTTGGTTGTTCCCAGGATGGGACAGGAAACTGTCCTTGAGATGTATATGGATTACACCCGACTGGAGGCAGTAGACCTCACTGCTACACCATCAGGGTGTATCTCTCCTCTTGCATTTTTTTTCTCACAAGTGTTTATTAAATTTGTTGTCATAAATACACTTCATTGGCTCTACTCATAAAGAAAGTCACTGAGGGGGTTTGGCCTTTAGCTGATACAAACCTCTAATATAAGGACTACTATTTTCACAGTCTTTAAGCATAATATAATTTAATATTTGAATACTTAAACAATTTCTGTGCTTGGTATCAGAGAGACACATTGCTATGGATATTGGAGTTAAGCAGAGCTGAGTTTTAATGCTGTGTCCATACCTGCTAGCTGTTAGGTTCTTTCACCTCAGGGCCGCTGTATCTGCTCTTAGAGTTCTGCTCTGCAGCTGCCGCAGCTGTGGCCTCTGACCTCGGTTGCTTGCATGTAGCCCAGCTTGTCACTTAGCAGACTTATCTTGGGCAAATCATTTAGTTTTTTGGTGAATCAGTTTTGTTAGCTGTAAAATGAGATAGGATAGAAATATTGCATAGATTCAGAATATCAATGTCTATTAAGTGGCAGTAACAATAAAGCCTTTAAATTAACTGCCTTGTATGGTGAGATATTAACAAATGATAGCTGTTACTACTCATAATATGAAGTGAGGGTTAAACGAAATAACTACATAAAATTCCTGAAGGTATTCAGCAATCATCAGTTTCTTTTTTCAGTTTCTTTAATCTTTGCTAAACTATCCCCCATATTTAATTATTTTGGGACAGCTCCTTGCTAACCTAGCTTCCATATCTTAAGTTCTTGGCATTTGTACTTCATTTATATCCTTTTAGGACAATAATTAGTTCTTTCAGACTCCTGCCCCTTTTGGCATATGGAAACAACCTTAGGCTTTTGATTTCAGATTCCAAAGACAGTCTTTTTGAGCTTGAAGTTTTTTTCCCCCAGGAAAATTTAAAAGGTTTTGTGTACAAAAGAATGATTAAAACAAATAATACATAAGCATCAGTAAGTTAACTCATTCTGCCTCTATATTCCTTTGACAGAAAGTTTGTCAGATCACCTCATTTTGTGGCAAATAAAAGAATCCTTTGTTTTATTCTGAAGCTATTATTAGTTATATTGGGTCCATTTGGAATTCTTTGTCTCAGGGAGTATGAAGGATTAAGTGGGGCCCATAAAAACTTTGTACAAATCATTAGTTATTTTTCAACCAACCACTTTCAGATATTTTTTAGAAACTTGAATTAGGTGGCCCTCATGGCCTACATGGAGAAGTTAGTTTCTGCTCTATGACACATCTCACTGTCTTCACCAAAACTTGGTGGGACAAAATCTACATATCCTGACGGAATAGTATTTACATTTGGTAATTAATTTTTTTTAAAGGAAACATGAAAGCAGGAACAAAGGCAAGTAGGCAGGCAGGAAGAGAGAAGAGGAAAGAAGCATTTCATTTTATTTTTATTGAGTTGATCACATTATTTCCCCGGGTCCTGGGACATGACCCTGGGTCTTTGGGATGTATGTGGACTGCACTGATCTGGAGGTGGCTGATGCACCTACTACTTCACTGGGGTATACCATTTTTTGTTTTAATGCTTTTCTAAGAAATATTTCCAGGTCTAATGCCATGCTGTATTCATGCTCATAGACAAGCTGAAAAGGACAGATTACTCCTCTTAGCACTACACACACAGGCCATCCATCATTCTCGGAGGCCCTTGCCTTGCGTGGTCTAGTATATCACTTGGCTTTCATTTTAGATAACAGTTTAGGTGGTATGGCTAGAGATAAGCAAACCAAAGGGGAGGCTGAAACCCAAACACAGGAGCAGAAACTGGAAGCAAGGTGAGGGTGTCAAAGAACAGGCTTCTTTGAGAGACAGAGCCACTTGTTCTCAGCACAGGTCTGTCTCCACCAAGGGCCACCCAACCTTTCACATGGCCCCACAGATGGCCGAGATCTCATTCAGAACACTGAGCAAAGTTGTTCTCTAGGCTTGCTCTGTTCCTAGCTGGCATCCCTCCTCCCTCCACAGTCACTCAGCATTTCACTAGAACTTTCATGTGAGAAACTTCAGAGGCATGATTGAAAATGAAGGGCTAGTCCAGCCTTAGCTCACACCTATCGCAGTCCCGCAGTGTTCATGTCCCTGCTGCCTTTTCTCGTCCATCTTGTCATCTGCCACTCATTTCCTTCTTTATTGCATAACTTCTGCTCACCTTCCAAGACTCAATTTATAGAATGTTTTTAAGATGTCTTTCCTGGCCTTTTCTTCAGATCCTAGAAATCAATCCTATAGTCTTGGCTGCTATAGTGTCTCAGATGCACTGCCACTAATTTATGGTGACACATAAGCCAATACTAGAGGCACAGTCACCTTTGTAACTTGAGGACTGTTGAATCAAGTAGTGTTCTGCCTCAGTAAGCTTGGTGAGGAGAGACTGCATACTGTGCTTTTCTAGAGTCCTTTCTCAGGTAGACTCCTGAGATGAGCTGTTGTAGAGCTGTGTATTGTAATTACTGATAAACTTGCCTTGGAAAGCATCAACCATCCTGCTTATTTCAGTAATGTGTTCTCTGCAACTTGTCTTTTTTGAGCATACATTTCCGGCGGAATGTGGATCTCCTGGCTGCAGGCAGAGTGACTGGGAATGGGCGGGTTGGACTTGGAGCTGTCTCAAAGCCTTGCTTTGGTAGTGCTTTCATGCTCCTAGCTCTTGGTTTTGGCAAACCTGTCATTTTCCAGTTGTCAACGGGATGAGTGTGAGTCTGGCCTTGTCATCTGGAAGCCACCGAATGATTGATACGGCCTTGCCACACTTCCCCATGGGATAATCAAGTGTCCGCACAGCTCTATCTACCTGATTTTGTAAAAAGTAAAATGAAATCAAGTTATACCGTTCTTTTCTACTGCCTGTGAAAGTAGCAAGCTAGGAAAATGCATTTGAAGGATCTGTTTACACTTCAGTATTCAGTCCTTAAAGGGCATATTTCCTCTTGGCAATACCAAGCCTTGCAATTCTTTCCAGGCTAACAGAATAATCTCCATTTGTCTGTGCTGCATGGTGATTTTGTACATATTTTTCTTTCTCCTTCATAACAGCCCCATGTAGTAGAAGGGACAAGCTTTACTGTTCTCATGCTACAGAAAAATATCCTGAAACTGAAATTATTTTGAAGTCATATTCAGTTTCTTAGTTGTTATATTAATCTTTGGCCACACCAGACATGCTATTGTATGATAAAGTTGTCTGAACAGTGTACTTACCTCTGGTTATTCTACCAGTTAGGGACTTTCTTTAAGGGGTATAAAGTTTTGAGTTCGGTTGGGGTTTTTTGTTTGTTTTTTTATTTAGAGGGAAGAAACAGACAGGAATGAAGACAACTAGGCAGGCAGGAAGAGAAAGGAAGACGCATCCGCCCATCCATTTCCTTGTTCATGTTGGCTATTCCTGTCCCAGGCCGTGAACCCAGGTCCTTGGGCTTCACGTGGACTGTTTGATCTAGAGCTTCAGGCTTTAACCACTGAGTCACCAGGGCATGGCAGAGTATATGTAGTTTTTGACAAATTGTTTGCTAAGATATGGGGAACCCTTAGGTGAACCCATGAGGGAAGGAAGTAGGCATGATGGAGTCATCCCATCTAGGAGGAGAGCGCTTGTCTCCAAAGTTGGTGCAGCCAGCATCCCAAATTGCGGGTGGGTTGGACAGAAAATGACAACTTAGCCCCAGATTGAGTGCTCAGAGGTGGTTCTCACTTGCCCACAAATAGTTCCATCCCAAGGCAAGGTGTCTTGTCTCCACTGTAATGCGGCTCTTGGGTGCTCTCCAGTCAACAGAGCAGAACTCAGTTTGGCAAGAACCCAGCTGTGGCTTCCTGGTGTGCTGAATCAATAGGAACCAACTTTGGAAAAATACAGCAGCAGCAAATGGCTTGAACTTTTCCAGTCACCCACTGTAAAAAGTGAACTGCCGAGTTTCCACTCTGATTTCCCTTTTCAGATGCGAACATATGACTTTGAATTTTGCCCCTTATATTCTGTGTTTGGATGGATTCTTCAGTCTGGATTCAACCAAAATTCTCCCTGGAACTGAAGGCTTTTTCCTAACTAGAGCCTGTGGTTTCCTTCATTCTTGCCCTCATGTCCCCGCTCCAAGTTTTGACCCCCTTTGTCTACCTCTGTGTTCTTCTGCTTATCAAACTAAATCTCCAGAAATAGTTAGCATGTGATTCCTCACTCCCAAGGGGCCAGGCTGTCGGAGGAGGAGTGAGTGGGGTGGAGAAAGACTGGGGAAGGACTGAACAGACGGAGCAGCAGGTGTGGGGGTGGCGTGGGGCTGGCAGGAGGAGGATTGGGGGAGCGACATTCTGAGGAAATGGAGGGTGTGGGTGAGCAGGGCTCGCTTTATTGTTGCTGGTGGTTTCCTTTTCCATTTTGGGTTTGAGGTGGTAATAGTTTGATTTTGTGATGATTTTTTTAATGGAAAAACATGATGAATATTAAAAAAAAATAGAGAAATTCTTAGCAGTGTGCTGGGTTGGCTCTCACCCACATACAAATTGGAATGTCTAAAGACAAACTTCTGGTTGCTTAAATACTCTGGAAAATTCTGGAAAAGTTTTTTAAGGCACAGGCAAACTTCTGATGGACTCTTCATTTTTGGATTCTAAATATGAATTTGGAAATCAAAACTGTAGACTAAGCCAAGATCTAGACATTTTCACACTTTCCTCTTGTCTATTCTTTTTACCAGATAAATGAATATGAACAAAATTTAATTTAGCCTAGATGCCACTAAAAATGAGGAACATTAAATTGTCTTGCCCAACAAGATTTACTCATGTTTCTTCACTGCTGTCAGTTTTGCTGCTGCTGCTGTCAACAATAGCAGGGATGTTTACTGAACACTTACTGCCTGGTAGGCACAAGGATGATGTGTTACATGTGTGCATTGCATGTCTGTGATTTCACATGTGCATTAAAGGCCTCTAGTACATGCGTATCAGCCCACTGCGTGTGTGTCACAGGTCAGTTACCTGTGCAACACAGTCTGGTACGTGGTTGCATCACAAGCTCACAACACTGTGCATTACATGTCTACATACTGTGTCTAGTGTGTGTCTGTCACACATACACTACATGTCAGTTACACAGCTGTTACTACATGTTACATTCTATAGTTCACTTACTGCTCTCAGTTTAAAGAGGAAACACCTGCATGGAGGAAGAGTAACATGCCTACTGGTCCCAAAGAAGTGGAACTAGGCCTTGAATATAGGTCTGTTATCTCAAAGCACATGAGCTCATTAATTGCACAATATGTGCAGTATTATACCTGAGATATTTTGTTACTTTTCTTTTTCTTTGGTGGTACCAATAAAATATTCCACTTAAAGGTATTGTGCAGTTTTATGCAAACTTTATGGGAGAAAGTGGGAAAAGTAGGATTTCTGGAGTGGGGATCACAGTCCATTTCTGTGGAAGCTTCAGAGTTCCTTCAGCTATTGGATATGAGGCATGTTCATCATTGCACTTCTGGCTTCATTCTAGGAGTGTTCATTTCGACTGATTAAGGCGGTCACAATTGCATGTAACTTACGTTTCATTTGCCTGTTGCAATGACTTCAACCAAGGTCAAGAGTGTTCCAGAATTAAGTCTTGATCTCTAAAAGAACTAAACAAAAGTGGCACCATATGTCTAGCACCTGCCATACCAAACCTGTGCTGACTGCTCTGTATGCTGGCTCCCTTCATCCCCACTTAGATGACAGAGTGGGTGCTACTATTTGAACTTCACCAGTAAAGAAACTGGAAGTCAGAGAAACTGAGACTTGGACAAGACCTTTTAGCAAGTTGTGGAGTCAGGTTGAGAACCAGCTCAACACAATGCATTTCATCAACCCCTTAAGGTTGTGAATGGGGTTCAGCAGGGTGTGTGGTTGTGTGAGTGTCACAGCCACACTGGTCAACTTTGGGGTGCTCAGTGTCTGTGGCAGCAATGACAAGTCATCACATGTGTTGACAGTCTATTTCTGTTCCCTTAGCCTCTTGTGTAATCCTCATCCTGGAAAGAGCACACCTATTAAGTTGTATCTTGTTCATGTTACTGCCTCTGAGCTCCATGTGGTACTGTTGATATAATTACAGACTTTTTTTTTTTTTAAAAAAAGAATTATTTA
Source organism: Solenodon paradoxus (assembly GCA_004363575.1). Lineage (NCBI taxonomy): Eukaryota > Metazoa > Chordata > Mammalia > Eulipotyphla > Solenodontidae > Solenodon > Solenodon paradoxus. The sequence continues at coordinate 164,491 of RJWH01001034.1, forward strand.
GAGGAAGGCAGCGGGCAGGAATGAAAGCAGACAGGCAGGAAGATGGGAGGAAGCAACATTTATCCATCCATTTTAGTTATTCATTATGGTTCCTCCCCACAGTCCCAGGCCTACAACCCCGATACTTGGGTTTTACATGGGTGGCACCATCCAGGAAACACAGACTTAACCACTGAGCAGCCATGATGTGGAACCCTTTCGATGGAAAGACAGGAGAGGAATGGTGTTTTCCTTAAGAAAACTAAAACACGGCAACAACAGTAAAAACTGTCAGAGTGGATATAAGTAAAATTCTACTCAAAAACATAGTCAACTGCAAGCCCCAATATAGGACATTGTAAATATGGGGTCAGTAAAACATGTCCCCAGAAAGCATGCCCTATCCTGGAGCATCAGCACAGAAAGTGATCTTAACCAGCGTGGGAACTGTTCCAGCTTGGGTAGGACATGTCAAGAGAATGCCCCTTTGACCTTCCTTGAGCGACCTTTTCAGGTTGCTGGCTTTGTTACACACTTCTTCCCATTCCTAAATTTAAGCTTAAGTTCTGTGTGGAGAAGTTGCCACTTTTATCACATGATAAGAACATGGTCTCTTTCGACCTTGGCAAAGGGATGTGCAGGTTTCTGGTACTGTGTGTCTAGACATAGCCGTCGAATCTAGATTCTCTTGACTTTTCTCGGGAGGATGGCAGGGCTGCATGTACCCTGTCTCCACTGTCTGCTTTGTCCGGTTTGTTTCAAGTAACATTCTGTGGTTTATTGTTGTTGATTGAAACCAGAGAATTGATTACTGTTATGAAATTAAAAAGGAAAAAACTTGCTGAATGAACTCCCTTAAGGAAGATTTAAAGCTGGGTCAGGTGTTTAGTAACTCTAGAACTGAGGACTTAAATGCACATGGCTTATAAAGCAGAGAAATACATTTCAGTCAAGTTTAGCTACCTCTAATATTACTATAAAAAAAATAACCTCCATCCACTCTGCCACACGTCCACCATGGAGGAGCTATGTAATTTCTCTCTGTCCCCTCCAGGGTTCCCCACAACCTGTGCACAACTCTTAATTAGGCGTCACATTATAGCAGCAGAGAGTGTTGATGGAGGGCATGCCATTTCTAGTGTGATAGGATTCAAAGACAGATTTTCCCACTTTCTGACCTTTTCTAGTCTTTGTGAACATTGCATATGCAGTGTTATCTGTGAACACTCTACCTTGTGTAGGATGTGGGAACGCTGGGTAGAGTGACTTGCCCCTTGAGGTCTTAGAGTGCTGGTCATCTGGGGGAAGCAGATGTAGGGGCAGGCATTGGAGTGATGAGTGATCATGTGGAGCAGCGCCTAGTTGCCCTGAAGGGGATGGAAAGGCCAGCAGTGGCTGCCAGCAGCTGAGGTCCAAGGGGATATCCACAAGGTGGATAGCCACCATGGAAGGTCCAGAGGATGGAGGGTTGGGAAAGAACAAGAGCAAGCAGAAGAGGAGCAGGCAGAACGAACAGACCCGAGAGCCTGACTGCAAGTTGAACTGCCCACCTGGGGGACTTGCTGCCCTGCCAGAGTTAGAATGTTTGTATGGAATGAGCATGCTCTGGCTATAAAGTGATGTCTGTGGCAGCAAAATATGGGTTGTTATTGGTTTTCCCATCTTCCAGGGATTAGAATTACCCAAACAGAGGAAGCACCTGTCTGCAGGTGCCATCCTTTAATTCTGCTGTCATTTGCTCTACTCTAGTCCCAGCTTCTCCTGGCTAAAGCACAAAAAGGGGATCAATGGGCCCCAGACTCCTGAGGGCCCCATAGTGTCAATATTGGTATTAGCAGTGGTGTAAACTGTGCTTCCTACACCCTCCCAGTCTTCTTTTATGACTCAACCACAACCTCTAATCACATTTACAGATCCCAGGGGACTTCGTGAAATGCAGGTTGTTGGGGAAATCACTCAGTAAGATGGAGCTGGATAATGCTACTTAATTTCCAGAATGCCTGGTGCCTCTTCAAATAAGTGCAATTTTTTCCCATGATGTTTGCTTTCCAGCAGATGAGCTCTACTTGGTTCAATTTAATTTCAGTGCTTAAGAGGCATACTCTCCTCAGGATCTATGCTGGGAAAGTAAGAGCTGTTCCCATTTTACAGGTTCGGAAAGTGAGAGAGAGATGAAAGGGAAGCGTGCTGTTAAAAATATTTTAGTAAGTTATTAGGCCTTAAAGTCAGTTTGTTAAGTTTACTGAATTTACCCATCGACTGAGTTGTGGTCTGTCTTTCTAAATGAGTGTAGCAAATTCTAAGAGGGGCACTCTATTGAGAGCTGTGATTTAACATTTTTGTTGTACATTAACGGCATGCTTTGTTTTCTGTTTTTTGAGATTATAATCTAACGGTTGGAAAGATATGTAGGAGTCAAAGGAAAAATTCCCCTACTTCTCTGAGGTCCTTCACAGGCTGGGCAAATGAATAGATTAATATTAGGCATGATAAGTCAGGGAAAAGCCCAAATTTAATAACATGCATATGGAGAGTTTAAATGGCAGTAGATTCTAAGGTAGCTGGGCCAGACGCACATTTATATCCTGAGGTGAGGCACAGAAAAGGGGGTCTGAAGTCTTACGGAAGAAGAGGAGAGGGTCACCAAGTGGCAAGGAGAAATAACGCATTCCTACTCTGAAAGCAATTTGGATATTTCTGGATAATATTTCAACTAGAAATTGTACGTCCATGTTAAGTGACTTAGTGAAAAGTGATACTACTCCTTTTCATGTGAATTCTTACTTTTTCTGGCATTAACATTATACTAGACTTTTAAATGAATAGGCAGCTTCTTTTTCTGCATCCAAGAACAACTTAGATAGGACAAGACTGGTCTAATCTTTTGCTGAATTCTCTAAAGTATTACCAGATAACCATTAACAAAAAAGCCAAGTTAAGAAATCAATTTCTGGATGGTGACTTGATGAGACACACTTTCGGGTTGCTCCCATAGATACCGAACAAAACAAAACAAAAAACACCTATTTTCCTGAGACAGACACCAAGAAACAACTGGCACTTCAGCTGGAGACAGAACAGCTGATGACTAACTGTGGGTGACGGCACCTGGCGTGGTTCTCAGCTAAGTCTAGCCACAGATTTGGATTTGGGATGGAGCTTGGGGGTTTCTGGACTTGCAGTGGGTGGACATGCAGTTGAGGCAGAGGCTAGGAATTTTGGGACCAGCTACTGAGGCAGCAAAAGGCGGGCCCAGGGGGCTGAGATATAGAGACACAGAAGGTCAAATTGGGAGGTGGGAAAAGGAGAACTAGTGTACCGGGAGCTGAGCTGGAGCTTATGCAGTGAAATTGTGCTGGGCGTGGCCATAAACGGAAATCAGCCAAATTAAAACCCTCCCACAATCATTTTGTGCCAGAGCCTGGGGTCCACCGAGCAGAAATCCCTCCCACTACACATCCGCCCACCAGAAATCCCTCCCATCTGGTGCCCCACCCCCTGGAATTCAGTGAGAAGGCAGTCCCAAGCCTCAACACTACCCCCTGGGGCCACCTTGTGAGTAGAGGCAAAACTGTGGCCTGATTGCCAACCCTGGGCAAGTCAAGCCTATGCAACGCCCAGGGAAACAGAACCCTCAGAATTATAAACAGAATGCTGAATAGAGAAAAGGCACAGAGAAATATACATGAAGTAAATGATGGATCCAGTCAAAAACCCAGGGGAAAATCTGAATACAGTAGACATATATAAATTGCCTGGAGAGGACTTTAGGGTAACAGTAATTAATATACTCATGGGAATCCAGAAATCAGTTAGAGGCAGTAAAAGAGAATGTCAGGAAGCAAAGAGAAGATTTAAAACAAGACATCGAACAGGTAAGAGATACAACGGCTGAGTTAAAGAACTCAGTAGAGGGACTCAATGATAGATGGATGAAACTTAAATAGAATCAGTGATCTGGAAGCTAGGACAGGAAGCTCAAAGAATTCCTAACAAAAGAAACCCAAACAGAAATATACTTAGACACATCATCATCCAAATGTCAAAAATACAAGGTAAAGAATCTTAAAGCCAGAGAAAAACGTGTCACAGAGGATTCCCCTATAAGACTGTCAGCGGAATTCTCAAATGAAGCTACAGATCAGGAGGGAATGGCATTATATATTCAAAGGGCTGAAAGAAAAGGATTTTCAACCTAGGATACTATATCTGACAAGATTATCATTCAGAACTGAAGGAATGATAATCTTTTCTGACAAGCAAAAGTTAAAGGAGCTTATCACCACAAAACCAGCTTTGCAAAAAATATTAAAGGATGCTGTTTAAAGTATAAGGAAACCACACAGAAAAGCAGTAAGACAGCAAATATTAAAAGTGGGGAGGAAGAGGACAAAAATGTGGATAGTTACAATGAGTGGAAGACTAATATGTTTTCAAATAAAGGTGGTAAACATAGACCTGTGAATGCTAACTTCAGGGTAACCTCAAAATACATCCCCAGGGAGAAAGCAAAGAAAACAAAAGGCAGAATCAATCAAAACATAACTGTACCCATCCTGCCTAAAAAGAGAAAGAATAAAATCTGGAGCAACTACAAAAGACAAATTAGAAAATGATACTAGGCAGCTACATATCAATGATCACCCTAAACGTTAATGGGCTGAACTCACCAGCTAAGTGACAGTGTGGCTGAATGGGTTAAAAAGCGTAACCCAAACTTCTGCTGCATTCAGGAAACCCACCTTCTTCCAAAAGATAAACAAAGGCTCAAAGTCAATGGCTCAAAGGCAATCCTACAGTCTAATGGCAACCATAACAGAGCAGGAACAGCCATACATATCAGATAAAACAGATTTCCATCTAAAAAGCATAACAAAAGACAGATGTATACCATATAATGATTAAGGGATCAATCCAGCAGGAAGACATAATGCTAATTAACCAAATGAAGGAGCATCAAAATATATCAAGCAAGTATTATTAGACCTGAAGGGAGACATTGACAACAACACAGTAGTAGTGGGGGACTTCAACACCCCATCTACAACAATTGACAGATAAACCAGGCAGAAAATTAACAGGGAAACAGCAACTTTGAATGATTGTCTGTAACAGATAGGTCTAATAGACATATTTAACACTTCACCCAACAACTACAGATTTCACTTTTTTCTCAAGCACTTATGGAACATTCTCAAGGATAGATCATATTTTGGGACACAAAACATCCCTCAACAAATTTACAAAGATTGCAGTCATACCAAACATCTTCTCTGAACACAAAGGCCTAAAACTGGAAGTCAACCACAAAATAAAAGCTGGAAGACCCCAAACCAATTGGAAACTCAACAATATACTCCTGAAGGACTCTTGGGTAAAAGAGGAAATCAAGGAGGAACTTAAAAAATACTTAGAGACAAATGAGAATGAGGACATGAGCTACCAGAATCTCTGGGATGCAGCCAAAGTGGTACTAAGGGGACAGTTCATTGCAATTCTGGCCTATCTCAGGAACCAAGAAAAATTGTAAATAACTACATTTAAAACAACTAGAGAAAGAATAATTAAAGCCAAAAAATCAGCAGAAGGAAATAATCAAAATTCGAGCAGAAATAAATGAAATAGAAAACAAAAAGACAAACCAGAAGATCAATGAAACTAAAAGTTGGTTCTTTGAGAAAGTAAACAAAATTGACAAACCATTGGCTAGACTCACAAAGAAAAAAGGGAGAAAACTCTTTTAACTGGAATCATAAATGAAAGGGGAGACGTTACAACAGATATCACAAATTCAAAACATCATAAGGGACTACTATGTACAGTTCTATACCAACAAATTGGATAAACTTGAGGACATGGACAGATTTCTAGAAAAATATAATCCCCCAGGACTGAACCCAGAAGAATTTTAAAACCTGAACAAAACAATCACAAGCAAAGAAATTGAAGAAGTAATCAAGGGCCTCCCCAAAAATAAAAGCCCAGGACCAGATGGCTTCTCCAATGAGTTCTACCAAACCTTCAGAGAAGAATGAATACTTATTCTTCTCAAGCTCTTCCAAAACATTGAAAAACAAATACTTTCTGTGAGGCTAAAATTACACTGATACCAAAAGCCAACAGAGATGTCACCAAGAAAGAAAATTATAGACCAATATCTCTAATGAACATAGATGCAAAAATTCTCAACAAAATATTAGCAAACTGAATTCAGCAATGCATCAAAAAGATCATCTATCATGACCAAGTAGGATTCATCCCGGGGATACAGCGGTGGTTCAGCATACGTAAATCTGTCTTGTCATACACCATATCAACAAGAGCAAAGAGAAAAACCACTTCATCATATCAATAGACAGAGAAAGCTTTTGACAAAATTCAACACCTGTTTATGATAACCCTCCATAAAATGGGAATAGACGGTTCATACCTCAATATAATAAAGGTCATATATGAAAAACCCACAGCCAAAATCATAGTCTATGGTGAAAAATTGAAAGCATTTCCTCTTAGGCCAGGAACAAGGCAAGGTTGTCCACTCACCACTGCTGTTTAACATTGTACTGGAGGTTTTAGAGCAATTAGGCAAGGAAAGGAAATAAAAGGAATCAAAATGGGAAAGGAGGAAGTAAAACTCATTATTTGCAGGTGAAATGATTATATATACTGAAAATCCCAAAAACTGTTGAAAAACTTCTAGAACTCATCAATGAATACAATAACGTGGCAGGCTGCAAAATGAATGCACAAAAATCTGTTGCATTTTTGTATACAACACACACTAGATGAAAATGAAATCATGAAAATCACACCATTTAAAATAGAAGTTAAACGAATGAAATACCTGGTCATATACCTAACAAAGGAAGTAAAAGATCTCTGCAATGAAAACTACATGTCCTTCTTAAGAGAAATAGAGTAGGACACAAAGAAATGAGGAGACATCCCCTGCTCTTGGCTGGAAAAAATCAGTATCATTAAAATTATACCCAAAGCAATATATAGGTTTAATGCAATCACCATTAAAATCCTACAGGCTTATTTCCAGGAAATAGAACAAAAAAATCTTAAAATTTATATGGAACAACAAAAGATCCCAAATAGCCTAAGTTATCATTAGAAAAAAATGAATCTGGAGGGATCACACTTCCAGATTTTGAACTATATTACAAAACAATAGTGATCAAAGTGATATGGTACTGGAATAATAACAGAGCCACAGATTAGTAGAATAGAACTGAATCATCAGAAACTGCCCTACTCATAATTAATCTACAACAAAGGAGCCAAAACCATTCGATGGAAAAAGGAAAGTCTCTTCAACAAATAGTGTTGGGAAAACTGGACAGCCACATGCAAAAGACCACTCTAACACCATTTGCAAAAACTAACTAAAAATGGTTTAGAGACTTGGACCTAAGACCAGAAACCATAAAGTTCTTAGATGACAATATAGGAAAGACTTTACATGACATCAGTCGTAGAGAAGTCTTTGGGGACTCAGCTCCAACATCAAGTGAAACAAAAAGAAAAGTAACTGGGACTACATTAAACTAAGGAGCTTCTTCACAACAAAAGAAAGAAACCAAAAGGAAACCTACTAATTGGGAGAAGATGTTTTCATTTTACATTTTTGTCAAAGGATTAATATCTAAAATATGTGAAGAGCTCATAAAACTCAACAACAGAATCCAGCAGGCAATCCAGTCAAAAAATGGGAGGAGGAATTGGAGAGATGCTTTTCTGAAGAGGATGTATAAATGGCCCAACAGGCACATGAAATTGTGTTCGTACATGCTGACTGTCAGGGAAATGCAAATTAAAACAACAGTGAGATATCACCTTACACCTCAACTGGCTATTATCCAAAAGTCTGGGAACAACAAATGCTGATGAGGATGTGGAGAAAAGGGAACACTTTTGCACTGTTGGTGGGATTGCAAATTGGTACAACCCTTACAGAGAACAGTTTGGCGATTCCTCAAAACACTGAAGGTGGAAATCCCATAGGATCCTGTCATTCCACTTTTGGACATCTACCCAAAAGATAAGAAAAGTACCCATCCTCAGAGATACATGTATCCTTATGTTTATTGCGGTCCTATTTACAATAGCTAAGAACTGGTAATTACCAACATCATGGGCATGGAAGTGCCCAACATCAGATAATGGATCAAGAAGATGTAGTACATCTATACAATGGAATACTACACAGCCCTTAGAAGAGATGAAACCCTGTCATTTTAATCAACAGGAATGGAACTAGAGGGGGATTATGCTAAGTGAAAAAAGTCAAAAGAAGAAAGATAGATAACAGATGACCTCACTCATAGGTGGAATGTGAATAGACAAACAGACAAAACATAACCAACCCCAAAACATTTGCAACAGAACTGAGGTTACCAGAAGGGACTGGGGTGGTCCAGGGCAAATGGTGGTAAAGCCCACTGGACAATGGTGACAAACACTTGGTAATTTGGTGGAGGGCATGGTGTGTTGGCATATATCTAAGAAATGGGGAACCTATAGATAGAAAATTATTTTAATATGTAGAATAATTACTGCAATAAAAATTTGTTTTAAAAAGCCAGGTTCATCAGAACTCATTGCTATAAGGTCCAGTGCCAGTTTGACAAACTGATAGCTGTAGGACTCTGGGGTTTGGGCTGAAGTGGTTTAAAAGTGGGAATTTCAAGGACAGAAACAGATTGGTGTTGGGCAGAATTAGTGATGGAGTTTAGGTTTGGGTCATAGAGAGTAGGTGTGTCAGTGAGTCCTGCTGAGTCAACTGGTATCTGATGAGGAAGCTGCTCACTTGGGTGAGTGCAGGTTTCTCCAGAGAGCTGACCTTCAGTCCATTTCTGAAGCAGATCGCCTGCTGGGGAGATGAGCTTTGGGCAGAGATCACGAAGGTGAAGCTGTCTACTCTGAGAGATAGAGGAAACTATTGGGGTTTTGAGGGAAAGGGTGACATGATCTTAATGTTTTGAAAGGATAACAGCAGCTGTTATGATGAGTATATTTTCAGGCAGCAAGTTAAGAGTCCTGTTGCGATAGTTAGGTAAGGGGTGATCGGACAGTTTCTTAGATGAGGCTGGGATCAGAGTCCTTGGATGAGAAAGCAAATAGGTTTTACAGAGGTGTCGAATGTGTAGTTTGATAGAAGAGAAGATTAAAGAAGCGACCTGACCTAGTGGGAGAATACATGAATTCACTGGGAAGGAAAGGCTCTGGAGGAGCAGTCGTCGAGGGTAGAAAGCAGTTGGACACACTGCTGCTTGGAGCTTTTCTATATGCCAGTAGAGATGCCATCTAGGAAGTCAACTGTGCGGGTCTAGGTTAGAAATGGGAATTTGAGGTTCTCAGGAAAGATGAAGTGTATCGAGTCATGAGACTGGACAAGATTAGCTGGGGAGCAAGAGTGACAAGGACCAGCCCAGCTCTGTGCTCTAGACTCTCAGAGTTGAGATGATGGAGGGAAGAGGGAAAACCAGGGAGGGCAGGGGAGGGAGCAGGTCAGGGGTGGTAGAGCTGGAGAGTGAGTGACATCCTGGAAGCCAAGGGGCAGATTGGTTTCACGGAAGATAGAGGGGAAACTTGGACTTACAGGAGTGTCCTATTTGGATCACCTGACCTGGTGCTGTGGAAACTGGTGGCCAGTGTTGTGAGTGATGGCGGGGAAACCTGATTGAGGAGGTTTGCAGAGAGGAGAGAGGGGTGAGCGTAGGGAGCAGAGACCACTGTTTTGAGGACATTTTATTGAAAATGAGCACAGAGAAGAGAGAAAATGTCTTCAAAAGATTTTGTTGATGGACAGATTCTTCAGAGGGAATCAATCATGTTCATAGAAAAAGGGTTGCTCAGGTGACATCTATTAATCTGTCTCACACATTAATTTTGTCTGCTTTTATTTTACTTTATTCACAGGTATGCGCACATGAATTCTGTAGCCATTATGTATATAAAGCACACATTATGCACATAATGTCTTAGATTTACTCTTCAAGTATATAAGATCCTGATGTAGTGTGCTTTTAATGTCTGTTTTTAATATTGCTGCTACAGCTTTCAGTTGGTTCGAATTTGCCCAACATTTCTCCATTCATTCCTTTTTTCCAAACCTTTCAGTATCCTTTAACTTTTAAATGTATATTTTATAAATAACACATTGCTGTTCTGATTTTTATTCTTATTTGAGTGTTGCTATTTTAATTTGTTAATTTAGTTCACTTGTATTTTAATACATTATGTCATATCTTGGATCTTATTTGTTAACTACCATTTTCCCTCTATATTTTATCGAATAGGTGAGTTTTTCTTATACTAAGTTGAAAGTTGAATATCCTGTGTACAACTGAGTGACTTTTCCTGAGGTATTAAAAACATCGCATGTATTTATTTTTTTCCCCAAAGGAGCCAGTGTTCTTGACATATTCTTACTGCCTTCGTTCTATTTCTGTTCTCTGGTATATATTTTTTTGATTTTGTGTCCTTTAGCCTTTGTTGATTTCTGGGCATATTCTTGCTGCCTTTGTTCTGTTTCCATTCTCTGGTATATATTTTTTGATTTTTGTATCATTTAGCCTTTGTTGATTTTTGTGGAAGATATATATATATATATATATATATATATACACACACAAACATATATCTGTATATATATATAGATATTTATGCATACATATGTAGATACAGATATATATTTTTTCTTGTTTGATAATTGCTTATTTATCCCATACCCCAAAAGGTAGTAATCTGTTTTCTCATACTTCTCCTATCTTATAAAATATTTTTACATTGACATTTTGTTTGGAGTGGCTTTTTCAAGAATATTTTAAAAGTGCATTTTTGTAGTATGTTTTCTGGGCCCTTCTCTGTTTGAACATATCTTTTTTTCACTCATCTTTCTTTAACTCTCATTGAAAGTTTAATGTTGTGTCAGGTTATGTCTGAGTTCACATGTGCAGTCCTTTCACAGAGTGAAGACACTGCTTTGCTTCATTGTCGTCTTGTTTCCAGTGTCCCTGCATGACTCTGTTATGAACCTCTGTAGGCTTTGTCCCTTTTCTCTAGGGGACAGCTCAGAGTTGTCACCTTGTTCTGATGTTCTTGTGCTCGTGCTAATGAGTTTGGATTTAGGATTTTTAAATAATTAATTCAGTTTGGTGCTCTTTTAGTATTGGAAAAATGAAGCAAAGTTTTTGACTACATAAACATAATGACAAGTGTATTAATTTTGTATTACTAATTATGTGTGGAACTCTTTAGATATTGGAGAAATAAAACAAGATTTTGGTTACATAAACATAATGACAAACATGCTTACCTGCATGGGTCATTTTTTTATATTTGCCTATTTATTATGCAGGAGATAATGATTATACACATTTAGCAACAATATCTATCCATTTATTGATTCTTATTATGTTAGACTCTTTACAAAGGGTTTTATGTGTACCATTTTTTAACCATTATAGCAGCTTTATAAAACAAATACTGTTATTTCCACTTTAGGGGGTAAAGGAATTGAAGTTTAAACACATAACTTGCCAAGATCACTTAGCCAAGAAACGGTGAAACTAGGGCAAGATCTAACTCAGAATCTTACACATGTCACCTTGTTTCCCTCAGTCCCTAGTGATAGGGAGTCAAAGATAACATGACAGATCTAAGTGACCAACCACTATTCTGAACATGTGTGTTTTATGTGTGCTTGAGTTTAGTGATGTTTTTGTTTAAGGAGGAATCGTACTTATCTGTAACTAAAAAAGTAGTCAATGCTTGCAGTTCCGTGTATGGGGAGGGAGGGAGGAGAATGTTCATGAAAATAGCTTCAAGATTAATGCAGTGATTTGGTGCAGCTATGATAATGGTGGTGTCTGCTAGAATCGAGAATGTCTGTGCCAATGAAGTGTTTATAGGCACAATTTGCTCATTACTCTTTTCCTTGCAAACTAACATCACCTGGTTTACAGAAATAATCTTATTAGTAAAACAAATGTAAGACCCTACTCTTGAAAGAAGAAAGATTGCTGAGGAAGAGCTGTGGGCAGGGTTTAAGCCCCTTTGTCAGAGGAATATGCATTTATTGTCCCCAAGTCCTGTTAGCTGTTTTTCTATTGTTGCTGCTCGAAGTCTGCATTCCATAACAAACTAGAAGTGCAAGTGGCTGTACCCAAATCCAATGGATAAAAATGGATGGGGAAGCTGGGGTAGTGTGGTGCTGGGTGGGTGGTGGCAGTGGTAATGTGGAGTCGAGAATCACTCTTTCTAGATATTTTTCTGAGATCAAATCACACTCTCTGAGGAAGATGACATATGATTTGAGTTTCAAATAAAAACAGTTCTTTTGGTCAATAATTGATACTATTTTGCTCTAATTTCTTAATTCTGCATTGAACGGGGGAATATTTTTTGAGGCAGAATTGATGCAGAGGAAGGAATTTTGACTGTGGCACATAAAACTTGTAGATGAGAGAGAGCTGCTACTTCCTTTGTCGGTGGTCACTTGTGAAAAAGAGGTCCTTGTGCCCTAAACTAAGAGTGGCTTGCTGGGATTCAAATGGTGCTGGCTGCCGTGACTGAGTCTTGCTGAGGTGCTCAGCAATGTGAAACATGTTATTTTGTTCAGGTTGATATTGCTGTCCTCACTTTACGTATGAGCAGGCAGTAGGGCAGCCACCTATGATCTTCAGCACTGGGCTCACATGCAGACCTGCCCTCAGGGCCTGTTTCCCGCTAAGGTGCAGCATCTGCATCCCTTTCCTGTCTCACCTCTATTCCTCCCCCGCAGCAGAATGCATCTTGACTGTCTCCTCTGTGCTAACTCACTGCCTGTGCTGGAGTCCTTTTGGTCTTCTTCCTGTGGTACTGCTTTAACAGTACCTTGGTTACGAGTATTTTAAATGCTGGGATCCTGGGCCAGAGATCCATGATCTCTATGATCAGAACTTAGAACTTTTGACCGTTCTCTAAACGAAGCATTTGTCTTCTCAATAACTTTGAGTTTAGACTAATACCAATTTGCTCTTGGATTGGAGGGCAGGAATCATGTGCAAATATAAAGTACATTCACTTACTTTTGTACATTGTACTTTCTTATTCTGTGATGTAGCCAAATCTAGCACAAGCATCATGCTTCCAAACTTTGTATAAACCACTGATGGGTTGCCACCAGAAGAATCACAGATTCTGTTTACAGCAGGCTGCCTCCCTTCAGCAGCGCCATCTGATCACCGCCCCACGCCCATCCCCGCCCCAACAGCCCCCACCGTTACACAGCAACTGTAACAATTCATTTCCTGGGAGTCCTGCAGTTCAAAGCCTAATGTATAGCTGAATCAGAATCAGATAGTACAGTGTGTAGCATCAAGGATGTCTGTCTATTCATACGTTGTCCAATGTTGTAGTTGTAGTTAAAATTTAAATTAGCTAAAATGAAATAAACTGGAAAAATTAATTCCTGGTATACTAACTGCATTTCAAATGCTTGAGAGTCACTTGTGGCTAGTGGTTACTGTACTGGACAGTGAAGCCCACTTCCAGGCAGCGCACAATTTCACTTGGACAGGGCTAGACAAAAAATATTACAAAACAAAATGAAGAAGATAGAAATGAAGTTAAAAATAATTACTTCAATACACCTTGGTGGTGTAATTGTTTGGTCTGTCATGTCACCTCTAGCCCAGCACCGTTCACGTACATCCCAAGAACTGGGGTTCGTGTCCCAGGATCTGGGCAAACATTATCGTCATTGTGGACAGATGAAATAAATGTTTCCTCTTATCTCTTCCTGCCTACCTGCCACCTTGCTTTCATTCCTGCCTGCACTTCCTCTTAAAAAAAATTCACAGAGCAGGCTGATTGGCATCACCTGAGATACAGAATGAACTGGGTCAGACGGCACATGAGTCTATCTCCCTGGATGCCTGCTGGATGAGAGGGATACCCTACCCTGTCATCTAGCACAGTGACTGACCTCCGGGGACTCAGAAAATATTTTTTCTGTGCTTCAGGAATGAGAATCCAGAAAAGAAGATGAACAGAGAAGAATTCTTGCAGTGTGTAGAATAGAGTGTGAATATTTGGACTGCATAAATAAGTCATTCTTTCCAAACTGAATTATGTCAGACTATGAAATAGAAAAGTTGATCAAAGCATGTCTCAACGTAGAAGAGATGACAGTTGTCCAGGCTCCAAAGTCTAACATCAGAAAAGGGAAAAGAAGCCAGAGCTTAATGGCACTGTCAAGTTCAATTAACTCTGATTTGGAGAGGGGGTCAAGTCACTGTTGAACATTCTGCTATTTCTGATTGAATGAGAATCAAAGAAGGAAAATAATCCTTTTATTCAAAGCATTTTAATCTCCTCTTCTAGAGCTATCAGGAATAAGATTGGAGAAGTGGTTGGAAAGCCATTTCCAGAAGCTTTAATCTTTTTGGGTAGCATGTCCTTTGGAAGCACATTCATTGGGTATCAGCAACAAGAAGGGGATTGTTTATGCTTTTGAAAAATATAGCAGTGCTTGAGATTACAGTAAAATAGGTGGCTGCTGTGACGTTCATATCTCGCATGGTCAGCAAGCATGTTTGTAAAAAGGATGAGTTTCAGTTATGGTTGCCCAAGCAGAACAAATGATTGTACATGTGTTTTTGTTGGCACGGCCATTGAGGTCTTGAGTATGAATTCCCAGGATTCCTCTTGGGGTTGGGTTGACATTTCTCTTGCCTATAATTTACACGTATGTTACAACAGGTAACATCTATGGTCACTGAGGAAAAACAGTAGCTAAACTCTTATGTGATTAGCTCACCATCTAAATGCTTTTGTGTTCCTCGGGCTATGTTCTGCTCAGTCATGGTACACTGTCCTCTGCCCAGAGCTGTTGAAAGATCCTGGAGATGTTTTTCCACTGAGTGGAGGATTTTTGTGCATTTACTCATATCCTCCAATCTGGTCTTAATTTTGCCTGTACACATTTTTTGTTAGTAATCTACAGCTATCATACAGAATGGGGTACCTGATTCTAACACAGATTAGACTCGCGTTACCATCTTGATTTCCTCACTGGAGGCCCTAGGCTACAAGGTGGTAGAATCAGGATATTGGACTTAGTTGTTTTTTGGATGTCTACCACTGCATGTGGGCATGGCCTGGGTTGAGGACACAGACATAGCAGTGTTACCTTGGCATGGTTTCTAGAAGTCATGCAGGTGGTTGTAGGGGAGGCATTGAATCCAGGTTTCCTTATACTTTGTTCCTGATAGAAAATAAAGGAAACTAATCTGTCAGATGCTCTTTTACAAGATAATTTATTATTATAGTTTTTTACTTATCAAATATCTAAGTATCTTATCTTTTTCTCTTAATGATCTATAGCTTTATGGAATTTGGGAGGAAAGTAACATTTTTAATCCTATTTAACTGTTTAATGTTAAACTGTTTGGAAGGAATCCCTTAGCAACCCATGTGATTTGGCATGTTAGAATAGTGACAAAACACTACAATTCTGTTCTCTCATTTCTTCATACACTTTCATTAATTCAGCAGATAAGATGTGTCCTTGCAACCTTGCCCGCTTATCATATTAAGGAAGAGACTCCAAGCCAAATTCGGGTCCTTGGGAGATTAGGATTAATGAACTGAGCTTGACTCGTCCTACTATCCTACACATAGTAGAGGTGTTCTGAGTTAGCATGGATGGGAACTCACATATCAACAAGAGATATACTTTCCCTTTGTTTGAGTAGAAGCGAGTATAATCTGAGTTGGAAGAAATCTGTGAAGCTGTTAAGCTACATAAAAAAATTTAAGAAGTAACTCTAGATTGTTGAACCCGATTCAAGAGCGCTTTGGCCCCTTGCATGACTTTGTGTGTTAGAGATGGCAGGACAGTTCTCTCCTAACTTGCTGGTAGCACATGTCACATCTCTCACTCTGGAGGCTGTACTATGAAGAGATCCACATGTGTCCTGAGCATGTTACTGGAGATTGATTCTGGCAGAAAGGCCTGGAAAACTTAGCCAAGAAGTTCTTATTCAGAAGGAACCTGAGAGTGTGTGCGATGGGGCTGGAATACATTAGAGTTCATTGCAGACAGGAAGGTCTCAGAGGTTGCATGGATCTTGGCAGTCACAGCAGCAGATGCTTTTCTTGGGCAGTTAATTTTCTTCTCTTGAGGTGTGCATGTCATCTGCCACCTCAGAAGGGCTCTAATGTCCTCTTCAAACCAGTGAGCCATCCATGGACTCTTTAATTGAATTTTGTGGTAAGTGTTAGCTAATAAACCTAGATCTATACATTCAGAGAACACAAGGCTGCATGGTGCCTGTGGACAGGAGGCCAGCACACAGCGTGAGTTCAAAGCCGCTGCTTCCATATGAGGCCTCCCCTTGTGCACGGTCACCAGCACAGGCCAAAGCTTCAAGCAAACAAATACTTCTGCAGTCCACCAAAGGATTGTTCAGGTACCTTAATGGGTATTGAACCTTGGTGGTCTCTAGGTTGGTCAAGCTATTTTGGAAAAAATGCCAGTAGTGAAAAGCAGAAAAGATTTGTGCCTTTGATAAAATCCTTGCAGAGCTGAGGCACTCTCCAGGAGGTTTCCTTAGCATAGCATCAAGCACTTTCCCTGGGTATGTTTGGGAATCCACGCACTTTGAGCCCTGTTTTCTGTTCTTAATGGTGGTCCGCAGACCCAGGTAGGTTAGAAATTGTAGTAGCTTGGGGTCTGACTTCCTTCGCTTCTAGAACAAGCCATGGAGGCCCCTATAAGCCTGTAACAAGTTGTGCTTCCCAACTCCCAGGCACCCACATAATGTTTAGATTCCTACCTGACCTGCTGAGATGACTTTACCCTGATGAGTCTGTTACCCAGTTATTCTCATCTGGGGGAATTTGACCCCCAGGGGGACATTCAACAATATCTAAAAACATTCAGTTTTCAGAAGAGGAGGGTGCTCTGACAATGGAAGTGGTGGAGACCAGCTGGGAGGTTGCTGCACCCTGAAGACACTACACCTGTAGGGCCACACACCACAACTGTAGGGGCAGTTAGTGCCCCACCTCCAGTGCACGGGGGCATGCATCACCTGGCAGGAGAAAACATAGCTTTGCTCCACTACGTTGACAATGACCAGTCACATGGAAGTCACCCCGCGAAGGTGACAGGAGTGCCAGGAGCTACAGAAGCTCAGACCCTAGAAAGCAGCTTTAGAAATAGGAGGAGGACCTCCTTTGAGCCTTGCGCTTGGCTGGGCGTCTCAGCCGCGGTGATGACAAGAGCTACTCCTCCTCCCCAAACTATGCACGGTTACATATGCAGAAGACACATGTTTAGACACATGGATATGTCTGCGTATAGACACATGTATACACACACAGACACGTGGGTACACACAGAAACACAGATCATGCATGTTGGATGCAAAGGTACGTGAGTCTCATCACCCCTGCCTACCTCTGAATCTTTTACAGCGCTCTCCACTCTGTGTCAGCTATGAGTTGCTGGGAACTCAGTGTGGGACTTCGGGAAGTGCTTCACCATTTAGCGTCACTCTCACCCAGGGCATTGATGTCATTATGAGCTCTTCTTGTGCACCTGATGTAAGTGAAGCTTAGAAACAGGTCCTGTTGCTGCTGAGTGCTGAACTGGGACAGGGATCTGGGTCTGCTTTGACATCAGAACATATGTTGTTAGACTGCTATATGAGTGACACCCAGCTAGGTAACAGGAAGAATATTAAATCCGACAAATACATCTGCTCAGTGGCATTTTGCCAGGCTCGAATGCCTGTTATTTATGCATAAACACCATGTAAAAGGAACCAGATATCAGGAGAGAGTAAGTATGCAAGAATCCCACAACCTAGGCCCCTGAAAGCAGGAGTCGCTGTGCGGAATCACAGCAGGTGCTGAATCTGCGTGGTTGAGTCCAGAGCAAATACTACCTGAATCAAATTTTCCATGCTTTTCAGTAGTGATGTTATCCATTGGAACCTCGTTGCCTCAATTCCCAGCAACTCCTGTCAGAAAAACTTAGCACAGAAGGTGTTAAAGCCAGAGTCCTCCAGCAGCATGACATATGAGAGGGTATTGAGGCTGAGCCGTGGGAGGGGCGTTTGCTCAGAGACTTCCAGGGGACTCTGGACCTTCATTCTCATGAAGGATCCGACTCAAAGGTCCAAAGAGATTTCAGTTGGCTTTCTTGTGCCCATTGGTTGTTTCTCTGGGTCCGGGCATAAGGTGGTCAGTGAATTGTGACCTGGGCTGGGACAGAGTCAGCAGTGCACACTTGGGGGTGACACCTCCTAGAGACGTGTAATGGGCTGCTGCCGCCTTAAGAACGCGTAGTGCCGGCGCAGTCTGCACGATGCCCAGACAGCAGTCTCGGGGCTTCCCTCCGCTCTCGCCATTGTACATTTGGAACTTAGTTCAGGGAGAGAACTCTGTCCAACGAAAGCACATTTTTAATGATCAGATTTATGCACTTGAAAATTGGCCAATACCTACTTTCGGCAAATAAAAACTGGGTTTAACTGATGTGCTGACTTTCTAAATCGACGGGAAAACCATTAGTTTTAGGATTCTCTTTCAACTTAAGTATGCAGAGTGGATTATTTACCAAACATGCCATTTTCCATAAGAAAAAGCCTATATTTTAAGTAATTTTCAAACTAGATTGTTCAGTCATTGATGGAATTGGTTCACCTGCATTTGATTTTGTGACAGATGTTCTTCACAATAATTAGGAAAATAACTGGGTGACCCAAACTGGATGAAGGAGTAGTGATCACGTGCGGAAAAAATCATCAGAGCTGGAGAGTATTGTGGTTGGGAACTGTTTTCTTCTCCCTGGTTCAAATCCTGGATTCTAAATCCTTATCCTGCAGCACATGAGCAGTAGATTCAGTGCATCTTTAGCTTTAACCGATGATGACTTCCTGGTGCCATCACCACATGATTGTAGAAAGGTAGAAATGGTGTGCTGAGGTGGAAAATGGAGCTGGTGGTTTCACCCTGTGCTTGCTGCTGGTCTCACTCCACAGAGGGCGGGGACCAGGCTACTGGTTTATCACAAGCCGGAAGGACCTGCAGTCAGTGTGATTAGTTGTGAGCCTGCAGAGAAAATCTGTTACAAATACCTTTCCTGGTAAGGAGAAGGCGCGTTTTCACAGCAGTCAGGAAAGTGAATTTGACCACAAATCCAAACATACTCTCTCTCCTGGCGATCCTGCGAGAACTTGAGCCAAATGTTGAGTTAGTGTCTCCAGCAGCTAAAGGTTCTTTGGGAAACTTACTTTGGTGCTGCTCTGTGCTGTATGTGTGCATGCTTTCTCTCTCTGTGTCTGTGTCTCTCTGTCCCTCCCTCTCTCTCTCTCCCTCTCTTCCCTACTCCCTTCCTCCCTCTCTCCCTCCATCCCTCAGTCCCTCTGTCTCCCCCTGCCCTATTGTTGTCTTATTCTTACACCATGACTTGTAAAGCCCTGAATAATATTTCCCTTGAACTTATTTCTCGGACCTAGAAGACTCCTCCTGTATATCGGTGGAGGCTTTGTTCTTTTTTCTATTCAGTCTTTGACATCTCTCCTCTCCCTGACAATTTATAAAAGGACAACTATGCCATTTCTATTTCTTCCCTGTAGTTTGTGTTTTTTCCTAGTCCTCATCTTCACCTGGCATAAAGTTAGTATATGTTTATTTTTTAAATTGTCTATCTTTCCTTAGGAGACTCACAGAATTTAAAAGAGGCAGGTTTGTCATTTGGAACCATTACTATTAACCCAATCCTAGAACAGTTTCTGGCACCATGGCTTCTCAATAATACACACCGGACACATGGACAAATGGGTAGACCAAAGTTGTAAACATACTCTACATTTGTACCAGGAGATGCGTTGAATTTGCAGTAGGTAGTACAAGGTGTTTCATGTGTAAGCAATACATTTTATTGACAGATGTAGAAGTAAAATATTAGACTAGATTTCCTTCAGGCTTTTCATTTATCTTCCATTGACACACTTCCTGCTTCAGAGTCAGGAGATGAGGGGTTTCTCGTGTCTTCTAAACAGGTTCTTGTCTTTTCTCCTTTCTTAAAGGACAGAGAAGGTGACTTGCTTCCTTATATATGATTAAAGATGTTGATTTGTGGAGAAATTCTAAAGCAGCAATCTTCATTTCTTAGGCTGAGTTTCAGAGGTTGGTTGCATATCTATTTTTGTTAGTTTGTGAAGGGAGGTAAGTCTAAACAGATTGGGAATTAAAGATTCTGTAAACTTTGAAAAAGCAAAATTCTCTCATTTTTGCTAACAGAGTTAGCAGCCAATGTTAAAGCTCCTAATGAGTCTCATATTGTTCCTTTAGGGCTTATTCTGTTTCCTTCGATGCCCGGATGTGCATCTGAAAGTGAGCCTGCACTCCTCAGCGTCTCTGTCCTACACACTGTCAGCAGTGCTCTGTGTGGGCTTCTCTGTGGGCAGAAGAGCTCGGGTGGGCACTGTCTCTGCCCTCAAATGCAGATGGCACTCAGAGGATGGCGCAGGCACTTTCCTTTTCTCTGTCCTCCCACTCTGCCTTGTGATAAAAACCCATCATCAGTATCTGTAGCACAACAAAGAGGTTGATTAACCTGTGGGTCCCATTCTCGATCTTTACACAGAAAATAGGTTTGTATAGTGTGAAACAAATTGATAATTTAGAGTCATGAGCTATGCAGGAAAGGGAGGTTGATGATGTAGAAAAACCCAGAGTGAATTGAAGCTTGAAAAATAATTGCCAAAGAAATATGGAGCTGTCTACACAAGACCATCCTAGGAAACTGAAATTCTGCAAGTCCTGTATAGACTAAGAGTTTGATCAAATGGGTTATAAGCTTTGGGCATCATCTACCTCAGAAGCCAGGGTTATTAGATTAAATTCACTTTTAAATGAGCACTTACCTCTCTCTCCACATATAAAACACTCTGCATCACAGTTTAGAGTGGTAACTATTTGGTATGAAGAGCTAGTCTTAAGTAATTCCTATTTTTAGATAATGCCTAAGTATTAGAGGAGGATATTTGTTCCCATCCTTAGAAGTTCTGCATCAATATCTGTATCGGTAGGAAGGTGAAGAAAAGGAAGGGACAAGTCCTACTTGAAATGGTTATGGGGTAGATAGGTTAAAAAGAAGATGAACCTTTGGTAGAGGGAGAGTTGGTGATTTGTTCTCTTCATGGTTAATAGTCATTTAATATTTTGTTTTCTGGCGAGATGAGTCATAAAGATAGCGAATTGTCTGTTTCATCTCCGGTCCTCCAGTGAGTGAACACCATGATGGAGTTAGAGTGCAGGAGAGTTAATGGGTGACGGGGAGGGTGACCTCTGAAAGAAGGTTGGGGCAGGAAGGAGAGCCTTGAACTGTACCCTCTTGGCACCTGTGACAAGTAGCAGAGGAAGTTTTATATCAGAAGACAGAGTCGTTAGTGCCACTCAGAGCTGTGGTGAAGCTGAGGGACTGCCTACTGTCCATTACAGGAGTCCCACCTTGAGTGGAACTGGTGGATGTTCTGACCCCTTGTGCTGATGTGTCTCCCTCCCCCCATGCTTGGTGCCACCCCTCCCATCAGTTGTCTTCTTCATGCTCAGTGTCACTCCTCCATGCTGGTGTCTCCCCCATGCTTGGTGTCCCCTCTCCATGCTCAGTGTCTGGTCCCATGCTTGGTGTCGCCCTCAAACTCTCCTTCCTGTGTCTCCTTCCCATGCTCAGTGTTCCCCTCATTTTCAGTGTCCTCTCCCCATGCTTGGTGTCACATCCTATATTGGTGTCTCCCCTCCATGCTTGGGGTGTCTCTCACCAGATCCAGAGGCTAGCTGGGTACAGCCAGGTGAGCATGTTCCTCAGCGTAGCACCACGTGGACCATGATGAGGACATGGAGCTGTGTCTCCAGCACTTTGCAGCACTTTCTCAGAAGCCCTCTGAGCAGTGCACCTCTGGTACTCTTCTGACATATGCGACTACTCTGTCAATTCCAGGAATTGTGCCTTCTCTTGTGTGTGCTCTTGCTAGGTTAGTCTTCACATTTCTTTGTTGGAGCCACTGCTTTCCAGAAGCAGAGACAAGGCACTGCAGGGTGTACAGTGAGCATCCCTCTCAGACAGCGGCCCAGGGGGCGTGACTTCAGAGCCCAGTCCAAGCTCAGACCTTCCTCCTGAGGAATAATCACACTAGAGTCGGAACTTGCTGTCACCACATCCAGAGTGCAGACAGTAAAGCCATCCATCTTCCTCCCACCCTGAGCCAGCATCCCCATCCTGCCCCACTGCCTGCTCTGTCCAAATAGGCTCCGGGGAGTACACTTCCAACTACAGTCCTTGGTTTTAGAGAAGGAACTGATGGGAAATGGGGTGGGGCACACTATGAGGAAAAGAAATACGCTCAAAAAAAATCATAAAGAACACAGGTTTCATAGGCTCAACTGTGGAACAGATTAGTCATGAATCTAGACACATGTTCTTTAAGTCACACACTCATGAACACAAAGGCCCAGTGCACACGATAGAGGAGTACGGGAGCGATGAGAGAGCCCTGCACCGACGGGTTAAGAGATGTTAGTGAAAATGTGCCTGGACTGCAAGGCAGAGCAAATCATTCTGAACGTCTTTCCCTCTGGGCTCAGGTCAGAGCATGCTTGTCCGAGGGGCAGGGCATCGGGAAGGCAGCTGTTAACACGAGATTAAAAAAGACACATGTTGTGGGTGCTTTGAAGAAAAGAGATGAAAAAGCTGACTTTGGGGTAGCTTTTTGGAACCAGTCTGTCACCCGTGTAGTTCTTTAGAGTTTGGGCCTTATCCATGTCCCTGTAGGCCAGGCCTCCGTCTTTCCCAGGAAGGGATCTGTATATCCTTCCTTTTGTAGACCCTTTGCAGATGGCATCCTCCAAATGACTTGGCCACTTCCCTCTGCAGAGGTAATGGTAAGGTAATCTTCCAACGGTGAAAATTCTTGGGTTAAAGTAAATTATGGTGCGCCTCATGATGGCTGGTTGTCCTTACATTCAGTCTTGGAAAGAGAACAGCTAATAACACTTATTGGGGATGTGATTACAAAAGGCAGTTGCTCAGTCTGTTTCGGGATGTAGAATCAGAAAATGAGATGCTACTACAACTTGTTTTTGGGGGCACATTTCCTGAATTTGGTCACCACTAATCCTGTTAGGCGAGATCTCAGTCTGTTGGCGAAGTTGCTTATCATAGAATTGTCGGGGTTGGTGCCCAGGCTGTGTTTACTGCTCTAACAGTTCTGTCAAAATATACTTCATAGTTGTCCATCTAGCCTGAAAAATACATATTTTTCTATTGTAAACTGAGGACGACTCTGCAGTGAAAAAGTTTTGAGTGTCTTCGTAACTCAGAAGATTTAATAACAGTTATTGCCATTGAGCTAAAGTGAACCTGTTTTTTACTTGAAATTATATTCCCCAAAGGAGTTAATGAAATTGTAATGCTGGAAAATTAAGTTGATTCTTTTCAGCAGTATAAGAGTAGATCTTTGTTACTCACTAAACCTTTAGATCAAGGCCACATTTCACTCTAGTTAGTTTGCTTGCTTTCTTTTGGCACTTTGGTGAAATAGTACATATTTAAAGACTGGTATTTTGGAACTCTGCAAGCCACGTAAGTGTTTTTGCTGGGAGGAGTTATTTCTGTTAGTTGCCTTCTTTACTTGCAAGTTGGCTGTAAAACATCATGAAGTTTATGCTTTATATAAATTGCTTTAATTATGTGGGGTTTATATAACTTCTTGTTTGGATAAGCTAAATATGTGCATGAATTCTTGTTGAAAGAATTTATTCTTAGTAGTTTTACTTAAGTCTAGATCACCAAGTCATTGTCTTTGTGTGATACTTCATTTTGCTAATTAAGTGGGAAGAACAGGCCAGTATTCTTGTCACAGCAATCCCAGATGGAAGCATAATTCTTAGACTTCCAGTTTACCAACATGAGAACCCTTCTACCCTCTCCTCTGCTCCACAGAAACAAACATGGCCCAGCTGCCGTGACGAACGTGTGGGACTCATCCTAGATTCTTGCAGGCACATTTGTCACGGCCAACTCTAATTTAAGACCAAGAAATGCTTTCATCTGCTTCTATCCAGTTGCTAAGCCCAATGACAGCATCAGAAATTCGAGGAATTTTGAAATGACTGAAGAGCTAATATAAAATAAAAATGCCAGCATAATACCTGTAACACACAACTTTATTTGCCCAGTAATTTGACTGCAGAGTCAAATTTGACGCAGTTGAATAAATACAACAAAATGTCAAGGAAATTTAAAAATAGTATTGCCCAGCTGAATTGTATGGTGACTGTTTGGTCAACTTGATAAGACAGCTGCACTTACTTAGCATGTGAGCCCCTTCTGCCATCCTCATCTTGGTGGTTCTCTTTCCTTTAAAACACTCTTCTGTCTGACCCACCTTAATCTTTAGCAGTACACTGAGTGTGAAGAGAACTGAACAAGTGTCAGACCCACTTTCCTCAATTACAGCCACTGGGGCTGGTGCTAGTGCTGTCATGTGAAATCCAGATATCCAGAAAGGACTGTGTTACTATGGAGAATATGTTCTTGGTGTCAGGGATTGATGTAATTTACTTTGGTAAACATTTAGAGAATATTCAGAAAGTGGCCTGGTTGACGACAGCAGGAACATTGTAATCATGAGTAGATAGCAGCCAGGTGAGTGAGAGGAGTTCTGAGCTTACTCCCACCCTGCAGGTGCATCCTGCTCATTTGCGTGTGTTGTGTACTATTGAGGTCCTCCTTCATATGCCCACCATTTGCAACAGTTCGGATTGGGCTGGCGAAAAATACCTTATGACCAGCTATCAGGAAGGAATCTCTGTGTTCCTCATTCATAATGAAGTTTTTGAGCCTGTAATATGACTCATGGTTCATAATTTTCATTAGTAACCATTTAAATTATGTATTTCTAGAGTTGCTGTAACAAGTACCACACATTGAGGGCTTAACACAGCAGAAACGTCATGTTTCATAGTTGTCCAGGTCAGAAGTCTGACATCAGGACACTGCCAGGACCTGTGAGCCTTCGGGGGAGGCTTGACGCTCCTGTGTTGGCCGATCTGTCAGCAGCCCGGCGCGCCAGCGTCCCGTCTTCTTGTGCTCCCTTCCTTTAGGGAGACCAGTTCTGGTGAATGAAGTGCCCACTCTCCTGCAGCATGACGACATCTGATTTGATTATATCTGCAAAGGCCCTGTTTCCAGATGGTCACATTTTCAGGTCACGTTTAGGACTTCATATCTTTTGGGAGATGCCTTCAACTCCACATTCTCGTGTATTGAATTCTCCAGTCTGGGGCCTTGATGACAAGTGTAGAAACAGACCTGGCATGTTGAGCAGATGGGAACTAACTGTGAAAATAATGTGAAGTGATGTCATAGTTGGAGGACGGGCTAGCAGCATGGGCGGGAGTCAGGTGTCCTGGGAATAGGCAGCCGGAGTCTAGCTGCAGGCAGGCCAGAGACAAGCTCATTGAAATTCTGTCCCTCCGGGGCAGTCAGTCAGAACGGACACTGAACCAGCATCTGACTGCACTGAGGGGTCTGTCTTTGCCATGGGAGGGTTGGAGAGTCATCTGCCCACTCAGCTTATACAGCGGGAGGCTGCAGTGGGAATAGCTAGAACTGCTTTTTCCCCAAAACTATAGTCAGTGGGAGACTTCCTCAAAAAGGACAATCATAATACCAACAGGAGCGCTCAGACCTGGACAGTCGAATAGGACACAGTTTGCTGAAGAAAGGTAGCATCTGTGGTACCCAACTCAAATGATGAATTTCTTGAGGTTAAAAGATTTTCAAGTTCAAACATAGGCAAAATCGGGCTTTGCGTTGTATATGCTACCCATTAGCCACTGGTAACCAACAGGAGAATCACAGTAACAGACGCTTAGCAGTTTGGCGCTGATTGTACATTATAAAGCAGCGGCACTAGCCGTGTGGGATGATCGCTCTGGAGGGAGGGGCCGTATGTACGTGTTCCAGTGTCTGGACAGAAGACGACCAACAGGTGTCAGATACTGTTTCGTAGCTGATGGGCATCCACTCTGACACACAATTTTGAATTTGCAGAAATCTTTGAAAAATATTTAAACCTTATTAATTTTCCTCAAAATGAATAGAAGAGAAAACTTAGTTTTAAAATATAAAATTCAGGCTTGACAATGAATGACTTTAACCACATGTATTCCTGGAGAGTGTTGTATTGTGATTAGAATGAATGCCTCTGTATCAGCCCTCCGGATGGCTCAGAGTCATTCAAATATTAACTAAATGACCTAGGCCACTGTACCCTGTGTGTGCAAATGGGGTCATTTCAGGGTACTCCAGGACAGCTCTCAGCTCCCCTGAGGTCTCTAGTTATTTCGGAGCACCTCAGGGCTGGCTTGTTTGCTCCTGACTCACTCCCTCTGCTGTTGACCCACTTGATTCTCAGCCAAATTGTATGATACTAAAGGGAGATGCCCTCTCCAAGTCTGTGTAGTATTTGGTCTTCTCTGTTTAATTTGAGTCTCTACTTTTATTTCAAGTTTTCCCATGATTTCCTTAAGTATTTTCCTTGCACTGTGATGGAGAAAACAAGACCTAGGGGAGTCACACTGCCCCCTACTTTCCAGGACCATGCTCTCAAGAGGAGCCCAGATGCAGTGCTTCCTCTCTAACTCAGCTGCTGAGGGGCCAGCACCATCTGAAAAGTGCTAAAAACAGGTTATTGAGATAAGCTTATGTCCTCAGCATAAGGATGTCCTGTCTCTGGCATGTTTATATATATATATATATATATATATATATATATATATATATATATATATATATATATGCAAAGAAAAAGACGAAGCAATGTAAGTGTAAAATGAGATTTGTACTTTCAAAACTGCTACTGCAGATACCATAATGGGGGAATTCTTCATTTGTCAGTGATCCAAAAAATTGAGGCCCAAATCTTCCAGTGAAATGTCATCTAATTCATTGTTTTAAGAGTATACATAGGGTTATTCAGCATTCCATACTGAAAGAAGGGGTGAGCTGGAAGATACCTGTGGCTTTCTGGAAAGGGCACCCACACTCCTGTGTCAACTAACCCTGAGCTGTTTAGCCTGCGGGGAGGTGGGGGTGGGGGGGTTTTGTGGAGGGCTGTTGGAAGGGTGTGTTCCATAAGCTCCTCATTTTAGACCTCCTTGTTCCAAATCTCTTCATCCTCACGATACTACTTTTTTTAATGTAGCAATATGCTAAAGAATTTGATAATTAAAATTTTTCATAGTTTTACCACCTGGGCTATTTATTTTTATTTTTCCAATTTATGTTTCCACGAACAGTTATTTCTGTATAGTTATTAAAATGTTTTGTAATATTGTACTAAGTTCACATGCTGTATGATGGATACTTTTCCACATGGACCTTAATACTAATACATCTGAATTGATACCCTCTGAAACCTTAACTAAGGGTTCCTCTAGTCTCTCACTCTCCATTCCTGCTTCTTATCTCTTCATAACATTTGTCATTGTTTGACACTAGAGTACACACCAGTTTCTTCAGTGGCATTTCCATGAAAATGAGGTGGTTTTTGCAAGGCAGAGAGGGGCCCAGCACACAGGGAGCACCCAGCAACCTTTGTTGAGTAAGTGGATCCACAAATACCTAAAGCCCCGTTGTTTGACGTTTAGATGGAGTCCGTACTTCTGCTAATACAGTTAATACACGAATGAACATCTGTGCACTTGACTTTTGAAATTGATTGTCATCTTTATTTGTAAGAGATGCAAATATTTCTCCCAAGGAGATGTTGACATTTTGATTTTGATTTTGTTACTTTTATTGGTACCTTTTTTTCTTTGTAGGTTTTAAAAATTCATTTTAGCAAGATAAAGTAACCCGAAGAGGCGTCTTTGGTAGACTGAGTTGCATTAAGGGGTCTGGATTTACACCGTCCCTGTATCCACGCCCTTGACCACGTAACTTTGCTTCTTTCCCACGTTGACGAGGGTCAGCCGTGTGTCTTACTCCAGGTAGTGACAGGCAGCAGATATGGTGACAGCAAGCTTGGGCACAGAAAGTGCTGTCATTATAACCGTTTATCTTTTCTTCGCAGTCACCATGAGTGTGCAGGGACACTGCAGCAGACAGTGTGGAACCCAGGCTGCAGTCCTAGTCCAGAGCCCGCTGACCCAGATGTGTGAGCAAACTGGGTCAGTCAGTGGAACATACACCTAATCCACTGACCAGCATGGCCATGGGGGTCCCTGTCAAGGTCAGCAGAGCATCAATACGACCCACAGATGAGCACAGCCACGGGGGTCTAATTCAGCTTGGGCCCCACATACTTGGGAGTTAAACAAAGGTTCATCGAGTATATCAAGGGAGTTTTGTGGTTGATTTTGGAACAGCATGATTGTGGAATAGTTAAATGAATAGTGTTCCCATCTTTAATTACCATTCTGTGTGTGTTTCTTGTGTCCTGTTGGTGGCTGATTATAGTGGAATGAAATGCTTTCAAAATGCGTTACATCAAATACCAGTGATGGGTAGACATTATGATTCTGTCGTGTATGCCTGCGCCTGCTGGCGTGGCTGGGAAATCGGTACAGGTAGAAGTGGAACAGAGTGATGGCTGCTCGGGAAGACACATCCCACAAGGGCTGAGCTTAATGAAGATCAGGACTCTGTCGGTGAAAGTGCACGAGAGGGTGTGGCGGGATGCAGAAGAGCACAGACGTTCCGAAGGTAACGCTCCGTGTGTTTTCGGAGAGCGTTCGGTGCCCGGTTTGGTACTGCTCCTCTCTAGAGTCACAAGAAGTGGAGAACAGGAACAGGACATCGTGACCTTTCAGTCTAGTTTTTCTGGTAGCCCAGATGAGCTGAGACCCTCCCCAGGGCTTCTGAGCCTGGTGCTGGGACTCTGAGGGGCCTTTCGCCAATTCAGGGAGAGCCTGCCCCTGCCTGCTGTTTCTTCGTCAGACCCTTGCAGCCCTAACTCGTAAGGAAACCTCAGTCTCTCATCCCAAGGGTCATAGCCTGGATGGAGGCTGGGGATTTCTCAGTGGACTGTGACATCCACATGGCTCTGGGCTCAGGCCCATGTCAGGGTGCCTGCTCTGCTAGCCTCCAAGTGGTGAGGAGGAGCGTGAGCAGCGACAGCGAGCCTCTCTCCAGGCCATGCAAACAGTTTTGGACTTTTCTTCTACCTCTCTCCCTCCGTGCACCTTCTCTATTTCAAAATTGAGAACCTGGTGACATATTTGCAGGTCTGGTAAATGATTCTTTCGGTGCCAGTTTAACTAAAGCTTCTCTGCCATCTGGACTTTCAAAATAGGTTAACATCAGATTAGAAGGTTGGTAATAATTAGGGCCTGAACGTTTATAAAGAGGAAAAAGTCATATTCAACACAGTCTAAACTTTTTATGTCAAGAAGAGAGTTAACAAAAGAACTAATCAATGAGTAATGTAATGCTGATGCCTTGATTATAAATGTAAGTGAAATTCTTCCTGGATTTGTAATGTGGTATTTTTAGATTTTGATGAAAAATGAGCTTAATGAAGGTCATTTGATTTAACTAAATATTCTTGTGAAATAACTTAAAGCAAATCTAAATTCCACAACTAGGTGGTTTTTAATAAAACTTTGGCTGCACCTGCGATAATACTGGCATTTAAGTTTCCTAAAATTATGCTGTCGGATAGTGTATGCTTAGATTATATTAAGTTCAGATTTTATATTAATTTCATATTAATTATGCATAGCTGAGTGATTTGTTAAGTATTGTGTTAGATTGATGTGAAAGTGGGGAGTAATCAGCTATACTTTTATGAATCAGGTGGCCCTGGAGATGTCCTGAGACTGTTTAACAAAACTGTAAATGATTAAATGCCTGGAATGGGGATTCAGTGCCTCAAATAGGAACTGCAGGGTAAACAGGTCGAACTTTTCAGTTAAGAAAATGTTGTTTCAAAAGTTCAGATGAGTGAAAATCTGTGTTACATATGTACTCAGTGTTGGACCAGAAACCACTCTAGATATTTTGTTCAAAAGGAATTTAAAACAACAAGGGCTTGAAAGCTTACAAAACCAAAAACTAGAGGAGCTGGCTCAGGCCACCAGCTCTAGCTGCGCTCCGTAGGCCCGTAGGCCCGTAGGCCGCTACGACTGCCTCGAACTCCTGAAGCTGCTGCCCGAACCCTCGTGTGGGTCCCACCCACCATGGACCCCAGCGTGAGCCTGGGGCTCTGGCCCACCTCACAGAGCATAGTGGGCTCCCGTTCACCCTGCTGTGTTTATGGAAGCGCATGCCACATGGACCCGACCAGCAGAGCGTCAGCCGTCAGCCTCTGCAGGGTCTGCATGGGGTGAAAGTGTGCTAAGCCCACACCCACACGCCTAGTCTGTTTTGGTGACTCTTGGGAACCTCCTGTAAGTTTTTAGGGAGGTGAACCAAAATCATCAGGAAACCATCCTCAAACAGCTTTATATTCACAGGCAACTTAATGTGTCTAATGCTTAATTTTGTCAAAGTGATACAGGTCCCCTGGATTAAAGAGCCTTCAATGCATTATCTAAATAAAAGTTCAGCTTCTGTATTTAATACAAAGAGAAACATTACCACGTGCATCACAGTGTCCCTAATGACACAGAATCCAGCTTTACTTTTTTTGCTGTATTTCGAGATGTGAACTGACTGACGATGACATTATAATTCAATATTTATTGAGCATTCATCATGTTTGAAGTTTTCATAAACACCACTCATTTAATATTTGTAACCACTCAGTGAGTGAAATGATACTACTTTTAGCTCCATTTCACTCATGAGAAAACTGAGAAGGGTGTGAGAGGGGAGGAAAGGGGTGTGTGTGTGTGTGTGTGTGTGTGTAAGACAGAAACAGAGATTCAAATCTAGGTCTATCTCATTCCTAGATTTTCGCCACTGGGCTGTTCTAAAAAAACTTATTCCAAGTATTAATAGAATTTAAATTGCTGTTTTGATGACTAGTGCTCTAATTGGCAAATGTAATAATGCTTGCAAAGTTTAAGAAATGGGATGAGGCGGGTTAAGATATATTTTTCTGCTTTTGGTGGGTAGCATTGGTATCTCTTTCCCAGCCATTTCCATCTGGATACCTTTTAAGCCCTTTTCTAAGTGAACTGGCCAGGACAGCTAACGCTGTATCAAGTACTGGTGAGAGTGGACATCCTCGCCGCCTTCCTGATCTTACAGGGAAGCTCTGTTGCGTGTGCTGTTGTTGGCTGTGGGCTTGTCATATACACGGTCTTGATTATGTTGAGGTACATGCCATCTGCCCACTTTTTAAGGGTTTTTAGCATAAAAGGATGGTGAGTCTTGTTCTCAAAGCGCGCTAGCCACTGTAGATAGAAGGGATCCTGCGTGGGAGATCATTTGAAGACTTTGTGTGGATTTTGAGAACCTGGGCTTCCTGAGTAGCTAATATCCCTTGTCTTTCCCAGCATCCCTTCCTCGGACCTGATTTCTTTCTAAACCATTACTCCTCACATTATCCAGCAGCCAGCGCTTCCTCAGCTCGTCACCCTACCAGGCCGCTGGCTTCTGGAGAACTCGGGGTGGTGCTGACTGTTAATCAGAAGAGCTGTGTGTTGAATACGAACACCTTCTTTACTACTTAGTCAGTTTTGTAGAACAGCAGAGGAAGCATCTAGACCAGTGGCCCATCCTGACCATCTGGAGACACTGACTGTCATGTCTGTGGAGAAGGTGCTCCCGGCACGTGGTGTGTAGAGACGAGGAATGCTGATAAGCAGCCCCTAATACACAGGGCCAAGAACCATCTAGTAAAGAATGTCAGCAGCGCCAAGGTTGCGAAACCCCTTAGACAGAAAAACAGGATTAGCACTTAGAATGTTGCTAAAATAGAAACAGTTAACTTTATACAGAGTTTTGTGAAAGTAGAAACTCTGATTGTGCAAATGAATGTCTTTATTTGAAGTACATCTGGTGCAAGCTTAAATGGACCATTAAATACTCAGAAGAATGGATGGCTTTAATATATTTTCATAAATCAAACACTGGGTTATTCTACCAATGCAGACTTCAGTTTTTAGAAAATGAGACTGTTCTAAACAATACTCATGTTTAGAAAATGAGTATTTTTTTTTCGTGAGAAAGGCCTTGTGACCTGAGTCATTATAGCCTGTTGGTACAGTATTTGCTCTTCTGAGTTCCTTCTAATCTCCTGTAATGTTCAGGAACTCTGACTTCTTTAACTTTAATTTCCCTGAATTTTACTGAAGATTGCTTTTCAAGTGGGTAAACGTAGGAGAGGGGTCTCAACTGGGTGCCTGATGGAGCAGGTCCAGGAATACCTGGCCCCACAGCAGGCCTCTCCATAACTGTGCCAGCTGCATTGCTGGCTTTTCTTCTTTTGGGGGCTGTAGAGACAGGGACAGCAAGAAGGCAAGATTCCATGCAGGCGGCCTTGTGAACATCCGTGTAGGCTTTCCTCACTATTCTCATCTTTGAAATGTAGACAGTGGTGCCTCTCACATAATCCGTGGGTGCTGAATGGCATGTCTAAATAAGTGTGCATCTGCTCCTGCATCTGGAGCCTGACCTTGGGTAAGACGGCCTGCTTTGCACTCTGTCTCTGCCCAGTCAGCGCTTCCTGCCAGGCCACACGCTGGATGTGGACTCTGACCCCCACTCATCCCTGGCGCCATCTTTCTTCTCTGGCCAGGCCTGATCCCACTGAGAGGTTCCTTCTGAGGAGCGAAGGAGTGAGCTCACTGACTTGCAGGTTTCTTGTCTATGTTTCTTTGATGGTGAGGATTTCAAGGACCAGAGTGTTTAGGGAAAGAGACTACAAAAGGTGGCTTTCCCCATGGCTTTAGTGTACCCAGTTTCTAGGGTAATATGTAGAGGTCCTGACTTCAGATTTCCATCTACTTAAAGACCCAAAGGATGTTGGGTAGGGAGGTTTAGAGAGAGGTGGCCAAAAGTTACAAACTTGCAGTTAGAAGACAAGTAAGTGCCAGGGGTGTCATCACAGCGTGGCGATTAGAGCTGGCCCTGCTGAATGAACTCTAGGGAAAAATTCAGTCAGTCCTGAGATGTCTCACCACAAGGAAAAAATGTTTTCCCTTTTTCTTATCTTTTTATTGTATCATATGAGAAGATGGATGTCAGGGGACCCTATTCTGGTACTGTTTTCAAAATTTATGAAACTCAAACCATCATGTTGTGTGCTTTAAACTCAGAGTGATGTATGTTAATTATTTCTCAATAAAACTGGGAACAAAAAAAGAAACTAAATAACTCTCATGCCTTATCTTCAGCTTCCAACCTTAATTGAGTTTCGGGTAAGAAATGATAAATTGCTTTACAGTTAGAAAAGGTGATGTTTTACCTGTCACTGGATTTCACATTTCTAATAAGAATAAAGCCAATCATGTAATTATCGCATTAACCACAGTCCATTATGGAAGATTTTACCTTAGAAGTGATATATACATTTGAATTCTAAGGATATAAAAATGTCAGAAACGCAGTTTTCCTATTTTTCTTAACTCTTTGTAAGGAAGACTTCGAAGAGATGGGTCTCAGTGTATGGGGAAGGCAGGCCACTTTTGGAAGCGTGGATGTGAAACTTTGGACTGAATTTCAAATATCATAGTCAAAGTGTCTTCTCCCGGGGGTTAATCAAACTACTGTGTCATTTCTTAAAACTGATTTGAGAAAGTTCATTGTCACGAGAAACCTATGGTCGGTGTTTCACAGAATCTCTTTAAATCACTAACTTCTTGTCACTCTTTAGAAGGTGGAAAAAAAATTCATGTGAGTATTTTATTGGCCTCACAGTGAAAAGTTTATTTAAAATTTTGTTCAGTATATTTTCCCTTGTAAACTGGAAAGTAGAAGAATATTTTGGTTCATTCTCATAATTTTGTGAAAAGCCAGGCACAGCTTTAAATATTCCTTTTATTTCAGCAGTTGTACATGGAAATCATAGCATGATAAAACTGTATTCTATTCTAAGATAGTACATTGTTTCTAAGAAAAGTCTGTGAAACTGTGTAAGCCTTTTAATAAAGAATATAGAAATGAAAATAAATACTAATTTGAGATACTGGCAGTTTAAAAAAAATAACGTTTTTCTCAGGGTTGTATGCAACTAGGCACTCAGTATGGGGAGGGTTCTGCACACGTGACTAATGATGAGGGCTCCAAACGTGAGACTCAGAACGTGGGCCAGCCGCTCAAAAGGCAAATATGTACTAACCAAATTTGTATTTTCATGGACAGAAGCAGTATACTATTAAGATTAGTCCCTCAAACAGGCTCAATAACTGCTACAGAGCATATAACTCTCAGCTCACTTCCCTTTAATTTTCAAAATGGGAGGCAGCTGCTCCTGTGGAGGTGTGTGGTGAAGTGCAGGACTTAGAGTGCACTGCCCTGTGCATCCACTGTTCATCTTGACGGGCCCTTCCGGAGCAGGCGCGAAGCCCAGAAGTTGTGGCAGTGGCGATTCCAAAGTCCACGCACGCTGCTTGTTTTCAGAGTATGGATTTGCCCTGAAGACGATAGGCAGTCCAATGCGAGCTGGTTTCACCCGGAGAGCAGTGTCTGCAGATTCTTGAGTTTCATTACAACAACCTGACAATGAGGTCACAGGAAATGTGTTAGTGAACAATGGATCTCGATCCAAATGGATTAGCTGGCATAAAACCACCCCCTGTACATAAATCTTTCTAAGGAACAGTCACCTTTAGCTTGAAAAATAACACGTTTATTGTTTCAGGAGATGAAAATGAAATATTTAAAGTGTGTTGTTTGCTAGGAAAACGATTGCTTCAGTTTCCTGATAAGCCTGCTTCCTTTTTTTTTAGCCAGTATTTTACCTTTATTAGTGATCTTTCCTGTAACAGAAACCAAATTCCTTTTCAATTGGAAGTCGAGCAGGAACCTAAAAGAATAAAAAGAGAGAGCGACCTAGCATCTCTTTGGTTCAAGGCTGAGCAGAGAAACATAATTTAGTCGCGGTTGCCTTTATCAGTCAGGGAAAAGCAGTGTCAAGCAGCAGCTGGCAAGACAGTGCTCCATCTCGACAGGAAAGAGTGGCGCAAAGCTCAGCTGCCTGGGAGTCCTTGAATTCAATTGTATTCCAGTTTTAAGGAGATGAGACTAGTCTAGTGTGGGGGATTTTTATTATTTTCTTCTTATCCAAACACTTGGCTCCCAAAAGCAGTGTCGCATCTGTTTAGTCCTTCAGATGTTGTAGAAGGATCTTTCGTAAGCTCTGGGCTGTCTGCAAAGCCAAGTGAGTGTCAGGACTTGCTGACACCCTGTGGGCTCACTCGGCCTGTGACTGTCCATGCAGTGAGCGAGACATGATGGTGGCACCAGTTCCCCAGGGTGAGAGGTCTTGTGATGACTTATGACTTATTACAAGATAAGAGTTTAAAGGGTTATTAAAATTGATTAATTATAAGAATGTACCAAGGTACCTAATCTGGATTTTAGCAAGAAGTCTGTCTGCCCTCTGACCCTTGGTCATGGTGCACATTTCCTACATCATATATGTAGACAGTTAGGATGACATGGTTTTTCTTAATGTAAGTCATTCTATCAAACCTCTAAAGCCCATGCTGGAGTCCTTGTCTGCTGATTGAGAATGAGGGGTGGGTTTGGGGACCAGTTGTGGGCAGGTGACCCAGAGCATACTCAGAGAGAGCAGGCCACACTGATGCAGCAGGGTCCTCGTGCAGGAACAAGTGCCTGGCGGGCGGCACAG
Source organism: Solenodon paradoxus (assembly GCA_004363575.1). Classification (NCBI taxonomy): domain Eukaryota; kingdom Metazoa; phylum Chordata; class Mammalia; order Eulipotyphla; family Solenodontidae; genus Solenodon; species Solenodon paradoxus. Next base: position 200,292 of record RJWH01001034.1, read on the forward strand.
CGTCCGCTTTCAGTCTCGCTTCAGCCGCAGTGGAGCCACAGTGGCACGCTTTACCGGGAGCCTGTCTAGCTGTGAACACTCAACAAAGAGCAATTCCATTTCACACGGCTGGCAGGTGAAGAGGAGACAGCGTCTCAGTTACACTATGTGCGAGTTCACTGATTCAGGCTTTTTTTTTTTTTTTTTTAGCTTTTTTAATATTTTAGTAACTTTGTTTTCAAATTAAAATAAACTCATGTTAGTTACCCTTTATGTGCAGTTTCCCCATTCCAAAGATATATGTCAACACAACTCTGCCTGCACGTCACCAGGCGTTCTTTGCCAAAGGGCCCTGCTACCACTGTCCTCTTCCTCATTCTGTGTTGCTGGAACTGGTCTTGGTTTTCATTGTTGCTCTCTTTGCTTAGCGTTACTTTGATTTTTCTCATTAGCAGTTTATTTTCCGTTAACTCTACAATGTGAAATAGTGCATATTTACCTGAAAAATATTTGGGGCTAAAGTTAACTTGAACTAGACCTTAATGACCGTATATATCGTGGTTCAAATAAACTAACTCTGTTGGTATTGCTAAAGAAGATAAGTTCACATCCCGAGGTTTTCCCTTTGAGTTTCTTCTTTACTTTTCTGAATAGCTTCTTTCAATCACTACTTATGGATTTTGCACTCAAGTCCTTATATAACCTATTTTGTTCATGTTTGCTAGAATGCTTCAAAGCCTGGTCAGGATAGAAGACTCCTGTTCTTTCTCAACAAAGACATTATTTCTTTGCATATTTTAAAAAACAATGAATGCAACCTACCTTATAGCCCAAGGGTATGTTAGGTAACATATTCTCACTGTAGGTAGTTTCTTTACCTAGAAATGAAGACTCAGTTATGGTTACTGTCTTTTCAGTCTTTCATACATTTAGTGATTCATTTATCCCCCAATTAAATGTGTGTGTGTGTGTGTATGTATGTATTCAAAGACCAGGGCACAGAAAAGGCACCGTTTTCAGGAAAGCAGCGACTGTCTCATCCTGTCTGCATGAACCTGGCTAGCACACCCACGTGTTTATGCTCAGACACAAGTCTGCACCTTGACTAGTGGCCTCCAGGTGATAGGGTGGCTGCTTTTTTTCTCGTTTGACTTTGTAGGGTCAACCAACTACAAGGGTATTTCTTTTTCATAAGAACTGGCTCCTCCCTCTCCTTTTTTACTCTTTTTTATTTTAACGATTACTGAAGGAACATTTTTATATAGGTTTACCTGTGCATCATTGGAAACCCACTCCTCCCAAGGACACGAGTGCATGCCCTGGCCTTCCCTCCAGCTTTCCACCCGGTTCTACAGGCCTCCTGAGGACAGCTGCTTCTGGATGTGGACAGCTGTCTCCTAGACTCCAGACCCTGTACACACACCCCATCACTGCCCCTCCCCGTCATGCTGCCCTGTGTGCCCTCATCACTGGTTCTGTCACTGACTGTCCCCAACTCCCATCCCTCAGGCTTCAGCTCCTAGTACAAATAGCACTGTCATTCCGTATGGCTACAGGTTTTATCTCCTTTTTACTTGAGAGGAAATTGGGGCTAAACACAGCTCCTAAATGACTTGGAAAAGGTCACAGCCCGTGTGCTGTGAGGAACTAGGTCAGAGTTCAAAGGGCAGCCTGCTGACTAATTCAGCACCTGACCACCTCTGCTCCAGGGTCCTTCGCACCTAGTTTGGATGTCAGTTGATTTTGCATTTAACATGAATCTGTTATTACACTGACCTGCTCTATCACAGAAAGTTAACGACGATACTGAAGTTGGTTCGTTTTAGTGCCGAGCCCTCCATGAACACCCAGAACTTACCGTTGGGATGATGCACAATGGTGAGCTTGCCTACAAGACAAAAGATGGCACATGCTATTGAGTTTTGCTCAGTATCTACCTCAGCTGTTCTTGTGACTGTTTGACTACTTGTCTCTGAGGTGCCTGTGAAATCTCACCGTCTGATTTTAAAAATACAACCTGTAGCCACTCTGGCTTTCATAAACTTTGTCCCATTTTTTCCTGACGTTTGTCCCAAGGAATTATGGTTTTAGATGTTTGTCTCTGATATTCTTTTAACCTGAGCTACGCACTCCTTTAAAAATACAACATTATTCAGGACGACTCCTTACAGCCATGTCTCCACTGCCCTGTTGGGATGGAAACCCTGGAGCCCCTCTAGTCACCCCACCAGCCTCACCCCTGGGAGCCTCCGTCCCATCTCCTGTCTCGTCACCTTGGCTACAAGTGGCCCTGGTGCAGTTCCCTTAACAGTGGTGCTAATTGGGTCTTTTCAGTTTGAAGTTCTTGGAACTCTGTGTAGGTGGTTTACATAAATGTGGAAAAATTGTGGCCATTATTTCTTTAAAATGTTTTGTCTCAGTCCCATTCTTTTCACCTTTTGGAACTCTAATTACATATCTGCTAGACTGTGTTATTTTGTCCTTGTCCTCGAGGCTCTTTTCAGTTTTTGTCTTATCTCTTTGTTCATCATATCGACTAATTTCTGTTGAGCTCTCATCGAGTTCATTAACTCTCTTACTGTATCTAATCAGTTGATAAGCTCATTTGATTTTTTATTTATAATTTAACTTATACAATTCCCATTTGGTCCTTTTATATAATTGTAGTTTTTCTGCCGAGATTCCTGTTGATTCACTTCTGAAAACTATATTTTTCATTAACTTTATAAGTACTGCTTTAATGTGTCTGCTCAGGTCAACAATGGAGCCTTCAGTTCAGTTTTTATTGATGACATTTTTTCTTCTATGAATTTCGTTTTCTTATTTATTTCTTCAGATGTATCTTTTAAAAAACTCAATGCTGGACACTATAGATCACCCGCTGTATGTCGTGAGTCTCACTGCTCTCGGACACGGGTGCTGCTTGTTTTAGCAGGTGGTTTGATCACTGGCGTGAACGCGCGTGGGCTTGGTTCCAGCTCTTTCCAGTGCTGCTCTGTAGAAGCCCCCGTGTTTCCAAGGGTCCAAATGGGGTGAGCCTGAGCTCTTCGTCTTCCTGTGGATCCTAAGTCGTGGTCCTTACTCATTGTTCCTGGTGGGTGTCTAACAAGACGTTAGGTGTTTCAACCAAGAGTCCAGGAGATCTTCCCTCTCCCACAGGCAGGAATTCAAACATCCCCAGACCGCTTTCCAGGCTCTGTTCAAACTGGTGTCTCTGTCCTGATTTTAATGCCCTGGAAGCTTCAGTCTTGTATGCTGGAGAGGTCTTGCCTTGTAAATGTGCAGCTCATTAGCCACCAAGTAGCGAGGTCCTTCTCCCGGTGGCCACCTCTCTGCATAGCAACTCCATACACATTCTAGAAGCTTCAACTGCCTGAACTCTGATAGCTGCCTCCTCAGTTCAGTAGGATGGCCACGTGTCGCTCCGCTCACAACCCGGAAAGCCACCTCTAGGCACAGGACAGCTGCCGCAAAGGCCCTGCTTGTCTCTGGGGTATAGTCGTCGGGTGCTAATGATGTCTGTTCCTGAACTCGGTGACCGCAGGTCTGCCCAGTGTCCGTGCAGTGGGGTGTTTGTCTGGTACTGTTCACACCGTTTGGGCAAGAAGGGGACTCTGCGGATTCCTAATTAAGGTTCCAGTGATTAAGAGCAGTGACTTTAGCTTCTAACAGAAATAGACGTAGTTTCTAATCTTTGTTCCTTTGGGTTTCTTAGTTTTTCAGAGTCTCAGTTTATTTATAAATTGGAACTAATGCCTACTTTAAGGAGTTAATGTAAGAAAAAATAAGATAATATTAAATATATAGTAGATAGCCAATAAACGTTAGCTACTACTATGTGATGCTCATATAAAATGATATAAAATCTTATAATTTTCTGCATTTTTAAAATGTTAATCTTATTCTACATTACATGCGGTGTGTAGAATTCAGTTACATATAAATTAGTCTTTGTGTACAACCCTGATTGTTTTAGAAAGTATATTTCTGTTTCAGAAAACATTTCTAAGTGAGCTTAAAGAATTCTCTATGGAAAAGTAGACAACAAACCACCAAAATGAAAAGAAAATGGATTTTAACACAAATTTCAACATGATTCACTAGCTAAAAGCTAAATAATGTGATTGAAAATGGAGGAGATGGAATATTTCAGGCTTTGCTTATGGTTGTTAGTTTTTACTTATCCGCAGAGCTGGAGGCTTTGTGAAAGTGGTCAGATAGTGACCACATAATTTATTTTGAAATGTATTGTTTATTTTTGGAGAAGATTTAGCATCTTAAAAAAATCTGGTCTACGTGAGGATTAAAGAACTGTTCATTGTTAACAAGCGAGTCTGCTTCGCAAAGACTCAGGAGCTGCAGTGATGGCAACTAAGTTTTACAAATGATCCACGTGTGGACAGTGCTGAGAATATTTTACCTTATTAAACAAGTATGAATTCTTAACAGTTCAATACCCTGCATAATAGCTCCGTGCGCGCACACACACACACGCACACGCACGCGCACAAAAAAAACCAGCAAACCTGGAGCAGGATAATTTTGTTTGCAGCTTACATGTAAATAAAAGGAAAGGAAGCAACTAGTATTTATTAAAGTGCTTCCTGTGTCCAAGAAACTGACAGGTATTTTCTACATTAACTCACAGATCCATGTATACAACATAATGTGTTTCATACGTTAAAGGTTCGCCGTGCATGTGGAAGGGCCTCTGTTGTGCAGCTGGGCATGACGAGCTGTGAATTTGAACGCAGGCCTGTTCCACAGCACGGTCTCTGCACTTGTTTGTCTTCACACCATGTTTAAATAACAGGCAGATCTCACTTACCATAGACATTGTCTTCTTCTGGCCTCTTCCCAATAATGGAGTCTCGGAGTTGGCGTAGCCTTTCCTTGTTGAGGAAGCAGCCGGGAGACAGAAGTCAGGAATTACACATTGTCATGGACCAAGCTGGACACATCAGCTGCCGTCACCAGCACCACAACTTCCACTCAGCACTAATTCAGTCTGTGCAGTGTCCTCATCTCCATCCTTAACTCTTATAACTGCATGAAGTGTGTATATAGTGTCATCACATCATTTCCCAGCTTCAGACACAGGGGCCTTTGTAAGGGTACCGTTCCCAAGTCAGCAGGCATAAGTGGTAGAGTCGGGATGGAACCTGGAGGCTGGTTCATTAGGGGCTGTGCCCAGTCTGACACCCGACGAGTCTACGTGGTTTCTGGGTATCCAGAGGGAGGAATGTTATGTATGGTGGTTGTAGCTGCCTGCACCAGTCTCCATCTCTGTAAAGAAAACTTCTCTCTAAGAATTCAGGGCTTGAGGAGCAAATGATAGAAGCTGGATTCTTCTTAGTGTCTTCTTTATCATCTATCTTTGCTTTCCAAATATTCTACACCATTTTTGCCCAATATGTACAGCAGCTTAACAATGACTAAGTTCCCTTTACATGCAGTTCTAAGAGTAGCACTTTTTCCTAAGGGTTCCCCCTGAAACCCAGACCCACTTTCCCTCGAGAGCTGCGTTCACTGCTGTAAAGATCCTTTCAGCCCAGCAGCACGAGAGGGAGAGCAGAGCGGAAGGTGCGCTTCACCTTCTCACCACCTCCCCTCATCTCCAGAAATTCTCTGGGGTCTTCATTATTCTACAGACTGCTATTACTAGCTCTAAGTTTGTGCCATTTTCCTAGGATACTACCTCTCTCAGTAGTAATGTCACAGTTGCCTCTGTTAGATTCACCCTCAGAGAACAAAAGAATTTTTTGTAAGCTACAAGAGTAGTAATGAAGAATGAGTGCAAATGAGTGTGTGTTTTGGGAAAATGAGAACACTGATGTTTTGGTGTTCTGACTTTGGTCCTGTGTTAATTAACGACTGACTAGGAAAATATAGAGAAAAAGCATCTTAACAAAGGTCTTTACATTACTTTATTGGATATGACACCAAAAGCAAAAATAAACAAGTGGGGCTGCATCAACCAAAAGCCTGCACAGCAAAAGAAAGCAGTAACAAAATGAAAGGGCAACTCTCAGAATGTTAGAAAATGTTGCAAGTGAGAAAATTTAAGGTGGTCTGTGTGCTCTACTTTGAGACTGATCTGACTTATTGATAATGTAGGGACAGTAGGATAATGAATATGGTTCATGTTTATGCAAAACAAAAGCGGCTTGTAAATGCAAGAGCGGGCCCTTAGGCTACTTTCCATGAGCTAAAAACCTGACTGAACTGTTCAGTCCTCCTCTTTTTCTTTCTTTATTGGGATATAGTTGATTCCTACTGAGGAAGTTTCCTTCTGAATAAAGTACATAAAGATTCAGATATGACACCGCCTGCAGGCATACATGCCACACTGTATCCAAAATACGCAAGGAGCTCCTGTAACTCTAGCAAGAAGACCAAATAATCCACTTTAAAAAGTAGGTAAAGGAACTGAGTGGATATTTTTCTAAAGAAGATACACGAGTGGTCAGCAGGTACATGAGAAGGTGCTCAGCATCAGTAATCAAGGAAATGCAAACGAGAACCGCAGCGAGACACCGCCACGCACCTGCTAGGATGGCTGCCGTCAGAAAGACGAGAGATGGCAGATGTGGTGACAGAGGAGAAAGGAACCCCCATGCACTGCTTTTTAGAATGTCAGTAGCCTCAGCCATGATGGACAAAATATGTAGGTTCAAAAAATTTAAGAGTTACCCTATGATCCAGCCATCCCACTTCTGGGTGTTTATCTGAAATGAAAACAGATGTTGATGGGACACCCGCACCCCATGTTCACTACAGCAGTGTTCACGCATCAGATACAGACAGAAGCAGCCTAGTATCTGTCGGGATGAATGGAGAAAGCTGGGGATATGGTTGAATGTATTTATCAGAGGGGGAGAAAATTTTTTACATTCTTTATTGCCTGCCATGATTTCAGTCATTTTCTTGTTCCTCTTAAGTTTGGTCGACATAATAATCTTCAGAATCCCGAGTGCAGGTTAGTGTAAAGTGGCTTTACCGTGATTTCAGCAGTGAGAATCACAGGACATCTGCTCTGTCAGTGACAACCCTGTGTGTTGTCAGCACCTTCCACTGGGCCCTCAGCTCTGAGTGCCCTGATGGTTTGTAAAAATGGAATCTAGTTGTGTTCCCATCTAGTTTGAAAACTCTGTGTGTGTGTGTGTGTGTGTGTGTGTGTGTGTGTGTGTGTGTGTGTGTGAGAGAGAGAGAGAGAGAGAGAGAGAGAGACACTAGTTAAAAACAAAATAAGAGTGACCATATTTCTGGTGAAGGTGAGACATTTACGAAGAGGCTTGCATCACTGCACACAAGGGGCTGTTGAGAGAGACTGGGGCATGTTACCTGCTGACTCATTTCCAGGTCAGGCTGCCCTGTCTGCCAGTGTTTGAATTTCTCCAGGGCTTTATCCACAGAGAGCTTCCCATTCTTGACCTTCTCCTGCAGAAGGATGAGCTCCTCCTGCCCGGCGGCCAGGCAGCCCCTCACAGCAGAGAAGGCTTGACTGTCCATCCTTGCTCTGTCTGCAATATAAAGAGAGGGCAAATGAACACGCAGGCAGCGTGTGACACGGGAAAGGGCTCTCCAGAGTAAGCAGCGGTTTCTAGTCCTGACCTGTAAGGAACAGCTAGAGAACAGTGATTTTTGAGGATGGTGGTGCCCAGCACCTGGTGTCATGGGTACAGGGTCATAGTGCTCAGTTCTTCACTCGTGGACTATGCCAGGTCAATGCTCCTTCCCTGAGGGTCACCTTTAATCATGAAAAAATGTAAGATAAACAAATGCTAAACTCGTATTAATAATAAATAGCTGTGTGGAGTAAGTATCGTTTCTAGCTTTAGGAAGAGAGATCTCAACCAACATCCAAATGTCACAGACATTTAGGATCAGTTGAAAATGTATTCCTGCAGGAGACAGTAACAACAGACTGCTGCTCGTGCCTACAGAGTCCCTTGCTTTTCTGAGCGTGCTGCCTTATGCAAGCTCTGCACACCAGGACGCGACATGGCGACCACCTACACCAGAGACCAGCCAGAAGCTGGAGACACACACTGCGCACCGGGGGAGGAGTGTGTATGTCCAAGTCCACACAAGGCTGTGTGCTGCTAGGGACGTCGTGCTCTCCAGGCCCCCGTCCTGTCACTGTAATCAGTGCACGGCGTCACCCCATGCTGCCTTCCTGCGTGCAGGTCTCTGAGTTTGTGCCTTTTCATTTATGTATTTCTATTAGACCACCTACTTGTCATCTCAGGAGGGTTGGGTAACTCGGCAAGTACATGTCAAATCTAAATATGCCACGAGTCTAGAAGGAGTGGAGTCTTGTCCCCCTGCACACCTGAGGGCCCCTTTTTAAGAAAGAAACAGACCGACCATCACATATCTAGACCTGACTGATAGGACTAGGGGTGGGAAGAGCGTTCGCATTCTGTATAGTAAAGACTCCTTGGTAGTATCAGAATGGTTTGTCTGGAAAAGGAGTGTTTCATGTGCCTAAAACCTACTCTTGTCTTTAAAAGGACTTGAGCCCTGGACTGTGGGAATGATAATCTGGTGCCCTGTTTTTTGGTGTTTTTTTTTTAATATAATTTTGTTGTTTCTTTTGTTTACAAAGTCATACTCATTTAAAGATACTGAAGTTGATTCTCAACGTATGGACATTACACACCATATCCACCGCCAGTTCCAGTGTTGTTTACTGCCACTCGGTTCTGTCTCCTTCCCTCCCCATCTACCCGCCCAGTCATCTGGGTCCTGTGAATGTATCTGCTTGTTTCATTTTATTATAGTCTACGTTTGAGGGAAACCATCCTGTATTATTCTTTCTGATTTATTTTGCTTAACATGATCCCCTCTGGTTCTGTACAGGTTGTTCAGAGGACACAGTTTCATCTTTTTTAACAGCGGCATAGAATTCCATTGAGTGTCTAGACCACAGCTTCTGTGTCGATGGGCATTTAGGTTGTTTCCATGTCTTAGCTATTGTGGACTGTGCTGCTGTGAACGTGGGGTGCAGACATTTTTCCTGATTTGAGACTTTGTGTTCTGGGAGGATATGCATAGGAGTGGGACTGCTGGAACAAATGGTAGAGCCATCCTGTTTTTTTGAGGACACTCCATACTGTCTTCCAGAGTGGTTGCACCAATATACATTCCTGCTGGTAGTGAAGGAGGCTCCTTTTTCTCACAAGTTCCCCCAACGCCTGTTTAGTCTTTTTGATGCAGGGCATTCGCACTAATGTGAGGTGGTATTTCATTGTGCTTTTTATTTACTTTTCTCTGATTAGAACATTTCTTCTTGTGTCTGTAGGCCATCTGTCTTCAGAAGATAGATGTCTGTTCGGTTCTTCTGTCAATTTTTTGAGTGGGTCATTTTTTTGAGTTGTATGAGCTCTTTATGTATTTTGGAGATCAAGCTTTTATCTGATGTATGTTGTGTGAATATTTTCTCAAATTCAGTGGGTTGCCTTTTTGTTTTAGTGGTGATTTCTTTCACTGTGTAGAAGATTTTTAGTTTGATGTCGTCCCAACTATTTAGTTTTATTTTGGTTTCTTTTACTGTCACTCTTTCTTCCTCAAAGATCTCTTTGAGGTTGTGGTCGTGGAGTGTTTTCCCATTTTATTGTAGGTTTTGGTGTTCTGTGCAGGTCTTTGATCCATTTTCAGTTAACTTTTGTGATAGCACTAATATGTAATGTAATATTTTTTTCTGCAGATGTCTGTCCAGTTTTCTCGACACCTTGTGTTGCATGCTCTTGACTGCTCTGTTGTAGATTAGCTCTCTGTTCAGGTGTGGCTTTATTTCTAAGTTCTCGATCCACTTGTGTCTTTTTGTTCTAGTACCATACTGTTTAGATGATGATTGCTTTCCCATCGCCAGCATCTTACGCAGTGGTGCCCTGTTTTAGGAAGGGCTCCAGCAGTGAATCTTGGAACTGGAAGCTGAAAGGGCCCCATTTTTATAAAGAGTCACAGGAACCGAAACTGCTCTACAGCCCGATTGCAGGCGACTTTGTCTCCCCTCTGGTCTTCAGAAGTCCGGTTCTCTCAGAGCTAACAAGATGTCATTGGGTTCTAGTCTTTCGCCTCAGGGATGATGGCTGAGTCCCGGGAACTGGAGCGTCAGCCAGAGTGCCACAGCCAGCCAGCAAGGGCCCAGCTAACTTGGAAGACCTTGCTCCGCCCTTGCCGGCTTTCTGCAGGCCTCACATGCCTTTGATTCCCAGATGCCGTTTGCGTGGGATCTGCGTGCCACCCTGCGGTCTCGCTGGCCGGAGGCTGCCACCCTCATTCAGCAGCTTGCCGTCCGTCTCGCGGCCTCTCACTGCCGTCATCCCTCTGCAGTGAGAATGTTTTTATATCAGCTAACCCAGGCAGCTGTAGGTGCAGATGCGACTGAATTAAAAAGAATTTTTTCAAAAAATTTCTTTTCAGCTGCCTCTGTATTTAAAATTCTAGCTATAAAAAATATTGAAAAGGTGACTTACATTGTGGGGGCATGGGCAGTCCTGTGGTTGTGCAGAGAGAACTAAAGAATAAAGTGAGTTATTTACGAGACTAATTTTACAAATATCTGCCCCCTTTTCATACTAAAAAGAATAAAGCAATTTTTTTCTCATTCTCGATATTTATATATGCCTACATAGAGTTTTGTTTAATAATTTATTTTTTATTATAGAAACTATTTTACACAGTAGGATAATTTCCTATGTAAAGGTCCCCCATTTCTTAGATATATGTCAACACACCCTGCCCTCCACCACATCACCAAGTGTTCTTCCCTCCTCGTCCAGCGGGCTCCACCAGCATTTGTACCTCCACTGCCATTTCTTTTTGGTCACCTCAGTTCTGTTGCAAATGTTTCAGGGTTGGTCATGTTTCATTTGTTTCTTTGTTTTGTCTTTTCACAGCCCAGCTAAGAGTGAGGTCATCTGGCATCTAAAAGATTAAAGCAATTTGCCTGCTCCCTCACTGTTAGGCAAGTAAGTTGCAAAGATATTTAATGTGACACTCCATTAGATTATTGAAATAAAATTATAATTTATTAGATTATATATATTTTATTTATTGCTGATATTTTATAATCATGAGTTATAAATTTATAATAATTATGTAAATCTAATACATGGTTTACAACTCCTTGAATTGTTGATTTGATTAATATGCTATTGACTTAGAAAGCATTTGAGGTGATGCTTTTATGACAAAAAGGTCTCTTTTCTAAAACCCTGAATATCCAAAAGCACTATTTGTTTTCTTCTTACATGAACAAAATACCTGATGAAATATAAACTGTTTTTACTCAAGACTGTTCCCAATAAGCTGTATAGTCCATTATCTCAAATTTGTGTTACATAGATGCTCTAATTTTATCATTGATTTTAATTTTTTAATAGAAAAAAATCTAAGTTAAAAATGTTCTCAATACTTTAGTATAATTTCTTTCTTTGAAATCAGAAAGATGTGTGATTATTTTTATGTTTATCTTATTTTTAAAGTTAATCTAATTGAGGAAACATTATATCATAGCATGAGAGTGGCTGAAGACGTGGATCTGTTTCCTCGCTTTCCCTCATCTCTGAGCTCAAGCAGTCGGCAGTTCCACCCGCTGCTCCCTGTTCTCCAAAGCTTTAGCTTGCCATTGGCCATATTATCTGTCCTTTTTGTAAAACACTTATTATATGTGAGTTGACTCTGTTCTCCATGTGTTCCATTGCTGTCTGTCTTTCCATGCATTGAGAGCAAATCTTTCCCAGTGTTCTCTGCTTCAATTCTTCAATACCCAGCCTAGGTCCTTTTTGTTTTGATTAACATGAATTTTCATTTTCTGTTGAAAATGCAGCTTTTGAGTTTGTTTTTACCATACTTGTGGTCACTCTGTCCCTTCCTTCATGTCATACATTTCCGTGCTTGTCAGTTTATCTAAAATGATTTTCATGTATTTTGCTTTCATCTAAGCCTGTCCTGATCCCTGACTTCCTGCTGCTGTTTCTCTTCCATGTTTGAAATTTTCTTTTTGATTCCTACGTATTGTCAGGTATCTAGTACTGGACCTAAAAGGTGACTAGTTTAGCTTTATCTAATAAAAACAAAGTCACAGGAACATATTTCTTTACAGTTTTTGCCTTAGAGCATTTTCTAAGAAGTTAAAACATTTATAAGGGAAAAAGAAATCTTTAGATTTAAATAATTACAAATTGTTAGTTGAAAACTTCTTGAGGGGGCTGTGTGTGTACCTCATTATCTCCATGTTGTAGCTTGGTACTTTCTGGGAAGCTGTATGACGATTTTGCTCACTAAATAAATCATTTACAGAGGCATAACTATCCTGAGACTTCACGACTGAATTCTTCTTTTTCCCTCTGGAGTCATTTTCAAATTTTCCTTGTATTAGTTTGTTCTCTTTTTCAATCCTTCTTGAAAGAGCAGATATCTGGAATCCATGTTCATCAAGAGACTTGCTCTCTGTCTTTGCTTCTGTTCTGCTGCGTGTTTACACCGTATTTTGTCCTCTACTCCAGGACTACAGAAGATGTGACAGGAGGCCCCATGACTCCAGATCCCAGGGCTTGACTTTTGCTAGAACAGCTCTGTCACACAGAGATGGGACCTGATTAGTGGGCACTGCATGCTGATAGGTCTGTAGGCAACTAACGCTCAGCATCAGTGAGTTAGTCTCCTGAGCAGCCACTCCCTGCATCACAGAACTTCGAGGGTCTCGGGATGCAGCCGTAAGGTTCAATTCCTCCACACTTTCTGTGGGGCAGGGGGATGACTGCTTTGTCTACTTCCTGCGTGAATAGAAAAAGACCAGAGAGGGATGTGAAAAAACGGGCATTTGTGAAGTAGAGTGATAGAAGGGGGTAGATTGTTGATTCTGTTTGTTTTAATCTCTTTTCAGCCTTAACAGTTAATTGGAGTTGGTCCAAGATCTTAACATTGGCTTTGTTCCCAGTCTTTGTTTTTCACTATTAAGAATTACATCTCTTTGATGCCTTCCCAAGTATTCTGAAGGCCACTCTCTGGGCTGTTGACATGTCATCGTTTCAGACAAAAATTCAGCTATTGCCTAAATTTTCTAGGTATGACTTTAGCAAAAACTTTTGTGGACAAAATGACAAATGGAAATGTAAGTTATGCTGAGAAAGAGAACCCATTATTCTTTTATAGAGTACAAATGACCACATTTGGTAATTTTCCTTCTTTTCTTTTTACTGTAGCCAGTACTGGCAAAAACAGCTTGAGAAAACCTCCAGAGACCAGCATTCTCTTTTCCCCACATAAGGGTGATTCCATCCACATCTTCCCTGTCTCCTACTTAGAGGGCATTTTATTATTTAATATTTATCAAACTGCTGTAGTGCTGGGCACTTAAAACACTTAAAAAGATCTGTTCCCTGACTATATCTTCCCATGAGCATGCACGCCCCCAGCCCCACAGACCAGCCAGAGGCAACTGTGCATTCTGTAGTGAAGAATTAGGAGCAGGGATTCATTAAAGTCACACATTAAAGTCCCCATTATAAATACACATCTTCTTTCATTTTTTTTTCTGGATAAATTGTTTCTCTTATATCCCTGTCTCTTTATTTTCCCACTTTTGATAGAATTATAGACTTAGAGAATTGTGTCTCAGATATAAGAAAACAAGACAGCATGACAACAAAGGACAGTAGCAAAAGTCATTTGTAGTGAATGATGCAATTATATAATAGGGGGTGGCTGGAAATTTTAATTTTTTAGGAAACATAATTTTAAATGTTGGCAAAAAAATAGAAATTCTTCAGATTATTTTTGAAATATATTTAGAGACTAAATTTAACCATAATGTGGTATCTAAAACGTAGTTTTTGGGGGTGAGAGTTTACTTCCTATTTCGGTTTTGAGATGATTAGTAATTACAGTTTTCTTGTTCTCTGGTCTTAGATCATGTGTAAGGCAAGAGAGCTCATCTGTCAGGCACTTGGTTAGAAGGATGTGCTGCTCTGGCCTCCCAGCAACCCCACCCTCAAAGATGCTGTTTGCCTTCAATGAGGACAACAGCCACACATCACGATAGACGCCCCATCGAGCTGTGACTGTGGTGACAGGAGACAGTGGATGTGACCTCCCTCACAGGGAGGCTGACCCTCATGCATTGTCATGTATAACATCTGAGCTGGACTGTCTCAGTAAATTGGGGCTGTTTCTGGAGTAGACAGAAGAGCCTCTCTACATATTCCAACATAAAGATATGACGGGGACAGTATAAGTCTGTGTCACATGAGACATCTCAACCCTAGACTATTATATGATGTTGGGAGGCAGGGAAAATTAGCAGCTCTTGAAGAAGGAACACCGTCAACTAGATCACGTTCACCTAGCCGTCTTCTCAATATTGCTTACATAGAAATTCAGTGATTTAGCAGGGGCCTGCTGAACACTAGCATTCTCGTCCCTGGGAAGCATCTCCTCTGTGAGGGTCATAATCAGTCCCTGGGAGAGTGGCCGTCATGACTTGGGCTTCAGAAGTGGTCTGCTCCTACCCACCAGCTAAAGTCAGCCACTCTGGCTCACACTGTCGAATGAGCCGCGACTGCATGAGGCCCCGTTGGGAGGGTGGAGGAGTGAGGGCAGCATGTCCTGAGACAGCACCTCCAGCATTTTAACTCCAAAACTAACTTGGGAAAAGTGATTGTAAAACTATTTTGATGGAAACTTTTATTTGTGATCCAGTGTCCTCAGAATTTTCCTTAGATTTTTTCAAGATGTGAAAATTGAGTGGAAGAAATCTGTTGCGTTTCCGCAGAAATGGTGCCAATTAATTTTTTTTCTGTTCCTCAGGAAAATTCCTGACTTTGCAATAATGTAATTTCCTGGCAATCCCTTGGCAGCCCTGAAAGCCGGGCACCTGGAACACTTTTTGTTTTCAGTGGGGAAACAGTTGGCTCTTGGAATTACCCTTTTACTTCCAGCATGGAGGAGAAGAATTAAATGACTTCTTTAGCAAGCCCATCCGTTCCTGTTAGGGCTCTTGACTGTGACAGACATTTCACAAAAGGACCGTTTTTGTTCTCTCAAACAAAAGTGTTACTGAGAAGCACATGCTGCTTTGCCTATGGCACCAGGAAACCCCAGAACTCTGGAAAGTTCCCTGCTTCAGAGCAAGCAGTTCTGATTTCCTGGGTTGTCCCATGAACTGATGGCCTCAACTACCTGAAAAGCTGAGGTCAAAATGGTTGGACTAAGACCTCTTGGATTCTTAATTCTTAATTTCACACTCTCCCGTTATTAACTGTCTTTGTTCCACGCTAGATTCTCACTTCCCTGCAGACTGCAGCCACCAGACCAGCATCTTCCTGCCTTTGCAGGTAGAACACATGCCCTCTGTTTGGTGAGTTTCTATTGTCCAAGGTGACAGGAATCGAGGAAATAGCTCTAAGCTGACTAATCAAAACCATCATCAATAAATTGGATTTAAATACCAAGAGAGAAAAATTGAAATTTTATACAGTTTTCAGTATTTTAACTCTAAAAGATTAAAAAACAAAAAGGCTAGCAATTATTGACCTTGACGAAGCAGAACAGGCATGAAGATATTAATCCAAGAAGATGTTTTATCATTATCATTCTCTCCTCGCATTTTTCTGGGCACAGAGGACTGTTTTCTGTGCACATGGTGGAAGATGACCCTGACTCCTCTAGCCCTGTGACCCTGCTGCCTTTCCTGTCATCGCTCCGTGGGCCGGTGAGTCCAGAGCTCCTGGGATCTTCTCCCTACTTCTGCTACTTGGCATGTTTTCAGCTCTGTGGCCTTCTTCACCTTTCCTCTTAATTGTATCAGAATTCAATACAAAATGATAATTGAATAATTCATAAGAGAAAATCTTCAGGAATATTTCCTCTAAAGAACTCAAAACATTTCCTCTCCCTGATCTGGCCCCAAGTGAACAGAGATCTCCTGCATGGCGGGTGCGTCTGTTTCCTGAGAAGGGCCACAGCACCCTGGGAGGAGACTTGCAGACATAGCTTTCCCCCAAAATGTGAAATCACAGGAGATGGAAATCAGTCAAGTAGTGCTTTCTGCATGTGAGTTCGTAAGCAGTGCAAGTGACTCAGGGATTGAAGCTCATTGCCACGTGGTGCCACCCACATACCAGATAGGTGACTAGAAGGACAGTGCAACCTGCTGCCCTCGAGGGGACACTTTAATTGCTGGGGGAGGTCATCCCCTTGGGGACACATCTTTGTTTGGAGGACTCATGTCCTGGGCATCCATATTCAGTATCTGTGAGACCTTGGTGGGATTGTCCCTAGTCAGCTACACACGACAAGGTGGGGGCCTGTGTGAGGTCTCAGTGGTGCTGTGAACCATGCTTTTATTTGAATGTCTCTGTGATTCACTGGTGTGAATTTCAAGGCAAAGATCACATTGGGAGAAGCTCATTTAAATATGGGTTGATGGAGACACACCTGTAAGTATCCCTGATGGGCAGGGAGGTCAGTGTCACCTTGTATGTTTTACGTTTTTGAACATAACGAAGGCCTTATTATCAGGTAAGAATCATGAAGATTGAGCTGGCAGAGTTTCTTTTCAATAGGAAACGTGTGTCATGGAGGCTGGAGGCAGCTGGCCCCCTCACCCCAACAAGATGAAAACATTTCTTCTGCAAGATGTCCTGTAACCACAGTTTTCAGCACTTCTGTGCCTCAGAAGTAGCTGCTGGGTTGAGTGCTCAGGCAAGGAAAGCCCAAGGAAAGGAAAGGGTACAGCCTTTGGCAGGCTGTCAGCACAGGCCACAGATGACCTGTGCTGGTCCTCCAGCGCCACCCCCTCCCCTCCCACAGGCCCAGTCCAGGGCTTCCCCTGAAGGCTTTCTGTCTTCTGACAACATCAGCAACCCCATCAAACACTCTCTCACGAGGCCACTTCTTGCCTTTAATTAAAATGGTTTTCTTGCATTGATCTTATGGCAAAATTATATGTGGGTGAGACATTGACTTGGAGTGAAATTAATCAAATACAGTTATTTCCTTCTGTCCCCCTTTATTCCATTTCCATAACATTACTCAGAGGTTAAGTAAAGAGAAGCGCGTGTAGGTACCTGGTTTCTTGGGCCCCTGGAACCTGTCCACGTCTGCCTGCTTCTGGGCTGTCTTCTGCTGGAACACTGTGGAGAATGGGGCAGTGTTACTGAGTGACTGAGCACAGCACAGGGGCAGACTGCCTCCACGAAGGAGGCTCTCCTTACCCTCTGAATCTGTGGTCTCTGCAGAGGAGGATTACAAAGTGTACTGATGTCTCGTGTGCAGCTTATTAGTCATATCAAAAAGTGCTGTCTTGGGGTGTGCAATCCTGATCGAATGCCTCGTTTAATTAGCTAAGATAGGATTCCCTGTAGTATCAGATAAAAAGCTGCATTTTATTTATAGTGGTCAGTGTAAATCACAGAAGTTACTCACACTGATGTTTTGGTGATAAGCAAGCAGAATGACTGTTCTAAACAGATGAAAAGACTTGTATTTCACAGATGCTGTCATAAAAAGACAGTTTTCTTGCATCATCTGGCTAGTCCTCAGACCTATGGAAGCAGCTTATTCAAATGATTTCATTTTCTGAAAAGTGCTTTGTTCTTGTTTATGATTTCTCACACGAAATTCTGAGACCAGTCAGCATTACTCACCCCATCTTGCAGACGTAAGATAAAATTGATTGTTCAATATTTATTGAACGCCCACAAAGTTCTGCAGAACTTCTGGCATTTATTAATGGAGAAGTCTGTCTCCTTTATAACTCGACTCTCAGAGTTCCCTCCTTTCTTTTTATGGGTTGTGTCAATGACAGGGTTTGGGAACAGGAAGAGGCCTTGGAAATTTAGTCCAAACTCATGTTACAGAGGAGAGCAGTGAAAGTAACTAACTTGTAAAGGGTAATAATTTTGCGGTGTTCCCGGAGCTGTTACTGAGGGAAACGTGATTTAGACCCACAAACACTGAACTTCCATCGCTGCTGGGTTCTTGACAGCGCTGCTCTGCTGCCTCCTCCTTTCCTTTCAAAAACAAAGGGGGAGCCTGAGGGAGGGGATTAAAGGAACCTGAGAGCTTCCCTACCAGCTGCTGGCCCCCCACCGGGGGCTGGACACTGACTTTTGCGGCCAGCCGCAGCGGCAGCCTGGGCTCCTGTCCTTGGTTTCAACATTCTCTAAGTAGATCTGATACCAGATTCACGTCTGCAGTGAATCCAGACAGTACTTTTTCAAATGTAAACAGCACTCTAGATCATTTTAAATCGAGACTTCTGCGTTAAACACATATAATTTGCCAGCTGTTGTCCAGAACAAGGGTGCTTCTCTTCTCCACTGGCCGCTTTCTTTCAAACAAGGCAAGCAAACATGCTTTCCAAACATGATGAAAACATACAGATTTAAGAAATATACACATGAAATAACATTTCTGGTTGAAAGTCAATTGTATGCCTCGGCAGTGTTTGTAAATAAAATATGCTAAACATAACTTATTGGTAATACTGGGTTTATGGATTTTCCTAATATAAAATATACTGACTGATATGTAGTATGAATATATTTCAGGATAGTGGAAGAATTTTTACAAGTAGTGCTTGATTTTTTTTATTGACCAGTTCTAAAAGCCTTGAAAAAAGACGAAACACTTGAAAATTTAATAACACACAG
The DNA here is from genome assembly GCA_004363575.1 of Solenodon paradoxus. NCBI lineage: Eukaryota > Metazoa > Chordata > Mammalia > Eulipotyphla > Solenodontidae > Solenodon > Solenodon paradoxus. Next base: position 218,939 of record RJWH01001034.1, read on the forward strand.
GTTCTCTGTGCTTCTTAGCTAATATTTTAAAGATAATGACTCAAAATGTCTAATGCTTAAAATTTTTAGTCTGACATCATTCAGATGGGAGAGATCCTGAATCCAAATATGAATTTAGATTATAAATTCTCCAAATAAAAAGTGCACTTCATTGATGACTTTCAAGAATTGTATTTTGAACCGTAGGGTATTTGGAAGTTGAATTACTTTGGGTGTTAACTTGTTAAAAATTGCTCTTTACACCCTGTATTTGATTGAAATACTTTCTGATGACAACACATTTCCAGCCTTTATGAGATAGTCAGTGTTAAACCAGTAAACACTAGGTTGCAAGGAACGTGTTTGTTTATTCTGTGACCTCACCTGAGCTGACAGTTAGAGCTGCCTGACGGGGGATGAGGAGGAAAGTACTGATAGTGGACTGTGAAAGAGCAGGGGCTCCATGGTCCCGAGCCTCCCATCCTCTTCACTCCCAGGGCTCCACAGGGCTCCCTTCCAGGGAAGCAGAAAACCTCTCTCCTTCCAGAGACCTAGCTGGCAATTAGCATATTTTCAAACACACCGTTGTTTTCATTTCTATGAAAGGTGGGTGTTATTTTTAAATAGGTGGTAATCTTGGATGAGACCTGTTTTAACTTGTTTCCTGAAGAGAGCCGGCCTGTCATAGGGGACCCAGAGAGCTTGGATGCAGATCCAGCCTCCTATCCTCCTTCCTTACAGTTAGCACCCACCCAAACACGTTACATTGCTCTCACTAGCAAAACCTCTGTTCTAGAAAGCACCACACACATTTTACTTGCCATATGCATCCACAGATGCTTTATGAGAGGTAAATAAATGTAAAACCCATGATATAGTGAGAACTCAGCATGGGTTGTGGGTCACCCCAATTTATATACAAAAGTGCATATTTCTGTATAAGATTTGTGTGTTAGGAGTTTCTTTAAAATATAGAGTAATTGAAAATATTCTCTATACCAGAACACTAACCAACTTGGCAGAGTGGGATGGGTGTAGTTTGACTTAATATTAACAACATGTGTGACACAGGAAAATGGCTTTATTCTGCCCACCCCACCCCCATTACCCAGGTCTTAATTTTCTTGTCAAAAGTTAGAGCTTAGATGAGAGGACCACTAATGTTTCACTCAACCCTGGCATTCTAAGATGCTGCCCATTCTAATTTCCTGAGTCATTCCATGCCTAAGGATAACGGCATAAATTCATTTTTTAATTGAGGTATCTTTATAAAATACAATGCAGGTTTAGATGTGCAGATTCGCTCTTCATCAAGTAAATGATATCATACCAAACTTCTGATCGTCCTCCACCACTATCCACTGGACCCTGCCACCCTTTTTTCCATCCTCTACCTGTTACCCCTCTGGTAACCTCAGTTCTGCTTGTCAGTGTCCACGAGTTAACTTTTGTTTTGTCTGAGTGTTTGCTTTCTTTATATTACATATATGAGTTAGGTCATTATTTACTTCCTTCCACTAGATTTTTATTTTATTTTAATTTTTCTAGCTCCTGTAGGTGAAGGTTTAGGTTTTTTAAGTGTGATTCTTACTTTCTGATGTAGGATTATACTGCTATAAATTTTCTTCTTAGTATTGCTTGTGCTGCATCACATGGGTTCCGATGAATCATGTCTTCGTTTTAATTTGACTCCAAGTAACTTTTAAATTTTAGCTTTGATTTTTTCATTGACCCAATAGATGTTCAATAACATGTTTATTCTCCACTCCTTCGCAGTTTTTCCCTCTTTCCTCTTTTGGTATCTCTCTGGTTTGATGCCATTGTGATTTGAAAAGATGCTAGATATGATTGATTTGATATGTATCCAACCTAAGGTCTGTCAATTGAGAATGTTCCATGAGTGCTTGAAAAGAATGTGTAGTCTATTGTGTTGGAATGAGATGCTCTCTATATGTCCATTACATCCATCCGATCGAATTTGTCATTTAAAGCTATTGTTTATTTTCTATCTGAATGATCTGCTCTTCACTGTGAGTGGAGTGAAAATGTCGCCTAGTTTATTGTGTTGCTGTCAGTGTCTCCTTTTAGGTCCATGAATATTTGCTTGATATATTTGGGTGCTCCTTTACTGGTTGTGTGTGTGTGTACAGTTACGTGTTCCTGTTGTATTTATCCCTTTATGACTATTTTTATATTTTGTTTCCTTTTCTGACCGGAAGTCTACCTATCTATTATGAGTATAGTGGTTCCTGCTCTTTTAGATTAATCATCAATTTGGGAGTACCACTTTCCATCCCTTCACTTTAAGTCTGTCTGTTTCTGTATCTTGAGGCTTTTGCAAGCAGCATATAATTGGGTTTTGACTTTTAATCCATCTTAGCCACTCTGTACCTATTAATTGTTGAATGCAGTGCATTTACATTCAGGGTTATTACTGATATTTGAGGACTTGCTTCTGTTATTACTTTGGATTTCTGATTTGGTCTGTTTGCCTTGTTTATTTTTTTTTTTGTGAACTTTTTGATTAGATAGAAGATCATGTAACACTTCTTGTAGAAGGGGAAGTCTCATGGCACTAATTCAGCTTTTGTTTGTCAGGGAAAATCTTTATTTCTCCCTCATATCTGAGAGAGTGTTTTGTAGGATATAGTATTCTTGATGTGGAGTTTTTATCTTGGAGTATTTTTTATAGTGTCATTCCATTCTCTCCTGGCCTGTAGAGTTTCTGCTGAGAAGTCTGACAGCCTGATGGGAGAATCATTATATGTTACTTGCTTTATTGCCCTGGCCACTCTTAATATTCTTTGTCTTGGACTTTTGATAGTTTCACTATTCTATGCCTTGGTGTAGGTCTTCTTACATTTATGTAACCAAGAATCTCGTTGACTTCATTCATACAAACGTGACCTGTATGTTCATTTCCTTCCCCTGGTTTGGGAAATTTTCAGCAATTATTTATTGAAATATGTTCTCTGTTCTCTTCTCTCTCTTTTCCTCACCTTGTAGGATACCCATTATCTTAAGTAGCCTTTTCTAATGCATTTTGATAACTCTTGAGTGTTTTTTGACTTTTTAAACTATTTCTCTCTCTTCTACCAGGTACTTTTCTACTGTTCTCCAGATTACAGATCTTTTCCTCCCTTTGAATTCTGGTTTCATAGCTTTCTTTGGTATTGTTCATCTTATCTATTGCATTTGTTATCTCCAAGACCTCTTTCACTTTGTTTTGTAAAAATTTAGTTTCTGCCTCTGTTCATTTATTTTTTTTAGCTCACTGACTTATTTTGCTTAGTCCTCTTATAATTCTTGGAGCTTTTATTTTCCCTGAACTTCCTTTTATTTCTGAGTTTCTTTGATTGCCACTTTGAATTTCTTATCTGTTAAAAAAAATAGTCCTCGTGTCATCAAAATTGGTTTCTGATTGGGTGTCATCTCCTTGTGATGCCACATTACCTTAGGATTTCAAAGTATATTGAATAATCTTTTTCCTCATGTAGTGGATCTTTGTAGCTTGATAGTTATTTTTTGTTTTATTGGCAAGTGGCACTGTGGTTTAGTTTTATATTTTTTACCGTTTCAGGCTTCCACAGTAAGAATCTCTTGCTGAGACAGGGAGGTAGAGTCTTATGAGTATCACCAGAGTCAACCCTGTTCTTAGAGTTCCCAGAACTGGGTTCGGTAGTTTATGTGCTAGGGGCATCAGCCAAGAAAATTAACAACTCAATAAAAATGCTTCTTTCTCTTTTTCTTCCTGCCTGCCTTCCTCTTTGAAAAATAGTTTTACAGTATATGGAGATGATTATATGTTTGACATGGGGGAAATTATTTGTGACCATATATTTCACTTGCATCTGTGTTCAAAGAATGCTACTAAGGCAATTATGACCTGTGTCAAATTTAATTACACTCTACCCTGGTGAAATTCTTACTTTCCTCTTCCTATCTAAAATTGGAATTTGAAAGAAAGACAAATGTATTACTAGCAGTTATTGCTACTTTTAAACTTTAAAAATGTTCAGAGTAATAAAATAATCTTTGATTTCAAAATAATCTCAGTGAAAATATAGCACCTCGTTTATTTTAAATATTGGCTGAATGGCTTCTGTAAAATTTTCTGTAGGATAGAAATGATACTGAGAAAAATTAGCATAGTATTAAATATTCAAATTGTTAAGCAAAGCAGAACTACTATCAGAAAGCAGAGGTGAAAGAGTGAAATAAAAGAATCATTTGCACTATTCTTCCAAAGTTGCTTTTTCAAGAGTACTTTTCATCTCACCCACATTTGGGCCCTATTTCAAGCAAAGGAACTCTTTCCAAGTGTGCTTCTGAGATCTGATAAAACAGATTTGGATTTATTTTGTAAGTGACTAAGGTAATCAAATGCATTCATAAAGACATGAAATAATACACAGCAAACCTCTTGCCATATCCATCAGAAATATAAAATGGACAGTGTTCAGAGGTATGGTCATTATTTGGACTTAGCTGTTCATTTTACATCAAATCTCTATGTGCTGAATTCTGGGCTCCCAGGAATGATCCTGTCCAGGCAGTGTGTTTATGCTCACTCAGCCGACAGCTTGGTTGCTAACCCTGTGCCCAACTCTATGCTAGATCCTGGGGATTTAAAAGGCACATGGAACTGGCAGTTCTCATACTCCCTCCATTTCAGTGTGTTCATTTAAGCAGAGTTCAAATGTGTCCTCAGTGCCTGCTGGTGGATAGGTTAAGAGATAGTCAGGAAGAGAGTTCAGGGTCATAACATTCCGTACCTGGACCCCCAGTTTGCACCCCATGAAAGCAAATCATGAAAAGGCAAATTGAGGTCAGGAAAGTGTGAGGTGTGAGCAACATTTGTCTAACCCTGGGAGTAGTCAGAATGGCATCCCACTGCAGCTCAGAGGAGAGATGCAGACTCCTTGCAAATTGATCAAGACAGATGGAGTGATGCAGTCAGCTTCAACCACTTCCATTCTGCTGGCCACTAGTGTGGACAGAGTTGTCAAACACTGGTCTCCATGCCGGAATGGGCCCATCAGGTTGCTGTGGCCAGAGTCACATTGGCTCCATGGTGGGTTTGCTGCTGGCAGACATGTATCGTCAGGACTGTCTTTTCTTGGTTTTTTTTTGTTGTTGTTGTTTTTTAGGGGAGTGGTCACCAGTACACTGAGGTCATTAGCTTGGTTATAGAAACTTTATGATCGAAATACTCCCATAAAAATCCTCTCCCAAGCTAGGAAATTTCACTGTATATTTTCTACATCTGAGAAGCTTATTTTTGCTAAAGTACAATAGGAGCTGTTCTCATTTGCATGTTTGTTCTTTTTAATGCAAATAAGAAAATTTCTGTTCTAGAAATGTTTCTTATTCAGGAAGTTGGGGCAGGGAAATGAGAATGTGCTGTTGGTTGGTAGAATTCTGTATAATTGGAGCTTGAGGCCACTGCATGAGTTTATTAGCAGAGCCTCCAGTGCTCAGGGAAGGTGGGCTTTCTCCTCTGATTAGTGACAAGGCCACATATGGAGCTGGAGTACCTGTTGCATGCAAAGCGTGGACTGGGGGTCATCTCCCAGAAAATTTCATTCAGGTTCATTGCTTGGCTTTGGTTTTTGACCTTTTATACTCAATAAGCAATGCCCTAAGTGTGAACATCAGTCTATTCATTTCCTTTTGTTTCAAAGAGTAGAGGTTTGGGTTGTTAGGAAGCCACTGTGCCCCAGGCATTGTGAGGCCTTCACCTTCTGGTTTCTGTGCAGTGGCCACCAAAAGCACTTCTCTGGACTCTGCCCTCCTCCACCCCACCCCTTCCACATCAGAAAATTTACCTTCTTAACCAACAGACACTGGTGATGCTTTCTTTGTACAGACATTCAATGTAATTTCTGTCCATAGGACTCCGACAGTAGAAATGCAGGTTGAACATTTCAAAGGGACAGGACTGTGCTCACGTGTTCTATGTAGCATTCCTTCTTGGTCATTAGTAAATAATCTGGAGATGCCATGAAGATGATGACTTAGCAGGTGGGGCTCAAGTTGGGAAGTGCGATCAGATATCCCACCTCTGTCTACAAAATTCAGTGCCCTTCACCAGAGGGTATGCCATTCACAATAGAGCAACCCATGCCATGGACTCCTGGCCTAACTCTCTGGGCATCTGGACAGGGTTGTTCTTTGTGGTTGTGCTGTCCTACGTGCTGAAGCATGGCCAGCAGCATCCCTGGCCCCTGCCCATGAGATACCAACAACATATCCCAGTCGTGAACATCAAAAATGTCTCCAAACATTGCCAGTATCTCCTGGGAGGCAAACCACTGGCCCTTCAGAAGTACTCCACTAGATCAACTAAAAAGTGTTCTTACCAAAGACATGTTTAACTTGAGACTAGTAGCATCGTACATTAATGGGAAACGACCACACAATTCACTCTGCTATTGAATGAAAAATCTATGCACTTAATAATGTTGACATTTATTGTCACGTGGTATAAATCCTTTAGTGTCTCACACCTTGGTTGGTGACTACCTCCTCCCCACTTCACTAATATAACGAAATTTAATTTCTGAAGAGGCTGGAAAAGTTCATTATGACAGCACTAATGGTCAGTTTGGATTCAGTGTCTCAGGGATGTTCTGCTGTGAGAAGGACAGGAAGAAATTCAAAGCTCCCAGGTTTCATATGCAGGTATGATTCCTCTGGTGGAGAGTGTGCACACAGGGCTGCTCCTTTGCAGAGCTTTGACGGCACCGTCAAGAGAGTGGACAGGCAGAGGCCATGGGAGGCAGGCCCGGGCTCTCAGGGTGGATGATCAGCACGTCTTGGTTCTGAAGTAACTATGATGTGCACACGAGGGCCTGAGCTAAATGGTTGACAGCCAGAGTTGGACCCAAGCACTACGCGGTCAACTTTAAACCACTTTTATAATTCTGCATTTATAGGAGAGCAGCCGTTTAACTCCTACATTATGGCATAGATTAATTTTCGTAAGAGATTCTACAATGCCTTCTCCAGAACCCTCCTGTTTGCCTTTCAGTTGCATTGTATGTGCTCAAGGTCAAGTACTAGTGAAGTAATTTCTGAGCAACTGAGTTCTACTTGACATTTTGGGGTCCCAGAAGCTGAGTAGCTCTCAAAAATGTCATGCACAACTTTTTTGCATTGCAAAATGCCAAGGGCATTCAATAGCAATTGAATTGGAAAACAAAATGATATTCTCCCCAAATCAGCAAAGTGGACTCTGAAGAGCGCGTTTGGTTCTCTTAATCCTGTGAGGGGAAATGGGAAGTTGTCCACTTATGCTGAACATTTTTCTCCAGTAGGTAGTCATCCCTCCGCATGATTTACAGATGTGATTATACCACCAGTCTGTCTGTGGTATGCAAAGTGCCGTATTCTCTCCTTGATTTGTCTTAAATCAAGAATTTTGTTACTAAGAGGGACTGTAAATCCATGTTAATTCCTTTATAGTCTTGAAGCTTAAGAGACCTGATCCTATCCAACACTGTAGGAAGCTGCTATCCCTGATGTAATGAACTGTGGGTTCAGCTCTGCACTGAGGCACTTTCCTGGGGTGGGTGCGGGATGGTGAAGGACAGCGTGTCTGTGCTGTGGGGCCGTAAGGCAAAGCTGGATGGGCTGCCCTAGAACGTTACCCATTCTGTCTGCACTCCTCCAAGTTAGCAGTGCTTTAAAAGTGATGGCTTACAACAAAAATGCAGAAATTGCTAGATTTATATATAGTCCTCTGACCACACTGATACAGTTCTTGTCACTTTTGTCATTTATCAACCCTCATATCCTTTGATTAACATTCATCTGATACTCCTGTTACAATGAGTTCAACACTGAGATTGGCATCAAAGACGGGAAGCTAGGGGACAACAGATGAGGTTGGTTTCTTCCTTCATGGAACTTACGGATTAGAAGGAAGAAAAACACATTAGCAAATCATCCAGAAAAAAAAATTAACCAAGGGAATTCGTGGTGTGTTGCATGTGTGGTCATAAGAGTCAGACTGATCTGGATGCAAATCCCACATCATTTTCCTGTTTCACCCTCATGGGCAACACACACTATATGGTGCTTATCTCTAAAACACAGCTATTGAAGCCAACAATACAGGACTATTGTGTGAATTAGAAACTAGCATCAAATCTGCCCAGCAATGCTACTTATAAGGAGTTAACTAAGCCTGCCTGTCACTTCAGGAGACTGGGCATTCCTTGTCCATATCTCTAATATCTTCCTTAATTTTTGACTCCAGAATCCAGTAAATTCTAAAAGTAAATTTTTTTTCTTTATTTTACAGTTAGCTTTTCAAAGTTGACCTCTGCCCAGATACCCAAGAGAGACAAAGTTGACTTGCTTTTAATTAGAATCTGTTGCGTTTAAACCACATACCAAGTGCTGTGTTGGGTAGTTGCTAATCTGACCTCATTAAGGATTACAGTAGTCCTGGAAATAGATGGTACTTATATCCTCAGTTTGCAGTGGAGAAATTGGATTGCAGATGTAGGGAGTTACTTGCCTAAGTAACGCCAGCCGAATCTGAACACAGGTATTTCTGCACCTCCCTGTTTACTTGGCTGATCTCTCGGGCATTAATTCTTTGAGTTTCTGAAGCAGGAAGTTGTTTCTGCATCCTGCATTCTTCCTGCATTCCAGATATTTTGCTAAAAAAAATCCTCTAATACATTGTCACATAGTACCCTATGTATTTATTTGCACATCTGTTTAGGAACTTCTCAAGAATGGAGGTGGTGTTTTATTCCGTATTCTCAGTCCCAACAATGCTATTTAACACACAGACCACCCAGTGCTTGTCTATGTGGTCGCTGAGCAAAGTCAATGCTGTGGACTCATGCAGTTCAGCCAGCAAGAGCTCAGGAAGTAGCAGGAATTCGTCCCACTGGGGATATAGGTAAAAGAGCCTGGGGATTTTCTACTTTTTTATTTGGATTCGGCTGAGAATAAGAAGACATTTTCTTAAAACATGCCCTTTGAATATTGATAATGAATTGCATTAAATTTTTATGTCGCTTTGGTTAAGATGGACATCTTAACTATGTTAATTCTTTCAATCCATGAGCATGGAATATATTTCTATCTCTGTGTAGTCTTCTATTTCTTTGTTCAATGTCATGATTTTTCAACGTATAGGCCTTTCATCTACTTTGTAAAGCTTATTCTTAGGTATTTTATCTGTTTTGGTGCTATTGTGAATGAGATGGATTTCTTGATTTATCTTTCCTGTAGTTAATTCTTAGTATATAGAACTGTTTGCTACTGATTTTTGTATGTTGATCTTCTGTCCTGCCACTTTGCTGTATTCATTTATTGTTTCTAATCTTTTTTTGCGGGGGCAGGGGAGGTGGAGTCTCCAGGATTTTCTGGGTATAAAAGCATAGCATCCACAAATGATCATTTTATTTCTTTCCAGTATGGAGTCCTGTAATACTCTTTCTTGTCTTACTGCTCTGGCCAGGCTTTCCAGAACTGTTGAAATAGTAGTGGTGAGAGTGGGCATCCTTTTTTTGTTCCAGATCTCAGAGAAAAAGCTTTCCATTTTTCACCATTATGATGTTTGCTGTGGGTGTGTCATATGTGACTTATGTAATATTGAGTTATATGCCTTCTGTTCCCATGTTTGAGTCTTTATCATGAAGGGTGTTGAATCTTTTTGAATGCTTTTACTGTATTTATTGATCATATGATTTCTGTTTTTCCCTTGGTTGATGTGGTATATTACCTTGATAGCTTTGTGTATGTTAGCTATTACTACATTTCTGGAATTAATCCCATTTGGTCATGATGTAAAAGATTTTTAATGTGCTGTTGAATTTGGTTTGCCAAGATTTTGATGAGGATTTTTGGATTATATTTACCAGTGATACCTATCTGTCATTTTCTTCTTTGGTGCTGTCCTTGTCTGATTTTGGAACCAAAGTAATGTTTACCTTGTAGACTGTATTTGAGAGTTTTCCTTCCTCTTTGCTTTTGTGGAAGAGTTTAGGATGATCAATATTAAGTCATCTTTTAATGTTTGATAGAATTTTCTCGTGAAACTGTCTGGTCCTGGGCTCTTGCTTTTTGGAGGGACACTTGATAACTGCTTCAATTTCTGCACTTATGATTGATGTGTTGAAGTTATCTATGTCTGCCTGGTCCAGTTTTGGAAGGTTGTAGGATTCTAGAAATCTGTTCATTTCTTTGTTGACAGTTATTCCTAATAGTTGCTTAGGAACCTCTGCATTTTTGCAATGTCTGCTGTAATCTCACCTCTTTCATTTTTTATTCTTTTTATTAGTGTGCTTTTTCTTCAAGCGTTTTACTACGAATCTATCAATTTTATTTATTTCTCTAAATAACAAGCTCTTGGTTTCACTCGTCTTTTGAATAGTCTTTTTTTTGTTTTGGATTTCCTTTATTTCTGCTCCAGTTTTTATTAATTTCTTCTGCCAATTTTTGGTTTTTACTTCTCTTTTTCTAGTTCATTCAGATGTATGGTTAGATAACTTGTGATGTCTCTTGTTGGATTTTTATATGCTACATTGCTATAAACTTTTCCTGTTAGAACTGCTTTTGTGCATCCCATTTGTTCTAGCTCACTTCATTTTTGTTTCCTGATAATTTTTAATTCCATCTTCAATGTCCTTATTATTTCAGGAATTATTCAGAATCATGTTGCTTAATCTTGACATCATTGTGGTTCTTCCAGTTTTGTTTTTCAAGTTTATATCTAGTTTCACTTCTTTGTAGTTAGAGATGACATTTTCTGTAATTCCATCTTGCCAGTTTTACTGAGACTTGTTTGGTGTCACAGGATATGGTCTATCCTTGAGAATGTTTCATGTGCCCTTAGGAATAATGTAAAATATTTTTTATTGGGGTAGAAACTCCTTAAAGGCCATCTGATCAATGATTTCAGTTATGGTCTTTATTACTTCATTGAATTTCTTCCTGAATGACCCATGTATTTTGATGGTCTGGCATTGGGTGCATGTATATAAGTGACAGTTATTGCTTCTTGATGTAATAGCGACTTGACTGTATGTAGTTTCCATGTTTGCTTTGTGCTAACCCTTTCAGGTGGAAGTTTATCTTGTCTCATATTGTACTGCTCTGACTGATTTTCTTTTATCCTCATCTCTTCCTAGCCCTTCACTTTCAACCTATGTTTGTTTTTTGGATCTGATGTACATTTCTTGTAGGCAGAATATCTATGGCCCTGTTTTTTTGATCCATCCATTAACTTTGTCTTTTGATTGGTGATCCATTCACATTAGAGTGAATAATAATATGTAAAGTTTAATTGATGTCATTTGCACCTGTTTTATTTCCATGCTGTTTCTTTTTGCTTTTGTTTGTATTTTCCATCAGATATTTTTCAGTGTTGATTCTCTATTTCTTCATCTTCCCAGTTCTCTCTCTATAGAATTGGGTTTTGTGACTACTTTGTGATACATCTCTAACTTTACTATTCTGTGCTCATCTTTTTGCCTTGACCTATTATACTTAAATGCCTGGACAGATTTTGTGTTTTTTTCTTTTTTCTTTTTTTTTTTTGTTCTCTCCTGTTGGTTCTAGTTCTGTCTGTGTTTTCAACTCTGTTTCTTCACCATTCTCAGTTGGTAGTTCTTTGGTTTTGTTTTCCCTGTAAGGCAGGTTGGTGATGGAAAAACCTGTAACTTTTGTGTATCGTTAAAGACCTTTACTTCTCTTTCATATCTGAATGATAATATTGCAGGTCGGAGTATTATTGGTTGGTACCTTTAGTCTTTTACTATTTTGAGTATGTCATCCCACTCTGCCCTGCCTGTAAGAGTTTCTGCTTAGAAGTCTGATGACAGCCTGATGGGGGTGTTTGTGTAGGTCACGTTTCTCTTTCCTCTCTGTCTTTAACAGCTTTTCTTTTTTGTCCACACTTGCTTGTCTCACTATGACTTGTGTTGGCTCTGGCCCTTCTGCGTTCAGGGATTTGGGTGCTTGATAGGCTTCTTAGACTTACATGGCCACTTTTCTGACTGCCATGGTGGTTTCTGCCTATTTCTTCTTTAATTCATTGGCTGCAGCTTCTCCTTTTCTTCACCTCAGGTGAACCTATGAACACCCGTGTTCTCTTCTCATGGTATCTGATATTTCACACAGGGTTTTCTCCATTTTTCGTCAACCCTTTTTTATCCTCTTCTCATGAGTGTCACCTCTGGTTTTTGTCTTCAATATCCGAGAATTGTTTTTCTGAGATTGAGCCCGTGTTTTGAACTTTCCATGTTTATTTTCCATTCGTTAACTACAGTTTTCATATCCAGCAGTTCTGTTTGGGGTTTCCTTATGATCTCAGTCTCTTTCGCAAAGTAGTCCTTATAATTTATTCTTTTCTGAAGTCTTGTTTTTTGCCTTTGGGCAGTTAATTAATTGTGCATCCTGAAGATTTTTTAAAATAACACTCTCAATTCTTTATCTGTTAGGTTGTCCCATACAGCTTTACTAGATTTCTTCTCTGGGGAACTCGGTGTCTTTCTGTCTTTGAGTCATTTGAGTTTTGCTTTCTGGGGATTTTGATTTTTGCATGGCTTGCACTCTGTTTTGTCTTGAGCACTGTGACTTTTTTTCTTTCGCACTTCCTAGGTCCTGGAATGTTGTGGTGGACACTCCCCAGGGGCGGGGGCCTGGTCTGCCCCTGCCTGCTCCTAGTGGGGGCAGGGCACCTACTCACTGGAAGGTGCTCCCAGAAGTAGGCTCTTGGGCCACTTCTGTCTTCGGCCTCTGAGGTGGGGCATCTCGTTCACTGGTGGCTGCATCTGTTCACAGGGTACAGTGGCAGGCTCTGCTGTCTGCTCCTGGGTGCTGCTGCGGGAAGGGTGTCTCTCACAGGCAGTTATTCCCTGGGTACTTTGGGACCTAATAGTGGGGTCATGGTCCACTCCTAGCTAGTGATACTGTGATTTATAAGAAATATTTTTTATGGTCATTCAGATGACTAGAATTAATTTCTCATTATATATTTGGTGGTCTTCCACACATCCTGGCTCACAGCTCTCAAAAACCTTGGAATTTCCTAGTTGTTGAGGGTGATAAAGGTTTTACTGTTATGTTAATACAGTGATTTTCAGGAGGCACCTGAGGGTGGGGGCTGTTTGTTGGGGACCAGCTCTGTGATTAGAGGTTGGAACTTCCAGTCCTACTCCTGACCTCTGTGGAGAAGGGCAGAAGTTGACTTCAGTGGGCAGCAGTGATTCACTCAAACTTGCTCCCACGAGGCCAAGGAGAATTGTTGACCATGTGGAGATGCTGGGGCAGCAGTGTCTGGAGAGGGCATGCAGGCCCTCCCTCTCATACTCGCCCTGTGCTCCTCTTCCCTCTGGCTTTTCCTGTCTTAGCCTTTGTAATCAGAGATCTAGTGAGTAAATGGGTGTTTCCCAAGATCTGTGAGCTGCTCCAGCAGAGTACTTGCACCTGTAGGGCAGGGGGTGCTAGGAGCCCGTGGTTTGCAGACACTAGTCAGAAGCCACCTGGGCCTGCGGCTAGCCCTTGGAGCGAGCCTAAGGAGGTGGTCATGGGAACCTCCAATCTAGCTGATTGACCAGAAGCACAGGTAATAGCCAGGCATGACTGCACCTAAGATGGAAGGTGGTCTTGAAGACTGAGCCCTTCATCTGTGGAATCTGAAGCTATGTCAGAATCGAGGAGTCTATATTTGTTTTTGTTTTTAAGGAAAGGTGCAGGTAGGAATGAAGGTGGGCAAGCAGGCGGGCGGGCAGGCAGGCAGGCAGAAAGAAAGAGGAGGAAGAAGCATCTTAATTTTTTTATTTAGTTGTTTACACTGGTTGGTTCCCCCCAGACCCAGGACTTGAACCCAGGAGTATGTGGCTTGCGCCTTCAGAGGTGATTGACAGAACTGCTGCTCCACCAATGCGTGCTTAGGTGTTTTTGTTGTTGTTTTTACAGAGAGTAAGGAAGAGAGAGGAGGAATAAGCATCTTTTTGAAGGAAGGAAGGAAGAGGAGGAAGAGTTGGGCTTTACATGAGAGCTGGGTCTTTGCCGCAGCTTCAGGCTTAGCACCTGAGCCACAGAGCATGCCCAGAATTGACTTAAATTCTCATTCATCATAGTACTGGAGAAGTACTTCTTCTTACATTGAAATTGGGCCCGGGAAAACTACATAGGGGCAGAAAATTAGGGGCAAAAGATAAAGTACCTACCTTCTTGCGTTGCTTGTTTTTCATAGGAGTTGAGCTGCTCTTACAGAGTCATGGAAGGAAACATGAAATAGAATTTCTACACACGTGATGGTTTTATGTTACTTGGTTTGTAAAAAGTATCCTTCTTAATGAAATATTAGGAGCCAGACCCTACCCACTTATTTTCTGTATTGCTTCTAAATTTTAAAATGGATTAGTATAACTCATCTATGACTTGACTTGATAGTATTTCTCATTGAGGTTTTTAGATCACACCGGAAAACAGAAAAATCTTCCCCCCGCAGAGGTACAACAGCAGCATTACCTTGAGCTATGTAAGGCGTGGTTTCCTCCCTCTGAGGGACATGTGTGGGTCGAGGTGTGGGAGCCGGAGGTCTGTTTATAATGAAAGACCGACTTAGAGTGTTTTTCTTTATGCTCATACTGGCCAGTATCATGTCATAGTCACTGTCATCGAACTCAGTGGAAGTGTATGGGTCCTCCTCCTCCTCTTTCTGTGCTCCTCCTCTGGGCTCAACTCTTATCTCTTGTCTTGTACCAGGATCACACCAGTTTTGACATCTTTCCATTTGGCCTTCCAGTATTTTCCCTGTTTACAAAATATTTGGATGGTGGTTACTTTTCTATTATATGTAGTATTATTGGTGTTCACTTGTCACTTACATGAGCCTCTCAAAGTGGTTTATTCAAAGCCATAGAAGCAATATTCTAAGAGCTCCTGCCCCCCTCCCCAAACAATGTATATATTAGCCCATAAATGCCAAAAAGTGAAATGGGAACTATGTAATTTAGTAACATTTTCCTGTGACTTGTAATTGTTAACAAGGACTTTGTTAAGGAAAATAGTAAATACACACACACACACACACACACACATGTACACATCAATACTTTCCATACACCATAGTTTAATTAATATCAAGAAATTGCTTTATAAAATGAAGCCTCAAATTCCAAATGTTTTTAAAACAATTTTCAAGTAGAATACTTCCAGAATTTTCTTTTTCATCTTAAGTCATCTTATTTTCATAAAGTGTGCACTGATTATCTTGTATAAAATTCAATTTCTCTGAAAATGGGAATGAGGAGTAGCCAAAACACTGACTCAGTTTCCCAGTAGGAAATCTCGTGACAGCTGACCTTCAGAAGGGGGCAGCTCCTGCCCTGTACATGCCAGTGTGAGCCTCGCCTGTGGGCAGAGGCACTAGGACTGGGGTTCTTTCTTCTCCTGGATCATCAGTGACTTGCAGGTTAATTCACATGAAAATAATAAGTTCACTATTTTCTAATCTTTGATTTTCATAAACAGTAAAATTTTTACGTGTTAAGAATATCTTAAGCTATTTTAATTTCTTTAGAAGATAAAGGTAAGATATACTTTTATTAGTGAATAAGTTGAAAATAATTTTGACTACTGAGCCAATGAAATTTTCTTTTAAATTTGCTCTTTGACAAAAGTTTTGCTTAAAGTATTAATAAAAACAGTAATTGGAAAGGATTTCAGTTACTGACTAAAAATCATTGCTCTCCTGTGGTATCTGAGTATCTTTCGCATGAACAAAAGGAGAATTATTCTCCTCTCTCTGGTGAGTGAGAATCTGACTTCCCAAATTTAGTTTATTTAGGGTATTGTAGTGGAAAGACTTTAAAATTAAGGGAAAGACAAGTTGTAGAGCAAAGTGAAAGGAAATAGTTATAAGAAGGGTCATTGAGAATAGACCATCTCCTAGCAGTCTTAGGTCTGATTGATTAGTTAACTAATCAGAGAGTCCTTCATTTTCTACATGCTAGCACTAACTTTAAAATTGCAATGACTTATATTTTCCCTCATGAATAATAGGGCTTTAAGAATTTGACTTCATGACTTCTGTCTCACTGACAGCCATCAAGGGTGAAACCTGATGAAATGTGTGGGAAACTCTTACAGTATTTCATTTTTAGAGGAATGTGTCAACTATCTTTTATTTCTTGAGTTGTTAACTCTGTTTCCACCCACTTCCCAGCTCTCTGCAAAGTTGGGCTTGTACTAGAGGATAGTCTTACTTTTTATTTCCCAGCATATCAGATTATACTTTGCATTTTTAATTTAGGTCCAATATTAGTAAATGAAGATTAAAATTAATTTCTACTATTCTAATATTTAAAATAATTGGGCAAGAGTGTATAACAAAGAGAAGAATCAGAAACCCCAGGAAACCTGTTCATGGAAATATTGGACACATTCTGATTTCAGGGTCAAAGAGGGATATGGTGATAGTTGTAATGTACTACAAGTTGGTGGTGAAGACAAGAGAATGTGTTCTTCATACACAGAGGTCTTCTACAATGCTCTGTATTATTTTCTCTACTGAATATGCCAGTAAGTCCAACATGGTGTAATTTGATGCCTAGGACATTGACAAAGGTGGTCTTTCTTTTTCAGTAAATCAAGAATGTGTGGAAACTACTGTTACTGAAAGTTCCAGAAGGCATAGTTAGGGTAAGTGAAAGAACCCACGCAAAGTCTTCAGCAAAAAAATGAGTGTTAGTTTACAGTTGTAATTTTTAATATTTCATTCAAAGAATGTTAAGAAAAAATAATAGCATTTCATTTTTCATTTTGTTCCAATATTGGCCCTATGAAAAGATGATTAAAATAACACTGAATATAATGTGCAAAAGTAGAGTTTTTAAAGAAAAGGAGCAAGTGTTGTTTAATTTTGCTTTTTATATTTGATACTTTTTAGTAGATGCATATAGTTGGGGTCTTAGATAGTGGTGTGTACTCTCTGTAGAGTAGTTTTTACACATTCAAACCAAAATACCATATACATGATATGTTTATAAAATATCTATACACACACATCAGGAATAGTATGATTTAGTATTCACTCCATTAAGAGATTTCACCTGACTTTTCCTCCTGATAATTTAGTATGTAAAATTCTATCAGTAAAAATGAGGAAAACATATCAAAGTTGTTAGTTTACTGCTAATCTAAATTCCTCCTCCCCCCAGGATTGACAGGACTGTGTCACTGCCTTACCTCAATGGTCTGCAAGGGCTTGGCACATGAATCAGTTAATGCTGAATGAGTCAGAGGAGAGTCTGTGAGGTTTTCAATGCTTTCCACAAACAGTACTTTCCATCGTTAAATATAATGTGTCATCTCATTGAAGGTTTATATGTTTAAACTTGAATCTTTGTAGAGACCATGTCTGTACAGACACAGTGTTAAATTCCTGGTTTCAAATTTCTCTTTGATAAAGAGTTTAGGCACTTTACAGCTTCCAGAACAAAAGTATAGTGACAAATGGGTTTTGAAAATATATCATTTTCCTTATTACCATTCCTTGTAAAACATGAATTTGGAGAGTAAATATGAAAGTGATCAAAGGTGGGTGACAGCAGTGGCTGCAGAGCTGGAAGTCTGTCAGGCCATCTTCAATAAGAGGAGCCTGATTTGGAAAATGCGCTCAGGGCCCCTGGCCCCATGCTTTCACGGGCGTGTTCGTTCTTCCTCCTCGAGTAACAGCTAGACTGTCCCCGGGGTGTGCAAGACACCTTGACCGTGGCAGTCTTCACTGTGGAACCCAACTGAGGTTGGTGCCCAAGGTCATTTCAAATCTGTGAAACGTTAGCCTGTTCCTCTTGCCAGAAGAGTAAGAGTAGTTTTTAAAAGTAATTTTGTCACTCGCTTTTCTAGGGGATTCCTGGCATTCTTTTTATATTAAGATCTACAGACCCCTTCCAGTTTCATCCCTTCACTTACAATTTTGTAATGGTGATATGCCCCAAAAGTAGATGAGAGAGGAGGGAGGACAAAAGTGAGTGGCTGGCAGGCACCCCTCTTGCTGACCTGACTCCTGTAGGACAGGCAGGCAGCTGCCCTGCGTCTCCAGCTGGTCTCCCTGGAGACTGCTGTGTGGGATGCACATGTGAACCTCATAGCCTTGACTTGTGACAGGGAGCAGAGCGCTGCCCCAATCGTGCTGCCTCAAAATAGTGATGCTTTTGAGCTAAGGTTATTTAGAAACGAGTGCAAAAGGAGTGCCCTGTACCAGTCCTTTGTCTTTGAAAGCAGATGACTACCTGTGTGGAAAGCACTGGCCCCATGAGGGAAGGCTGAAGTCATCCTCACCACCAGGGACAGGGAATTTGGGGCTGAAAAGTTTTGTAAACAAGTATGTCACTTTTTTACGTATCTACATATCCATTTATTCTCCTCAGTTCTTAAATAGAAAAAAGCAAGATGCTCTGATCATTTCTCAAGGTTCCATGTCTCTGAAATTAAAAGTAGTTTTCCAGTTCATCTATGTTACTGTTGTCACTAAACCAGCCAGAGAAGGCAGAAGAGAAGGAGAAAGGCGTTACCCTGTTTACCTGGTGACACGAGGGGAGGCGTTCCCAGGTGGAAGGCAGCGGGTAGTGACCGTGGCGGAGGCAGAGGCGGTCTGCGGCTTAGGTGAGGCTGCGGCGAGTAGTTCCCTGGTCTGAGCCCAGGAATGTGCATGTAGAGATCCTCGTACTGGCTCTCGAACTCATCACTGGCCACCTCACTGGTACTCCCTGCCTTTGCCGTGGACTCTGCTGCGCTGGGCCTGCAGGTTGCGCTGCTGTCGGGCTGAGAGGTGGGGCTCTGGGAGGCTGTGTGTGAAGGAGAGGTAGGTGTGATTTCACCAAAATGCCACCTGAGGCTGACTCCTTTGTAATCTGACACAGAAGTGGCAGTGTGACTTCGTAAAATTTCTGTGATCTGATAGAGCAGAAAGCTGACAAATGCATGATTTTGCTGAAGAATCATTTTTGGATTTTAAAGTATTTGCCAAACACACAAAGCTCCATTATTTCTTGCTACCTCAGTAGATGACACACATGCATACAGTAGTGTTTTGATTATCTAGAGCTATTGTTTGCAGACTCATATGAATGCATTATTGCATTTTTATTAGAAATCAGTATAATTTCTAATAAGTTAGTGATGGAAAAGGTAAAGATAAGGAAAAATTCTTAACTTGTTTGTAAATAATGCAGTAAAAGTGAATTGATTATTTTTTTCCCTTTTTTTTTTTAGAGCAGGAAGCAGCATTTTAATTTTAGTTGTACATCTTTTGTTCCCTCTGGCCCCAGGATGCAAACCCAGGTCCTTGGGATAATGAACTGTACTTGGGTTGGGGGTGGGGCAGACCTAACCGCTACCCTACTAGCACATAGTATGTGATTCTCAGTTACTCTTCTAATATGCAGTTATCACTAGATGATCATAATTTTTAAGAACATTACCTGAGAAAACTCTTAATATTGTTTGATGGGGAAGGCGTATCCATCACCAGGAGCAAGTAAAGCTAAGACTCAGTCCTGTCGATGATAAATGTATTCATTCCATCGTGAAACTTAACCAAACTGTCTATTCACATTTTTCCATTTTAAGGTTCAGAATTCCTCCTCTGTGCTTAAACTGTAACAATAAATGCCTTCTAGCCACTCAGGGAGAAAATGAAAGGTATTTTAATAACTTTAAATTTTTTCATTATCGTATACAATTTGTTGAATGATTTGAATTCGGTGTGAATTTTTGATTAGGAGCCCTGGTGGGAGTACCAGTTAGGTTAGCCCCCTCCAGCTGGGCAGATTCCACATAGAAGGATCTGGGTTTGCATCCTGGGGCTGGTGGGCCAATGAACAACGAAATAAAAAAGAAAGAGAAATGCTGCTTCCTCCTCTCTTTCCTTTGGCTATTTGCCTTCATTCCTGCCTGCACTTTTCCTTTAAAATAAATAAAACAATAATTATTTAGAGAAGATGTATTTATATTTAAGATTAGCAAAAAATTTTAAACAAACTCGGAAGCCTCTATATTGATGACTGTATGAATTTTTGACATCTGTACAACAGAAAACTTGTTTTAAAATGTTGCTCAAGTAAAATATTACTAATGAAGCCAAATAGAGTTACGCTGTAGAAAATTTTCAGTAATGGGAGGAAAATTAGACATGTGGAAAAAATGAAATCCATGACAGTACCCCATATTCCATAAGGAATTTTGGGTTTTATTCCGCTCTTCTTTACTGTGAGAAAGGAGAAAGACGTCGCTGCCAGTCCTAGAACCAACCCAGGATTCTTCAGTGCCCGCGTTGGCAGAGCAGACACTTCACTAACTCACATCTCATTCGTCTTCCCGCCTCTTGACAGGAAGCCGGAACAAAGACGTTTCTACTGTTGGCTGGGTGACGATGGAGACTGAAAAGAAATGGTAGCTGGGGCCAGCAAAGCGACATTTCTGAGGCCTGTGTCTGGCACGTGATCTTCAACTTGAGTGACAGTCATTAAGGGAGTTAGTTTTAGCCCCTCCTGTTCGTGTGCTCACTTTTGAGTTTTAGACAGTATGTACAGGAGTCTTCCTGGTCTGTCAGGTCACCCTGACCGTAGCCCTGTCCCGGAGATCTGGGCCAGTGGGCTTTGGCCAGTGGCCCAGCAGCAGTGACACCAGTGGTTACAGAGCGGCCCAGACTTCAGTCCTCCTCCAGGTGAAGACGTGGCCAGAGCTCCGTGCAGGAAGGAGGTGGGCTCACCATCTGTACAAAGGAGGGGTTTGTACTAACCGCTGAAATGTTTTCTATTACGGTTCTTCTGTGACTCGATGTCACAGTGAATGTGCGGCCATTTTCCATGGGGCCTTTATCATCACTTATTATCACTAAACCGTAATGACAGAAGGTTTAACTTCAAACTTAGTGCATTTACTTTAATATAGAGCATTACATGTGTCCTGCAGTAATGTTGGAAATGGATTCTGCCCGAGTAAGCTAGGTAAGGCCTTGCTTTATTTGCTTTTCCAGATAGCCTGTCCTTGGATGGGCAGTGTGCTAACTGCGTGGCAAATGCCTGAGGGCCATGAACATCGTTTTGCATGAGCAGCAAGAGATGGACTGAGGCGATTGTCTCCGGCCCTGTGGTTGATGCCGACGGAAGTAAATGCACCAGAAAGTGCTGGACGGACTGGGCCAGAAGCTGCTGCTGCAGGTTCTCAACATGTCGGGATCAGTAACCCTCTGTTGTGGGGTCTGTCCTTGCAGCATACGACATTTAGCAGCTTTTGAGCACATTTCTATGTGCTCAATGCCAGAGTCAGCCATCCCTCCTCGAGTCCTGGTCAGAAAAGTCTCCATTCGTTACCAGACACCTTCTGCTTGAGTGGCAAGTAGCCCCATGGCTGACGGCGTGGATAAGGGAGGGTGAGCAGTGATTGAGCCTGGTATGTTTTGGAAGTGGTCGTACGAGAGCCACAGCGACGTCAGGGCTTTTTGGGTGGACTGACAAAGACAGACTGCACGCACACAGCTGGCACAGGAGCAGAGGGAGCAGGCAGGAGCGGCAAGTTTCTATGCGATGTTGCGGGGGATGACGTTAGACAACTGGGAAGATTCCCAGGAACTGGCATGCTGGGCAGGCCTACAATCAGTTTTAGACCTCAGACACAGCAAACAGAACCTGTCATATGAGAGCCAGGCCCTCAGAGGCCTGTCCCACCTCTCATTCCCTCCTGAGAAAGCCAGGGTCCAGGTAACAAGACTTTGTTTCAGAAACAACAGCTAATGCAGTGGTCAAAGAACCAGAAATCAGCCTACCTTCTGCATTCCCTTGGGTGGGAAAGAACTAGTACTTGTTAAACTTTGACCTTATTAGAAGTATTTGAATAAGATGCAGTAATTTCTCTACCACATTATAGAAAAGTATTTGATTAATGGACTGACTTATATTTTTTGTCTTACTTTACAAGTTATTCATATTTTAATATAAATATTACATATACACAGAACATATGGGAACACTTACTAGGAGAATCTGAAGGAACTGAGGTAGTATCTTCCTCATAGTCATTTTCCTGCTTATTATTCCTGCTAATTTCTTGGATCTAAAAGAAAATAAACAAGTGTTTATAATACGCATCAATCTTAATAAACCTTAATTTTTTTTATCAACTAGATGGAAACATACAACCTGTGGAAATATTAAGTTTTTATTTAAATATTTATTATATTATATATTTATCTTCTATAATTGTTCAAAGATGCCTAGCATTAAAAGTATAACTAGGCACAATAGAATATCATAACAAACAATAAGAGTAATTGCAGTTTCATTTTAAAGCTTGAGTCACAGCTTAACTGAGGTCGAATAAAAACCTGAATAAAATTGAACAAAATGATTTCTCTGAAAAAATGCTTTTTTCCTCTTAACATTTCTGTATTTTTTTTACCAATACAAAAGATTTCTAATTACATCAAGTATTATAAGACATGAAGTTGAATGGTTTATTTACCATCTTTACCAAAAGACAAAAGAAACTGATTATAGGAGTGTGTCTTTCTGAAATCAGCTTCACCACACTCAGAAGGGAGAAGGACCCTTCATTTATGGAACTGTTAGTTTTGCTAATCAAATCGACTGTAGACATGGGGTCAGTAGCCATGGAACATAATATGTCACAGAGAAAGTAAGAGTTTCATTTGCGTAAATGTATTTTGAGGCAGAAATTGAGTTTGTTGCTTTTATTATTTCTTTTGTTTACATTGCCGTATGATTTTCAGAATATTGAATTCACACCTGTCTGTGTACACCTCACCCACCACTGGAGTCATAGTGCCTCTCTAGCACCTTGTTTCCATTCTTCCCTCCCTCCCTCCCCTCAATAGCCATAGTTGTGTGTCGTGAATTTTGTCCATTTGTTCATTTCATTATATTCCATATATGAGTGAAACC
Organism: Solenodon paradoxus; assembly: GCA_004363575.1. Lineage (NCBI taxonomy): Eukaryota > Metazoa > Chordata > Mammalia > Eulipotyphla > Solenodontidae > Solenodon > Solenodon paradoxus. The sequence continues at coordinate 241,861 of RJWH01001034.1, forward strand.
ATCTGTATTTCTCTTTCTTTCTGACTTCATTTAACATGATCCTCTCCAGTTCCTTCCAGGTTGTTAAAAAAGACACAATCTTGTGGGGGTTTTTTGGTTTTGTTTTTAAAGGAAAGGTACAGGCAGGAACAAAGGCAAGCAGAGGGGCAGGCGTGCATGCAGGAAGAGAGAGGAGGAAGCAGCAGTTTATTTTAATTGTCCATCTTGGTTGTTTCCACCATCCCTGGGATGCAAACATGGGACCCTGGGATGCATGTGGACTATGCCCAACCCCTGCTTCACCAGGACATGTTGATTCTGCCTTTTTAATAAATAGCTGCATAGAATTCCATTGAGTATATAGGCCAGAGCTGCTTTATCCAGTCATCTGTTGAAAGGCATTTTGGTTGTTTCCATGTCCTGACTGTTGGGAACTGTGCCTCTATGAACATAGGGATGCAGATATTTTTTTCTGATGAGGGATTTTGTATTCTCTGGGTATATGCCTAGGAGTGGGATTGCTGGATCAAATGGTAGGTCCATGTTTATTTTTTGTCTTTCGTTTTGTGGGGAGGGGGAACACAAACTCCATCCTCCACAAAAGTAGTGCAGTTGAGTTCCCCACACTTGGGGGAAACGCAGAGGTCAGCACATCTCAGGTGTGATGGGTGAGTCTCATCCTGGGACAGCCTCCTTGGTGACCCCCCTCCCCCACAAGATAAGTGTCCATCTTTATTTGTTTGAGGAATCTCCCTACTCTTTTCCAAAGAGGTTGCACTAATTTATGTTCCCACCAACAGTGCAAGTTGGTCCCTTTTTCTCCACACACCCTCTAACACTTGATCCTACTCTTTTTATTAGACCATTCTCAGTGCTGTGAGGTGGTATCTCACTGTGGTTTCTATGTGCACTTCTCTGAGTAAGTGATGTAGAGCATTTTTTCAGGTGACTGTAGGCCATCTGGGTGTCTTTCTCGAGAGGTGTCTATTCAGTTCTTTTGCTGATGTTCTCAGTGGGTCATTTGCTTTTGTGTTGATGTTTTCTTGACTAATGGCTTTTTTAGTGTTTTCATGTCCTTCCACTGTCCTGGCCTGTAGGTTCCTGCTGAGAAGTCTGATGATGGCTTATGTGCAGGTCAAGTTTATTAGTTTTACTTATGTTAGGAATTTGGGTGCTTTATTGGCTGCTGGGATTTCCACAGGTAATGTTTGTAACAGGTATAGGAAGTTTTTTTTTAAATCTTGTTTCTCCTCTTCCACTAGAAGCACCTCTGTGTTTATGACTTCGGTTTCTGAGATTCTTTCTTTGTGAGATTGAGCCTGTTCACTGAATATTCGAATGTTTTTCTTAAATTCTTTGACTGTATACTTTATAACTAGCAGATCTGTTTGGGTTTTTCTTTATGATCTCAATCTCTGGCGATGCAGTTCTTAGAATTCAACAGTTCTTCTGATGTCTTGGATTTGCCTCTGGGTAGTTAACAGGGAATCTTATATTATTTCATTCAGTTTTTTAAAATATATGTAACTATTGCTCTGAATTCTTTATCTCTTAGGTTGTCCCATTTAGAGGAGTAACACAGTTTTCGATTTCCAGGGGAATTTTGGAAACAAATCTCTTTAATAGTCTTTTAGTGTCTCTGATACAGAAGCACATTCTGTGTTTAAATCATGTTTTCTCCTTAGTGGCCAATCAACTCCTAATGGCGAAAGTCATGTGAGTTCCCTGGGGAGACCGACAGTGAGAAAGCATGTGCTTTGGTGTAAAGGCTTGGTCCTTATTACCATTCTTTGTTTCCAGTTGGCCTGAACTCTGTACGTCACAAGGTAGATCAAGAATACATTTTTTAAAACCCATAATACTTTTAAAATCACATCACATCAAGGCAGCTTTTACTAGTTGAATAACAGATACAGTTTTCAACAATTTCCTATATGCTTTTCATAAGCCTAGACATAAGCTCAAAATCAGTGTGAATTAATAAGACCAAGGAAGTATGTAGGTGTGTACTGAGGTTGAAACCTAATGGAATAGTTTCACGTCATAACTGAAGCTACAGGACGTTTGCACAAACACGCAAGCCCAGAAATGTCTTGAAGGAGGTGGCTTCCAAATTAATAAGCAGCTATGTGACTGATTTGAGCACTTTCATGAATATTTTATGGAAAACTTACTTTGTAGAGTCCGAGAGCAATTCTTTTCTTGGGAATAAAAGGATCTTTAGATTTGCACTAAAAGCCTATATATATTTCTTATTTGAGTTCTTACACTTCTATTTATTTTGAAAAATAAGTGAGCGATAGACTGTATTAACACCCATCTAATGAAGTCAGTGATGGCTTCTAAGACAAGCATGAAGACGACAGTCAACACCTAATGAGCGACACTTGGTCATGTGGTGTGTGGATTTTGGGAGTCCATCTAAAAAAACTAATCATACCTATTATTTATTAGCGGTATGACATTTAGGAAGATACTTAACTGTGAATTTCAGTGTTCTGTCCTGTCATTCGTGTGGATTTATGGCATCAGTTTTCTGGGAGGATTAAATGAGGTAAGCAAAACACACCTCACATCTACATAGCAAGTGCTCAGTAAATCTGTACACCACAGATTTCCTGTCATCGTGGATCTGGGTCAGCAAGCGTGCTGGCCACTGGCCTGATGGGGAATCATCAGTAACGAGCCCGCGGTCACCGTATTCTCAACTGTGTCCCTCTAGAATTTCTGCTGTGATGGGAAAGGAACTGGAGCATGAACTTTCTTTCGCTCTGCTCACAGCACAGCAGTGAGATGCTCTTAGCAACACCCCTGTGGTTTCAAGTTTATGGAGAAGACAGGAAGACAGCTACTCATCTCTTTTCTGAGGCTAGAGTTTGACTTATCAGATATTTATACAGACCTACTGTGTACTAAATACTCTGCCCTCAAGGAAAATAAGTTAAAAAGAGACATAGTTCCCACTCTCAAATATACGGCATTTTTATTGGGAGAAAAAGAATGATTAAAGTATAATAATTCACTTAAACAAGCCTAGTTCTCACAGCTGAAATGGAGAATTAAATAGATAATCAAGGCAACATTTTATGCACTTACCTTTTGGATAAGGGGATTGAATTAAAAATTATCTAGACAGATCAGTTCCTACTTCTCTATACAAAACATCCAGCTTAAACAATGAAATCTAGCAGCTAAATATGCTCAATGTAATATTCTAGCCAATAGACAGTCCTTGAAGGACACGGTGTTTAGGAAATTGAAATCATTATCAAAGATAAACTACAAGGAGAATGTCTTGCTGACAGGAAATAAAACTCCACATGGCTTTGGCATTGAGTACTGCACAAACGGATGATACTCTAATTTGGGGGGAGTGAAAATTTTCACATGGAGGTTGGTTTCTAAATCTTTTTATGAGATTCTGAAATTATCCCATATGTTGTCCCCTTTTTCCACAGGGCTAATTATAAATTATTTTACCAACTTCTTCAAAAGGCTGCTGGGTACTTCAGAAGATAAATATGTCTAAAGCGTAACATATTGACCTGGTAACTATTTACTATATACTACCCCCCAAAGAATGTGGTAGGCTGTTATTAAATATCATCATCTGAACATGAATAACAGCACAGAATCTCAAGCATTTCAAGTGCATAAGGAAGGAGTACAGTATCTGACTTCTCATCGCATCTTTTGAACATTTCTCTGTATGCCATTTAGAATGTGATGTGAAAACAGATTTATGTATTTATCATGGAAGTTTCCTCTTACAGGATGGGAACTGGAATCCTGAATATAAAGATTAAATAACTCTGTCCGTGACTGGGAGGGGAGGGGAGGGGAGGGGAGGGGACTGAAAAAGAATGAGCTAGACGTGGAACTCTTGCATCCAGGGAAGAGTGAACATTTTTGTTAGTATGAGCCAAAATTTTGTTAGAATAGCATGAAGACATACGCTGTGATTTTAAGGCAGACTTTTAGAGAAAATTAAGTGAACCAGACACCTGGAGCAGGTGGAGAAACGAGAGGCATCTCATTATGCACAGTAAGAAGTTTCATTTTTGGAATATGGCTAATCAGGAGTCTGCGCAGATGGAAGGAGAGGGTACGGGGGCAGCAAGAGGCTCCTCCCAGAGTCAAGGAAAGAGAGGAGCAGTACTATGGAGGCCTCTTCCCTCGGAGGACAAGGGATTCAAAGCTATGTGGCTTTAGGACAGCTCCAGAGGGTGGGCTTCTGTAGCTGGCATATCTCATGCTGGCCCGTCTTCTCCACCCTGGACCTGAGCAGCAGCTCTGCTGCTCCCGCTGTGCCCAAGTGCGCTCACTGCAGTGTGGACCTCAGGTGTGGACCTCCAGCAGATGCAGACTTGGCTCCACATTAGCCTGCTGGGACAGAGCTTGTCTCCAGCCCACCGTGGTTGTGGCTGTCTCTGTGAGAGCCAGCAATCTACTGGACTGTACACACTGGGCTGCAGTCCAGTCGGGTTGGCATTGCGGCCCACTCCTTTAGGGCTCTGGAGTCTGCTATCTTAAATGAAGATAGAACTGAGGTCTGAAAGGAGCCTGTGGATACCTCATTTATTCTCTGGTTCATTCACTGCTACCTGTTCACTGCATGACTAGGTAACAATGTGTAACTAGGGTATTTTTCCAATAGAAAGTCATTTGTAAATGTAGTCCATGATCCTCACTGTACAACCTCTTTTTATGTTGGCTTTATCTGGTGCATGGTTGGACTTTTCTCTTCTCTCAGAACGTATTCTCCCTTAGCGCATCACATCTTTTAAGAGAGTCTGTTTCTCCTTAGGTGATCATATTTACTCTACTGCCTTTACTTTGTATTACAGCAGGATTCCTGAGCTCGTCATTTGCTCCAAATTTTGCTGAGGTCTGGAATCTTGCATTTTGCACAGGGCTTCAGAATGGTCAACAAACCAAAGGGGAAATCTGGAGAGAGTGTGCGTTAGGGCGAATGTTTGTCTCCCTAATTCATATGCTGAAATCCTAACCCTTATGGTAATGGTGTTAAAAGATGGGGGCTTTGGGGAGATATAATAGAATTGTGTGGATTCATAAATAATAAAGACTTAAGAAAAATGAAAGGCACTGTGCAGAGCTTTCAGGAACTGTGATGTGGGGGTGGTATAAGGCACTCACTCTTGAAATTTGTTTTTCAAAATAAGTTGGTGACATCGATGGATGAGCATTTTGTTGGATATGGCATGTGCACAAAACACCACTAAAACGTAGGATAGAAATGTGAAAATTCCATGAAGTCAGACCTCAAGTGTTTCATAATTAGTGATAAGGCAAAATCAAACAAGCTTTTAAAATATATAGTTCTTGCAAAATGCTGAGAATCATGCAATCATTTCCACTGGGTGGATGGAACAGAGAACATTTCAGAGTGGGCGGTAGTCACACTGGGTCTTAAAGGATAAATATGGCCTTCATCTGCAGAGGAGAGAGAGGAAGCATGTTCTTGGCCAGCAGGTGACTGAACAGCAAGGAGACTCAGTGAATGGCTCGCAGTTGGGTTTGTTCAGGTTGCATGGAGGGATGTATTTGAATTGTGAAGATGTGTGGTGCACTGAGGTTTTATTTTATAATTGCTTGTGAGTATGTAATTACTTCCAAAGAAGTGGGAAGCGTGTTCCTGCCTGTATTGTAGAAAAATAATTCTAATAACAGTGGGTAAGAGGAGGAAGGGGCTATATTTTAATAGCCAAGTAGAAGGATCGTGAGGATTTGTGAGAGGACATATTTAACAGAGAAGTCAGATTTAAGAAGTGTAAGGGAGATGGGATGGATTTTTTTTTACAGCTTTGATGCCAAAACTGGATGAAAGAGCCCAGTTCTGTTTCGTTTTAGCTGATGCTCTCTGTGGTCAACAGTCCTGCTACTCAGTATGCTCTTTTCCAGGACACTTCTGCAGAAGACGCCCATCATTTAATGATGAGGACACTGATTAAAAACACTGTGCAGTATGAGGTGAGTGTTTAAGGTCAAGACAGATCAGCATCTCATTTATCACTTGTATTATTTGATGTAACACTTATAAATATATTTTGAGTCAGTTATGGTCAAAGACCACACAATAAGAATTTCCCAGAGTTGAGTGCTGCAGTATGCAACCTACACGTGCCATTTGACCTTTTTTTAGCATGAGGACAGTGGTCACTGACCTGATCAGTCAGTCATACATTCTGTGTTCTATGCACACAGCACCGTAACACTGGCAGACTTGCAGCAGGCATACGAAAGACATAACATGTTGCCATAAGGTTGAATATTAGCTGTAAACATTTGGCTTGATTATGAAATGCAATAGAAGAAAGAAGTAAAATCATTGTAGGTTGGAATAACTAAAGCTGAATTTTGAATGTAAGAAGTCCTGAATGTAGTCCTAGCAGGTTAGGGCCTAGTTGGTAAGCTCATGAGTATGTTAACAATAAATGAAGGGGTAGACGAGGCCTGAACGTGATTTTGGTAAGGAGAATGCTACTGGCTGGAGCAGATCATATGCTGAGAACAAAGAGCAGAGCTACCCAATCAAGAAACAGGTACAGTTGTGGGGAGAACTTGTGATTTTTGCTAGGAAGAGTGGAGCAAACATCTGCCTACCATACTCCGATTCTCAGCTCTTGAAAATAGCTCCTGAGGGTGGTGGTGATTGGTGGTTGCAGGCTAGCTCTAGAACAAGGTCCAGTTCCCCCACCCAACGGACTGCCCTGGACCCGGGAAGGTGGGCATCTGGCCAATGCTACAAGGACACGGGTGTGTTCCAGGACCGGACTGCTCTTGGACTGCACGCACCCAGCGACAGATGTCTTTCCTCGCTGTAACGCTGCCTGCACCTCTGTCGCAATTCCCAATATCCACGGCTCCAACTGCTAACTTGTCCTTGAAATCTCACCCTGACTGGAGGGGCAGTTGGGAAACATGTCTGACCAGCCGCCATCAGACTCCGCCATAAGGATAAAGGCATGTCCTTCCCCTCCGCTTCTCCAAGAAGTCTGTTTGGACCATCCGAGGACCAGGTGAAAGTTCCTGGCTGGGAGCTTTTGCATTGCATTTGGTATAGTTGCAGCATAGTCCAGAGTTCAGGGCCTGCTGCTGAGGATGTGGACATGCCTGATTGGGGAAAATCTCACCGGAGGCAGTTCTGGAATAGTGCAAGCTTACTGGATGATTAGGGACCTTAGGGATTGGCGGGGGTACCCCCATCTCTACCCTTGAAGACTTCTAGCATTACCGCAGCTAGGCAGGTAGTGTCTTCAATGGGCTAATTCTTTCTTTGTGCCCTCTGGCTAGCTAAGGACAAACAAACCTGAATGACTATTCATCTGCTCGCTAATAAGACACAGGTAGGCTAAGTAAGCATAGACACCATTTTAAGTGGGATAGTGCCAGGTTTTTTTAGTTTCTGACCGTCCTGTTCTCATATAAACGTCAATTTTGTCCCTTTTAAGTGAACTAGGGCTGTCTAAATGCAGGCCAAAAGGGGCGATTGAGTTGCCCCAGACCCACTCTGTTTTAGGGGGCCTAAAAGCAGCTGCCCCTTTTGCCCTGGGTTAAAGACAGCCCTTGCTGGTATTGTCTGTGGTGGGCTATGGCTGCTCCTGCTGTTCCCACCCCGTGAGGAAACAGGAGCTAATTCCAACCCCCACCACCATACCTGTTTCTTCAAAGGGAGCAGAACACCTCAGCGAGGTGGAGCCACAGGTAAGTGATGGGGTTATCTGTCTCCGGCACTGGGGAGGGTAAAGCAGCGTGTGTTTTAGGCAGGACATGTGGAGCAGGCCTTACAAGGTTTGGTTTTCACTTGATGCCAAATTCCTTGCACGGCCCTGCTGTTTGTATGAAGTCCCGGGGACCACATGTGGTCGCCAACTGACATCACCTAGTACAGACTAGTGTGCTGTGCTGCTCTGCCTCCTCCCGGGCCCGTGTTTGTCTCAGGGAAATGCAGTCAGCCTAACACAGGGACAAAGCGTTTGGTACAAGTCCTTGGTTTGCTGGATGATTGTGCTTCGTGTCTGCGAGGCATTGGTCAGGGGTAAACTCAAGCCGGCTGACTGCTATTCTTTTCAAGCCTGGCCTTCAGTGCCTGGCACTGACAGTATTCTTCAGAAAACATTATTAACCCTATAGTTTGCCTAGGTTTTGTCAGTTCTTTTTGTCCAACGTGAGCTCAAAAAGTGGGGGAATGGCCTTGATGTGATTTTTTACAAAGATACTGTCCCTGGAGAGAAAAATTCACATTTGTTCTCCTTGCAACTGAAACTTATCCTTCGGAATGAAAACTGCTGCTTTAATAACCCTTGGTTTTCTTTTAAGCAGGATGACAGAAAGTAAAGACTCCTACCTTAAGAGCTCTGTCCGGGTCTATGTGTGCTGTACATTCTAAATGTCACCAGCAAATTGAATTTGTACCTGATTGGCTCATGGAGGGTACCTTCGTAAATTACTGCTGGAATCCAACTATGTTAACAAGTTAAATTCATTTATCTTTGCCTACAGAGATGTCTGATGCCACCCGAGGAAACTGCACTAGAAAGCAAGGGCAGCAGCGAGCAAGCGCCGCACAACGCGTGCTGAAAGATGCCCCCAAGACGGACGGCCACTCCACCTGCCAACCTCCAAAGCTGACCCTGGGCAGCCCCTGTGTGACTACAGGTACCCAATGATGACCAGCCCTGAGACCAAGCATTAGGTCCCAAAATACTCTGCTCTTGCCAGCCCTTCACACATACCCCTGAGCACAGCAGCCTCACCTGGCTTTGGAAAGCTCAGGATGAATGTGAGTGATGTTCCCTGGGGTGAGCTCCATGGGTGGGATTGCCAGAGCCTGCAGCTGGGCCTGCAGGCCACCCGTGAGTAAGGAAACAGCGGGTGACAGCCAGGAGGCAGCGCTCGCTGCGAGCAGGGGCCTCTCCGGTTCCCCAGGTGCTCTCGGCTGAGATACATGGCTGGCCCTGTTTACAGCTGCAGCTGGTGGGGGCCCCACGTGCCCGGGTGGTGCTAACTCCCTGGTGGCGTCCCCCAGAACTGGGCAGCAGTCATAGGGTGACATGCCTCCAGTTCCCCTGGAAGCATACCCTGGTATTCTCCCAAGACAGGCAGCTGCCTGCACCCTAAAATCAGATGATGTGCACAGAGACTTGAGGAGGAACCTGTGTGCTGACTGGTCCCAAATGCTGTACGTCTCTCCTTCCTACGGACTATGCTTAAGAGACGACCCCTTCTTGGTGGTCCTCCCTCGCCCCCGTGGATGTGCGTGTTCCTGGGCAGAGCGGCGCGCAGGTCGTGCGGTGCAGTTGGCCACGCTGCAGCGTGCAGTCTAGTTTCGAAACAGGGCCCAGTTCCCCTGTCCAGTGGGCGCCCGACTAGCAGCCACCTGGAGATGCGCCCAGGGCCGGAGTACACGCGCCACTCGCAGTCCCACACGCGGGCGTCCCTGATATCCATCCACAGCCCTCCCGCCGCGAGCTTGTCCTTACAGCCTCCCCGACTCGAGGGTGGTGTGGAAACAGCGCAACTAGCAGACTCCCCTCTAAGTGATAAAGACGTGTCCTTCCTCCCCCACCTCCAGTCCTTGAGTCGTTTTCTTTGGACGGCAAACCAGGCCAAAGTGCCTGGCTTGTAGCTTTTACACACGGCACTGCTATTACATAGCCCAGCCACAAATACACGTGAGTCGTGTAGGTGAAGAGTCAGGAAACACTGTCTGACAGGTCTTGATTCAAACCTTGTTCTTCATGCTGCACGTGCCTCAGCATCGTCCTCTCGGTCTGCATGCAAATATGAACACAGACTTACCTACAGGGATATCGCCAACGTTCTCAGACAATGCACATGGCAAGTACAGTGTAGAGCCTGGCACACGGAAAAATTCAACTTTTACCTCTATTATCTTCCTTAAAATCAGTGCAGAATTTTTATCTTACCTGATTTTTCATTTTACTAAATTATATTTATGTCAATATTTATATTCAGTTAAAATTTTTCCTCAACTATATATTGACTAAAGATCAGTAGCATTCAAGTTGTAACAAAGAATAAATATAGGACTCAGGCCAAACCACCTCTGGCTACTGACTACTCTCAGCACCCACCCCGCCGGGAAGGTGGGAGATCAGTCACTGAGTTGCCCAGGATCTGCTCAGAACACCCAAATCCCCGAGCAAACATAACAATTATTCTGAGAGATCTGTGAGTAAAGAACACTTCTCCCCTGATCTGACACCAGCAGGGACCCCCAGCACTTCAGGAAACAACGCAGGAGAAACTCTAGGATCTGTGTGGCTGCAGAGGGTGGACAGGGACACAAGGGGGACCCAGCCTCACGGAGGGAGAGCAGAGGAGGCTGTGGTGGCACGAACAGCTCAGGCAAGAGCAGTGAGTGGTCGGTGTCGAGACCTGGGCAACCAAGGTGACAGGACTGCACACCCCCTTCTCCACCCCTGGGAATCCATACTCCACCAGCGAAGAGATCCAGTGCCACCCACGCTAGCATCTCCCCTCCACCTGGTGCACATTTCCACTCCTAACTTAGCAAATGGTTCTCCCTATGGAAGCCTACGAGGTTCAAAACTAGCAGGTGAACCCATAGCGCCACCTTCTGGTAAAATCGAAGATTCGCCTCTCAGTGTCCAGGCCCTCAACTGGAGAGAGCCTGAGTCCTCTGGGTTTCATGACACCTCGCCGGCAATCACATTTTAACACATGGAGGGTTTGCAGGTAGTAGTCATAAACTCAGTTCAAACAACTCAGCAAAACAAATCAATGAGCAGAGGGCAAAAGCTGAGGCTTTAAATAAGTTAACAGATTCAACAGGTAAAGTATGCAACGAAAGAGATCGATAGTGTACTACAGAAGGCTTTGGGGTACAACTGGCCAAAACAGAACAGATCAGTGACCTGGAGGATAGAAATGTAGAACTAAACGAGGTGGAAGAAGAGACAGAAACGAAATACAGAATGAGAGCTATGTAACTCCATTAAGAAAAGCAAAATGAGAATAACTTATCCCAGAAGGTAGAGAAGAGAACTTATTCCAAGAAATAACAGCTAAAAGCTTCCCAAACCTCAGGAAGGAATTAAAATACATGTCAATGAAGTGAATAGAATTCCTGGTTATCTAAGTGCAAAGATGCATCACTGTGAAACTATCAAGAGTTCAAGACAAAGAATAGTGCCCAGGGGGGAAAAGAGTATGTATAAAGGTACTCACATAAGCTATCGCAGACTTTCCAGCAAAAAAATTGTTGGCCAGGAGAGAGTGGAAGAACATACTCAAAATTCCTCCAAGGTAAAAAAAAAAAAATGCCAGTCAAATAAATGTACTATATTCTGAAAAGCTTGCTTTCAGATATGTAGAGATATACTTTCCCTGACAAAAAATGGAGATCATGCTACCATGAGACCTGCTTCAGAAGAAATATTGGGAGATACTCTTCAAAATGTTTTTTAAGTTCACAAACTAAGGCAGAAATATAACCACAAAACGAAAGTCAGACTGGTAGTAAATCCTCATATATCATAAATTACACTGATAAATGGACCGAATTCACTATCAAAAGGTACAGAGTCCTAGATGGATTAAAAGCTGAAAAATTTACATGCTGCTTACAGCAATTCACTTAAGACATAGAGACAAACAGACTTGAAGTGAATGGATGGAAAAGAGCCAATGGAGAATTTTAAAAAGCGGGAACCTCTAAACTTTCATTAGGTGACATAGGCTTTCAGCCAAAAGAGGTAACAAAAGATAAAGACGGTCATTTTATTATTATAAAGGAGTCAATACAACAGGAAGACATACTTATTGGTACACACACATTAATGTAGGAGAACACAAATACAGCAAATATTAGCAAGCCTAAAGGGAAACTGCAACACATTAATGGGCAGATCATCCAGACAAAAAATCAGCAAGGAAATACTGTTCTTAAATGACAAATTAAATGAGGTAGACTTAGATATCTATAAAGTGTTTTACCCCCAAATAATACTCACATTATTTTCAAGTGCTCATAGAACATTATAAAGGATGGGTCATATGTTGGGACACAAAACAAGTAACAATAAATTCATGAAGACTGAAGTCCTCTGCCATTTTTTCAGATCACAATGGAATGAAACTAGAAATCAAAAGAGAAAAGGGGAAAACTATAAAGAATTGGGGACTAACAATCATGTTACTGGACAATTATTGGGTCAATGAAATCAAAAGTGATAGGTAAAAATACCTGTATTCCAATGAAAATGATGACAGTATGACTTGTTAGAACTCACGAGATGCAGCAAAAAGCAGTTACAAGGGGAAATTTATAGCTATGCAGGCCACAGGAAACAAGAAAAATCACAAAAAAACTAAGCCTACAGTTGAAGGATCTAGGAAGAAAAAACGAAAGCCAGAGCAGAAATGAATGCAATGGAGATCAAAAAGACTTCAAAGAAACCAAGAGTTGGTTCCTTGAAAAGGTAGACCATTACCTTCCTCACAAATAGGAAGAAAAAAACAAGTTAAAAAAGATACTACAGAAGAGATTATGATAGTATTATGAACACCTACATGGAAATAAATTCAATAATACAGAAGTGGAGTAATTTTTTTGAAACAGCATTCCAAAACTAAACAGAATATAGAAACTCTGAACAGACTCATCATTATTTCAGTTTCTCTTTTTGTGATAAATTTTCCCAGAGAGGAAAAGCCACCAACCAGGTGGTTTTAATACTGAAATCTATCAAATTTTCAAAGAAAATGCAAATACCAGTCCTTTTGAAACTTTTGAGAAAAATTATAGAAGATAATTAAACTTCAAGACTTTTTCTTGATGCCAACATTACCCTCATTCCAAAACAAGACTAGGATATAATGAAAAACTAAAATTATAGATCAACGTCTCTCACGAATACCAATGCACTCAATGAGATAGCATATCAAATTCAACAACTCATTAAGAGTCATGCACCATAATCAAGTGGATTAATTCCAGAGACTCAAAAAGATGGTTCAACATAGATGTGACACCCATTGACAAAAGGGCAAAAATCACACGGATCATAACAATAAACACAACATTCAATAAGCTTCAACAAGTTTTTGTCTTAAAAACCTTCCAAAATGGGTAGAGATGGAAGATAAGTCAAAAAAATAAAGGCTGTCATTGATAGACCCACAGTGAACATCATACTTATGTGGAAAAATTGAGAGCTTTTCCTATACGATCAAGAATAAGGAAAGGGTGACAACAATTATTTAATACTGTGTTGAAGGTTCTGGCCAGTGTAATTAGATAAGAAATGGGCATAAAAGATATCCAAATTGGAAAGGAAGGAAGAAGTGAAACTCACTATTTGTAGTTGGCATGCAGGGTGAGAGAGACTATATGGACAATTTAAAGTAGTAGTAGCAGAGAACTTCCCACACCTGTTAAAAAAATAAATAAATAAATAAACATGGAAGTCAAAAAAACTGGTAGAACACCCAAATTCCTAAGTGCAAAGAGATCTACAGCAATACATCATAGTAAAACTTAACAAAAGTCAACAGTAAAGAACTACTTAAGACTGAAAGAGAAAAGATGACCAGCCTGACTGGTCTACCCTTGTACTCATCAAACTGCTCAGCAGAAACCCTTCTGTTCAGGAAAGAGTAGAAATACATTCAAAGTACTAAAGACAAAAATACCCGTCAGGAATACTCTACCCTGCAAAATTACCTATCAATATGACGAAGAAACCAAAGTCTTCAACAACAATCAATATATATATATATATATTTTTTTAATTTATTATTTTTTTTACTAAACCTCCCCCTTAAGGAATGTTGAAAGAAGTACTGCTGCAAAAGGGAAAGCAATATCAAAGAACTATCGAATCACCAAAATAATGACAGTTAAAACAATCAGAAACAAAGATAGGACTACCAAGAGAGAACAAAATTACTGAAAGGGGAAAGAAAAAGACAGAAGATGTGACATAAACTCAGAAAAAAAAACTATAGTACGGGGTTAAGTTAGAAAACACTAGGGAGCCACAAAACCTAATCTTAGATACATAGCTGGGAAGAGACTCAGCTTTGAAAACCATCTGAGGGAAAGTTCCAACAGAAACAAATGGGAAAAGAACAGAGGTATAAAACAAATAGAAATCAAAGGCTTAAATGACACAAACAAAGCCCAATGTATCACTAATCATCCTAAATGTGGGCAGACTGAAGTCACCAAAGGTCACAAGAGTAGCTGGATGGATCAGAAAACAGGACCCATCAATATTATGCCTACAAGAAACCCACATCAGTTGCAAAGATAAAAAGAGGTTGAAAATGAAGGACTGTGGGAAAATAATGTAGAAGCAATGGGGATGGAAGGAAATCAGGAACAATACTAACATAGGACAAGATAAACTTCCACACTAAGAGGATAACAAGGTAACCACGGACATTAATCATGGTCAAGGGTTAATCAGTCAATAGCAGTCATTAGCGATGCAAAAAAATGCTGGAACATAAAACACACTAACATCTAAAGGGAGACATTGGCACCAACACAATAATAGGGAACTTCCGTACCCATTTACATCCATAGATCAACCAGGCAGAAAACTGATCAAGATATAAAGACCTTAAATGAATTAATAGAGCATATGAACCTAAGATAATTATACCTCAATAAAAAAGATGATGCATTCTTTTCAAGTGCACACAGAATCATAGACCAAATAGACCAAATCCTGTGACATAAAACAAGACTGAAATTTAGCAATATTGCAATTATAGATAGCTGCTTCTGTGATCACAAGGGTGTGAATCTAGAAATGAACCAGAAAAGCAAAACTGGAAGAAGCACAAAGATGTGGATTAAACCACATGCTTCTGAAAGTTCTTGGATCAGTGAGAAAATTAAAGATGAAATAATACCTTTCTAGACAAGCTATCAGAACATGTGGAGTAAAACAAAAGCAGTTCTAGGAAGAAAGTGTATAGTGATACTAGCAGACATCAAAACTAAGGGTCATTTCAAAGTAAATATCTAACCATATACTTGAGACTAAACAAACAATAGAAACTGAAAATCAACAGAAAAAAAAGGAAATAATAAAATTGGAGCAGAAATAAATAGATGGAAAACAGAAAGACGGTTTAAAAGAACAATGAAACCAAGAACTGGTTCTTTGAAAAAATAAAATGAATATACTTGTAGCCAGACTCACAAAAACACAAATGTAATGATATTCCATGCTCATGGATTGAATCATTAACATTGTTTAAATGGCCATTTACCTAAAGTAAAATATAGACAATGCAAGTCTCATAAAAATCCCAGAGATGCTTGTTGGAGAAACAGAACACAAATGAAGCCCTACTCGAAGGTACAATCTATCCCAAACAGCAAAAACAAATGTGAGAAAAACAACAAAAATGCAGGTGTCATGATGGTTTCAAATGATACCACAAAGCAACAGTAATCAAATCAGCCTGGTATTGGAATAAAAATAGATAAACAACAGAATTGAGAGCATGGAAATAAGCCCACACATACATAGAAGACTAACATGATAAAGGAGCTAAGAGCATATAACAGAGCAAGGACAATCTCGTCAGCAAATGTTTTGGGAAAACTGGGCAGCGACATGCAGAAACCTGAAAGTAGATCACTTCCTAACACCATATACAAAAATTAACTCAAAATGGATTAAAGACTTGGATGCGAGACCTGAAACCATAAAATACCATAGAACATAGTCAAAACACTCCTTGACATTGTCTTAAAAGATATCTCTGGGACCTCAACTCCAATGTCAAGGGAAATAAAAGTCAGAATAAATAATGGAATTCTATCGACCTAAAAAGATTCTGAACAGTGAAAGAAACTATTATCAGAAAGAAAGGACATCCTACTAAATGGAAGATAGATTTGCATATCAGATATCTGACAAGGAGCTAATATCTAAAATATGTAAAGAACTCATAAAAATGAACGAGACAATCCCATCCAAAAATGGAAAGAAGATCTGAATAGACACTTTTCTAACGAAGGCATATAGAGGCCAACAGACACACGGAAAGATGTTCCTCATCCTGATTCCAGAAAAATTCAAATCAAAAGAACAATGAGATATCACCTCACTTCTGTGATAGTGGTTATTATCCAAAGGATTGGAAATGATGTTGGTGAGGATGTGGAGATAAGAGAACGCTTAACGATTGGTGGGAGTGTAAAGTGGCCCAACCATTATGGAAAGCAGTCTGGAGATTCCTCAAAAAAATGAGAATGGAAATTGTGTTGGTCTGTTATTCATCTAGACAACCCAACCACTCTAATTAGAAGAGATGCAGCCACACGCTCACTGCAGTGCTATTTACAGTAGCCAAGGACAGGAAACAACTTAAGTGTTCATCAACAGTGAGTGGAGAAGATGTGATAATATCCAACATGGAATACTACTGAGCTGTGAAAAATATGCAAGCTTTCGGTGTGCCCTGGTGGAGCAGCGGTTAGGTCCATCGCCTCCAAAGGATGCAGGGCGTGTGCCCTGGGTGTGAGTTCTGGGTTCAGGGGGAGACGCCTTGTGTGAAGAACAAATAAAGATCTTTGCTCCTCTCTCTCCCTGCCAGCCTGCCTGCCCAGCTTCATTTCCGCCCACACCTTTAAGAAAAGGAAAAAAAAAGATGCAAACTTTGAGTTTGCAGCAACATGGGTGGAACTTTAGGGACTTATGCTTCGTGAGAAGTCTGAAGGAGAAATGCGTGGTGTACTGGAAAATAAATGCAAAGCCTATAAAACCCAGTTGCTGGTCACCCAAAGGGAAGAGGAGGCGGGTGGGCGAGCTGGCAACAAGGGTATCTGTGCAGTACAGGATGGGATCGGGCTGGTGGCGGGGAATGAACGGACTGCCACGGGTACTGATTTGCAGTGATTCCTACCTTTAACCTACATAACGTGATACACTATTCCTTCAATGCAATTTAAAACAATAAAAATAAAATTTCCCAACAGTGTTACTTTGTAGCTAACCATGATTTAAAAACTCTTCTGAAGTGTGAGGACTGGAGACACGAGGCAGACGCAGGTGGCCCGCGGCGGAGCAGGATGTACCGAGATCTGCCGGACGCGTGCGGCCGCCAAGAGTGGGTGTCGGCAGGCTTGCTCAGAAGACGCGTTTCTCAAATGATTCTACAGGGTTTAATTCCAAATGACCTAGTTTTGCTTTTTCACCACTGACACCACAACCAGGACTTTAGACTAACACGAAACCGCTTCGCCTTTTCCCAGCACAGGCGCTAATTAGGTGTCGCGGGCGGGAGGGAGAGCCGTGGAGACAGTGCGGCAGAGTGAAGACCCGATGACAGCATCTGGCTTCGTGGAGCAGGAGCCTAGCACTGCCCTGTCATCACCGCCACTCGGCCGCCCTGTTCTGTCACGAGAACCGGATGCAGCACGAAACCGCCTGGACGCTGAGCAACCGCTGTAGTTCTTAGGTAACAGGTGTTATTTGACCAATGGAACAAAAGACCCTTTACGTTTATGTTACTGCTATCAGAAAATAAATGGTTTTAATATATTAAGCAGGAAGAATCTTAACGTTTATATTGTTGCGAATCTAATCCCAATAGGTACTTGTATGTCTGGAATAATCCCTAGCTCCCACGTACAGAATTAGAGGAGTCAATTCTTCCTGATCAGAGCATTTAAAACAAGGATGCTCAACTGTCAGAACAGGGGAAGCATGAATTCACGAAGGCCTGGGAGCTAGTAAATAAATTTGTAACCTCAGACCTTTGATTTGAAGTAGGTAGCAACTCGTAGAGGCTATTCCTCTGGGAAAGTCGCTACAAATAAAAAAACACAAAACACTTTATATTCCGGATCGGTTATTATTTTTAGATCCAGTTCAACACACAACAATACTCTTGAGTATTTCTTCCCATTTACAATAATGTGAATTTGAATCCTGGAGTTTTTAACAAGTAACGATACCAGTGTCAGTAGCAGAGCAGTATCTGGAATTCGAGGTAACAAAGCAACATGCACGGAGTGTCAGTGGACACCTTCCCCCACTGATGTGCCCGAGTCCACGCGGATCAGTCAGGCCGGCGGCCTCTTCCCCTGCCGCACACGGCGGCGGGCGGCGCACCCGGGGCTGCACCTAAACTCGGAGCCACTGAAGGAACCTTAATTCTAGAAAATATTTATATATCAAAACAACCCAAAATTATAGCAGAATAAAGTTGATAAGTAGGTAATAGAACAAGCCTATTGAAAGTAAAACTGTAGTGCATTTAAGGTAAAATAAAATGGAGAACCTTTGTGGTAGAAGAAACAACACTTAGGAGAGCAAATACTCTCCCTACACCCACGCAGAATGCCAAAATAGAAGAAAATCAATAAAAGCAATAAGCTCACTGGACAAAAACCAGAATTTTCCGCAGCTTTGAACTGGTAATAACGAGATGGATTTGATCTTGTGGGGGCCGCGCCGACACTGAGCGCCACTCTGTTCTGGAAACACTGCAGGACCAGCTCCCGGGTCGCTGGAGCCCGCAGGCTGCCTGCTGTGCGGGGCAGTTCAGGTTTTTAAACGCTCAGTGAGTTCATTGTCAGATTTGCGTCACTTGTGAAAACATTTTCTAATCTTCACAGTGATAACCTACGAGAAGCCAGGCCAGTGTGATGGGAGTCGGGGTGTGTGAGCTTCCCTGCAGTGTAGACAGTTCTCCAGTGCAGTTACCTGCTGCATTATGTTGCAGTAGCTTTGCAGGGGAATTTTTCTGGTTTAAAACACACAGCTGTTTGTTTCAAGGCGGTTTCATCATAGGATACATGAAGTTTAAGTCTCTTTAAAGAGAAATTATCCTATGAATAAGGCCAACCTCCCTCTGAGAAAGCAGCACGGGCAGCCAGAGGGGCAGACAGCGGCCACGAACCTGCTGGACGGATCGACATCCTGGGAAATGACCTGGACACAGACCTTCCACCAGGTCAGCCCGAGCCGAGCACACCGAAACAATCACCGGCTGGGAGATGACAGGAAGTCCTGACGATTCAGGCGGTGATGCGTCTCAGACACAACAAAGACGATCGTGAAAGGAACTGATGCTCCCTCAAAACTTAAAACTTTGCTCATCTTTCTTTCAAGAAGACAAGTCATATACTGGGAGAAAACATTGGAAAAAGGCATGTCTGAGAAAGGAATATTGCCCCAAATCTACGAAGAACTCTTAAAATCCAACACTAAGACAGTGCAGTTGAAAAATGGGCCGAAGGTGCTACCGGGCGCCGCGTGAGGATCTGCGGGCGGAAGGCCGTGCCCGCGGCCGCCCCATGCGCGACACCAGACACCAGCGCTCTGAGGACGAGGAGCAGCCGCTGGCCGCTGCTGGGGCCGTAAGAGTAGGAGGGACTTCGGGGGTCAGCTGGCAACTTCCTGGAAAGCTACACACGCTCCCCACAACCAGGCGAAACCCCACTTTTCAAATGAATGAGAACATGACCGCACACACGCCCACAGGAACTTCACCCATAACTGCCAAACTCGGAGGCAGCCACGACGCCCTTCAGTGGGTGGAGGGTACACATCAGATAACAGGGTTCAGAACCCAAGACACTAGTTACCAGGTCATGAAAAGTCGGGGTCACTAAATGTGCATCATTAGGTGGAAGACACCAGACTAAAAAGGCAACGTGATTCCAACTAGGACACTGGGAAAGGCAGGACGAGTGGCTTCCCGAACACGGGGGAGGGACACGCTGGCACAGCACAGAGGACCCAACGAGCCGTCAAGTGAGGCACCTGACACCACGGTTGTGGAGGCTTGTCAGACACTCACCCAAACCCACAGAGCAGACAAGGGTGCCCCTCTGGGTGATGGAGACGTGTCAGTGCAGGTTCGTCTTTGGGAAAAAGCGCCTCATTCCAGTGAGTGGTGTGGATAATGGGGGAGTCAGTGCATGTGCGGGGTGGGGGGCAGATGGGTCATCTGGGTCTTGCTCTCAATTGTTTGTGACCCTAAATTGCTCTAAAAATAAAAAGCCTATAGGGGTTGAAAAGAAAGCCTCATGTTGACTGGATTTACTGCCACCCATTTGGTCTAAAAGTGCCTCTGGAACTGTTTAGGGTAAAGTTCTGTAGGAAATGACGATGGCTTAGCACACGCAGAGTTGAATCACTGGCCCATCTAGTTTTCCAGCTGTTTCGCTCTCTAAAACCACTTTGCATTGCTTTGGATCATGCAATTAAAAGTCAGGTGGAAATTGAGTTACTTATCCTAGATATTCATAGCAGCTGAGCTAAGTGAGTGTATGAAAAAATTAAATAGGCCCTGTATTTGAGGACATTTTAGAGATTTATAAAGATGTGCTCTTCACTAAAAGTTGAATTGCTCAGAACTTCGTCAAGCTAGAGAATGTCTACTTAGTGTAGGCAAAGTTCAGTCTCGAGAGAACTACAGCCATGGCAGAGCGGTGTTACTTTTCAGTTTGTTTATTTAAAAACACCTAGTTCAGAACCTACTAAATACCTGGCTAGGTGAGGCAAAAGGATTATAAGGAACGATACGTTTCTCAGAAAAACAGATATGCACATGCATATTATAATACTTATGATAACAGCATTATTATTAGTATTATTATTAATAAAAAGTTAGGAAATGACTGAAGAATTCCTTTATTCATCATCCCTTAGAAGATAGGTGACAAACCAACACTGGAAGGCAACACTTAATATTTTCAAGACTTACTGCTTGAGAAAAATAAATACACACTAACTTAAAGGGGAAAAACCCCCTTTATATGACACTCACTATGCAGTACACATCGGCCTACATTCTGTGTTTATATAAATAAACCCTGCGAATAAACCTATGGGGAATTTCATTGTAATCCTCATTCGATGAATGAAAAACTAGGTGCAACGGGGTTAGATAACTTCAAAGGGGAGGCAACACCACAGGCTCAAAACTTTAAGGAAAGCGAGTAAGTGGCACGTGCAGGACAATGTGCCCGGTCACCTGCAGGCAGGAAGAAGCAAAAGCTGTAAAGGTTGGTCTGCCCTGTGGCCTGGCCCGGGGGGCACACAGTGGGCCGGGTCTGTGTGACCACTGTCCAAGTCAGAAGGACACAGAGGTCCCCCTGGTCCCCAAAGAAGTGACAGCAAAACAGCTATGGTGGCTTCTGAAAGCACAGCCAGGCGTCTAGGACAAGGCGCCCACGGGCCATGGGCGTCAGGCTGCACAGGCCTCCCGAACTGCTCACAGAAGAGCTGGGTGCCCCTGAGGAGACAGCTTGGAGACAGATACCCTGAAAAGATCTCCAGGTTTCTAGTGTTCCCAGAGTAAAACCCGAATGGACAGAGATCCATTATGATCAGAGAATGTGCTGGAGGCACGTCTCTCAGAAAGAAAAAATGTTGTAAGATGAAAATGTTACAAGAAAGAATGTTATTCGGCATAATGGGCTGTCTCTCCCCTGTAGCACAGAACTGCAGTATTTGTGGTTCTTATTCCTTCTAAATCCATCTCAAACAATATAGACAATTAGCTGCCACTGCGCGCGCGGACCACAGTGAGCTGTCAGACGGGCTTTAACGATGTGGCCTCGTCACTGAGGATCCAGGTGCGGTGCCCCGTCTTGCTGTCCATCAGTGAGAGGTGCGGACTCCGCAGCTAGAAGCTGTGAGTTGCCACTCGCTCCACGTTAGAGCCATTAACGATTTTCAAAGCAAATTCAGGCCCATCTCCACTCTTATCAGCCCACCAGGTGGGTGGGGGTGTCCTCAGGATGCAGATGTTTCAGGAGGAGATGGTGACCTAAGTGGACAAGCAGAGATGGGGTCTAGGGGTGCCTAAGTTTTGGGGACCCCAGGGCTCTGCTCTTTACACCACAGGTACTTTGTCTATACTGTGTACAGGTGACCCGAGAAGAGACCAGTGAAAATGACGGGGATTTGAAATGAAACTACTCAGTGAAGAAATTCTGTCTGACTTCAGACCGAAGTTCCATAAATGATAATAAAGGTTTGAAATTTTACGTTGGTGATAAGAGAAAACTTGAACTTTATATCCTCCATCTTTGATAATGCATTTTTAAAGAATGTGAATAAGAGAAAATGATGGCATGAGTCCAGCGGAATCTAGCACAAGATAAAGGCCTGTGATGAAACTCAGATGAAAGACGACACAGTGACTAAAGATGACTCTGAGTATTCCAAGTGCTAGCAGACTCTGCAGCTCAGTATTTAGGAGCACTGGAATTTTCCAGAAAGTGCCACCTTTTTCAGAGGAGAGACACTTTTTGTAGGTAGACTTTACCTGTTCTGATGGATGGAGCAAGGAGAAATCAAGGTAGAATCCACACTCTCAGTGACACTTGTTTAAGTGCTCCAACAAGAAGATTAAAATTGATTTTAAGTTACAGTTTCAGATTACTTTTTTCCCCTGGCCCTTCAGCAGGAAAAAATTTATATTCATGCTTCCTTATTTTCTGAACCCTGGGTCAGTATTTCAAAGACCAAAGCGCAGACCAGTCTGCGGAACTCAGCACCCACTTCTGTTTGTCGGCCTCTGGACCGGTGATCAGCTCAGCTCACAGCCTGCAGACAGAGGGGCGGGATCTGTGCCCGTTCTGGCTGTGTCTGGTCGAATAACTGCTGTCCAGAGTGCATTTCCACCTGCAAACACCTGATCAAGGCGATGCAGATGTCAGGTATTCTACTTTAAGGATTTTATTTTTCTCCCTTAAGTTACTATGTTTTAAACAATCCCATTAAGTCAATCTTTCACTTTTTAAAAGAAACAGACACCACAGAGAGATGGGTTTTTCTAGAAGGCATTAACGATTCTCTGTTGCCATCCTAGATGGCAGCCCCACGAGACACCTTCTGTAGCCAAGTGTAACGGCGCGACCCCGTGACCTGTCACCCTGACACAGCTCACTGAAACAGCCTGGACGGAGCAGGAGGGACGCAACTACAGCCAGAAAGTAACTGAAGCGCGCTGCATGCTATGGAAAGGTGATCTGTCAGGAAGACCAGAGAATACTCCATTTAGAATCCTCACCCCCTCCTCAGAGCCACCTGTCACCTGTGGCTGGAATCCTCTTACCAGATGCTGCATTTTAGGAAGTCGAGATGTTGGAAGGAAAGCAGGAGCAGATGGTTAGGCATGTTGACGCTCATGCCATTAGTCCACTTCCAGATGACCTGTTTCCCTGCTCTGCCTCAACCCACTAACCAGTCTCTGGGCGGGACCCCTCATGGCTGTTTGTCGGTGGCTCTGCTGAGAGCGCAGCTCTGAAGTGCGTTGACTGACGTTCAGAGGGTGTCACCTGACCTTCTCAGACCAGCTTCCATGAAAACCATGCACCTACCTCTCTGACCATCTCCAGGGTTAGGTGTGCTAGTTCTCGGCATTGGCTGAGTGCTGTCACCATGATGAAAGGGCGCAGCAAGTGTGCGGGGGGCAGCAGGGCCAAGCTCCGAGGCTGCATTCTCATCCCCGATACATGCTGGCACTTCAGACCTGCAGTACCTTCTCACCTCACAAGTAGAACTTTCTTTTTCTTTCCAGGCCATGCTGTGCATTCTTGAGGCAACAGAGCAGTGTGGTTAAGCGCAAAAACACAGGAGCCAAAGCCAAGTTCAAATTGTGACTCTGCCATCTTAATTAGCTCTGCAACACTGGCCAAACAGGCTTCTGTCCCTCAGTCTTCTCATCTGTGAAATGGGCTGATGTGAGCAAATGTGCCACTAGATACTCTATCACGTTTTGTACGTCCTGGTGCACTGCAAACATGACTCAGTGCTGTCTTCTGCTCATGGAAGCACCTGCGTCTGGCGTACGGGGAAGGCACTCGCTGCTGCTGTCAGTGCCTTCAGTGCCTTCCCCGTACGCCAGACGCAGGTGCTTCCATGAGCAGAAGCTGCAGCAAGTCCAGTCGAGCCAGGGGGCAGAGCCGGGTTTTCGAGGACAGGAGTCACACTGCTATTCCTCTGGTAGCCTGAAGAAGTTTTGGAAGTAATGATTCAGACTCCATCGTCGTTCTTGGAACTGTTCCGAATGCTCAGGTCCAGTCAACGGTTAACAAGGTGCATGTGTGTGACAGAGTCATCTTGCCCACACACTGGTGCTGTTATTAAGGGAAGAATGAAGATAATCCAGACCTTTCTTTGTTGCATTTCTCAAAAGCTGCTTTTTGGGCTTAAATAAAAATATTCTTACTGACATCTTGCGAGAACTTCAGCACAGGGATGTTTGATTTTTCCTGGAGTGCTGAGCACCACATTCTAGCATTTGCTGATACTCCTTTCCATCTTTGAGCAAAAGCTACGATCTACCAAGTGCTGTAGCAGAGGGGCACTGAGCAGCTCACGAGTGCGCTGTGTAGCCCACCACCGCGGGCAGTGTTTCTGCAGCAGGTGTGCGGAGCCGGGGCGCCGCCCCTGACGTCACATGGGCAGGAAGTGTGTCCCTGTCCCAGGACCCACCATGGTGCGTCTCAGCTGACAGAAGCACATAATCATCTTTGATTGCTGTCTATGCTTTGAGGGCTTTTATTTTCTAAAGCCAAACAAGGTCTTTTCGCATCATTTTCACTTGATCGTTAATGTGCTGGAAGACAGACTTCGAAACAGACAGCGTTATGAGCTTTTGAAAACACCTCAAGGCAAAGCAGGCCCTTATCCACGCGGACTCCGAGACTCGGACTGGCGTCCGTGGGCGGCAACGAGACCCTGAGAACTGTCAGCGCCAGTACCTGCGACTTCTTAGCTGCATCAGGAGGGCGCTGTCCCGCAGCTTGGTGGCGACGGGCACGTGGAGGGATGTGGGACGCGGACGAGCGGCTGCAGCTGCCGTCCGCAGGCCTGCAGCATGGGGAGCAGCGCCTGTGGGAGCCGCACCCTGGTCTGCGTGTCAGGCCAGGTCGGCGCTCCCCCAGCCCCCAGCTTACTGCCAGCGCAGGGACCTTGTGGCCGGGGTCTGCTCAGAGCCACAGCGGAAAGATGTGAGCACATCCACCTTCGGCAGAGTCTTCTCAGCCTCTGTGTTCTGTCCCACCTGCAGTCACTGGGGCAGCGCAGCTCCCGGCCGAGCTGCCCAAATGTCGACGGATGAGCACAAGCAGTCGCGGCCTCGGGCTGACCTCTCTGGGCTGGCTACAAGGCCACACGTAGGCAACGTCGCACAGCACCCCTGACTCTCGGCAGACAGTGAGATGTGGTGTGCACCGCCCTGTCATCAGGGCCACGTGGCCCACAAACAGCTGGGACTAACTTAGGTCTGGATGATGGGATCGCGGTGGCGAATGCCTGGTGCTGCTCCATAGAGGAGAGGCCGCAGTGTGTCACCTGGATGTGCTCAGGGCTCCCAACCCCGTGTCCGGGGCTCTGTGCTGGACCCAGCCTGTGCCACTGTCCCCTGGTCCTGCTGATGGTGACTGCTGGCCTGTGCTCATCTCTGCGGGCTCCACTGTCATCCTCCCGGTCCTGGCCTCCAACTCCTCTGTCAATACTGTTTCCATGGCACTTTCTGGAGTGCCAGCCTCACTGCCTCCCCTTTCTTGTCACAATGGCTTCCCCCTCTGTCGCATCCCGCACCTCTGCATTTCAGGAATGTTCAAGAGAGGAAGAGGCCCAAAAAGGGAACACTTGAGTTTCTTAAGGGACACCAGCACACGCTGTCCAAGATCTCAGACACACTGGGTGACCTCACCTCCGGCTGAGCCTGGGGGCGGACGAGTCGCCTCACCTACACAGGCCAGCGCGCTGCTCCGATGCCCTGGAACTCAGCTTGGGCCCCCTTCGCACCTCTCAAGGCCTTGGGAGATGGTGCTTCTCGCGGGCTGACTGCCATCCACTGGCCTGGCCTTCGTCTTGCTGCTGTGGCACTGACTGCAGCTTGTCGCTGCGACAGCGCAGACAGTGCTTTCGGACTCAGTGCAACAGGCTGGGACCTAGGGCAACCCCCGCTCCACAGAAACCAGCCACAAAACCCGACTCCTGCAGGCTCCATCCTCAGCGGCCGTTGCGTGTGGCTCCTACGGTGAGGTCCGCGCGCTAGACACGTGGGCGCTGCGTGGTTGTCCACCCCCCTCTCCCCAGAACCGCCCCCCAACTTAGCTCATTTGACTTCCTGCTCGACGGGTCATCGACCCGTCTTCTTGATTACTACTTGCGCACCTCTGCTTCCATGTCTTTCCTTCAGCGCACCTCTGCTTCCCACATCGAGGGAAGCCACACCACGGCACAGCAAGAAGGTCGTCACCTTCGACCCTCCACTTGGCGCGCGTCCGTGGGTCCCCAGCAGCCTATGAGGGGCGTGTTGGGTATCTGTAAAAATAAGGTCACGTGTCTGCTTGCCTAGGAGACTCCCGCAGGCTGCTGCGCTTCCCAGTTGACTTACGACACAGTAATGAGCATCGTTCTTTTCAGAAGTGTGCAGGTTCGGATGAAACCTCCTGCGACTGTCCAGTTTATTCACGACACCGTTATCACGTACAGATCTGCACGAGCCCGTCTCTGGCTTCCCAGTCTAAGCGCGTCCATTCTCCGTCTCCCCAGGCTTCTGTGCTTGGAGTCGCTAAGCCTCACGTCACGGGAGTAATTTCCTTGAAATACTCTTTCTTCTCTCACTTCCGGGTTTTTCAAACATCTGATTCACTATAAGTGGCTTTTCCTGCTCCGTGTCTGGCTGAGTTCTGCAGGTGCCCCTGGATGCCTGAGTCGCTTTGCTGCTTTCCCAGGACTGAGTGGCTGCGTCCTCTGGGTTCACAGTGGCATGTGCTCAATGTGGTCATGGCTTATGTCTTTTTTCTCCACTGCACCAGCGACGGCCGACTGTCACTGCCATATCTCACGCCCCTGAGTCCATCAGACAGAGACGTTCTCAGATATTTTTTCCTAAATAATCGAGTGAAAATTAAATGAAAAAATTTTAACTCAGTAAAGAGAGGTACTTTGGAAGAGCAGATATAAATCTAGGGAATTTAAAATCTGTTTAGATATCCATGCTTCACTGGCACTCATCCTCTCTGAGAGACCTCACTTGAACTAAGTAAGTTTGTCCTTTTTTAAATCTGGAATACAGGGTACTTGCTTTTCTTTTGTGACCCACAAAATGGATTTGAGACGATAACAAATGGGCAATTGGGGGTACCCCCTGGTGGAGTAGTGGTTGGGTCTACCGCCTCTGGCCGCTGTAGTCCACTTACCCCCTAGGGAACCAGGTTCTCGTCCCAGAGCTGGGGTGGGGGTGGAGGGGAAGCAAATAAGGTGAACAACTAAATAAAAAATGATAATAAAATGCTTCCTCTTCCTCTCCCTTCCTACCTGCCCACCTGCCTGCTGAGCTCCATGCCCATCAAACATCAGCTTCATCTTGACTGCATTTTTCCTTTAATAAAAAAAAGCAATTTGGAATGTTATTTGCAATCTTTTGAACTAACTTCATGAACTTAGGAGACTTCAGCTTTGACAGCTGTGAACATTCTAAGAGGAAACCAGAGTTCCAAGCTCTTTTATGCTGCAATTCCTTTTAGTTGACAAATGGAGTAAGGATATTATTAGATGCTATTATTTTCTGATTGTCAATGGCAGATAACTAAGCCATCCATTTTGAACCTCACTTTAGTTAGGGAGAACATTTAGTGATGTATACATTCTTAAAGGAACATATCCAGTCTTAGAAGATTATGATTTAAAACAAAATTACACAGAAATAGGGTTGGCGAGGATGTGGAGAAAAGAGAATGCTGTGGTAGGGATGTAAATGGGTGTAGTCACAGTGGAAAACAATGGAAATTTCTTAAAAAATGAACAGAAATGCCATATGATCCAGCAATTCTACTTCAGGGTATTTATGCAGATAATATGAAAAGCTAATTTAAAAAGACACAAGCCCTACTTTCACTGCAACATTTTACAGTAACAAAGATGGGAGAGCCTACCGCTATCTATGGATGGATGCATGAAGAAGACGTCTACACAAATTATAAATAAGATGAAATTTTGCCCTTTTCAGCATGGATGGATCTGGAGGGGTTATACTTAGTCAAACAGATCAGATGACGGAGACAAGCATCCTTTGATGTCAGTCATGTAGAAGGTAAGGAAGCAAAGCAAATGAGCAAAGAAAACAAAATACAAACCCTGAGATTCCGAAAACTGAATGAGGGCAGAGGCACGGAACTGGGTCAAGTGGGCAGGGATCCGCTGCCTGGTGGACGGGTTTGGGGATCATGACACAGTCTGCACAGACGTCAAACAACAGTCATGCACCTGCACCCCACGAGACACCATGAACCAATATTACCTCAATAAAAATTCATGTTAAAAAAGTGACTTAAATTTTAAGATATATGTAAAAGTTATCAAGAGCCTAAGTATTTTGTAGAAAGAGCTTTTTACCATCAATTGAAATCACTTATTAAAATCTAAACATTTACATAATTGATTAAAGTAATATGACCATTTTAACAACATTATTCTTCTAGTTCATGAACACAGAGTATTTTTCTGTGTCCTGGTGTCTTCTGCTTTTTTTAACAATGCATTATAGTTTTCAGTGTATAGGTCTTTCATTTCTTTTGTAAAATTTATTCCAAGGTACTTCATTATTTTTGATGCAACTGTAAATGGGATGGTTCCTGAGTTTTCTTTCTGCTCATTATTTGTGCACAGAAATGATACAGGTTTTTGTATATTGGTTTTGTAGGCTGCCACTTAATTCATTTATTTCTAATAGTATTTTACTGAAGTCTTTGGGATTCTTTATATCATCATGTCATCAGCAAATAGTGATACTTTCACTTATTTTCCAATTTGGATAATTTATGTCTTCTTCCTGTCTAATCATGCTGCTAGAGTTTCCAACATTGAATGATGGTGCTGAGAGTAGACATCCTTGGCTTGCTTCTAATCTTTGAAGAGAAGCTTTGAACTTTTCCCCATTGAGCATGATGTTTCTAAAGTTTTTGCACAATGAAAGACACTTTTGTCAAAACAAAAGGCTATCCTGCTGGATGGGAGAAGATATTTGCACATCAAACACAGACAAGTGGTTAATATCCAAGATATTAAAGGACTTACACAACTCAGAAAAGAGCAACAATCAAAAATCCAATATAAAAATATCAGAAGATCTGAACAGACATTTCTCCAAAGATGGCCAACGGGCACATAGAAAGATGTTCCTCTCCTTTTGGTATAAGGGAAATGCAAATCAAAACAACACAGAGATATCACCTCACACTTGTGAGAGCTGCTGTCATCCAGAGGATAGGAACCAGTTTTGCGAAAGATGTAGAGAAAACCTTTACAGTGCTGGGAGTGTAAACTGGCGTAATTATTATCAAAAGCAGTATGGAGACTTCACAAAAAACTGAAAACAGAAAATTCCATATGATAGTTATACCACTAATGGGTATTTACTCAAAAAACATAAAACACTAATTTACAGAGATCTATTCACCTACAGTGCTCGTTGCAGTACCAGCTACAACAGCCAAGAGCTGGAAACAACCTAAGTGCCCATCAACAGATTGAAGAAGGACGATGTGGTGTGTACACCTATCTAGCTATGTATATACACAATGTACTCGTCTATCAAAACCGATGAGCCCCGCTATTTACAATGACACAGATGGATCTGGAGGGGACTGTGCTCAGTGAGACATGTTAGAAAGAGAAAGACAAACATAGTACATACTACTCGTATGTGTTGTATACAGAAACCAAACATAAACTAAAACAAAAACAGACTTTCAATCAATATGATGAAATTAGTGGCTACCAGAAGGGGATGGGAACAGTGTTGAGCAAATCAGGTAAAAGAGTCAATTATATGGACTGCTGGTAGTGAACCTGGTGTCTAATGCACAGATGTTGATGCACAGTGACGACACCTGAGACCCAGGTAAAGCCGATGTAGCATCCCTTCAATGAGATGTTTAAAAACTGTTCTAGAAATATGGACAAGAATCTACGCAGCCTTGACAGCAGCCAGACGTGCTGTCCTGGGATAAGCAGCACTTCTGAGGAGAAAGCGCAGGCTGAGCAGCCTGAGACCCTCCGATGACAGCATGGAATATCCTGGACCCCAGGAAACCCCTCACTCTGAGCCAACTGGGATGGGTAGTCTCCGACAGCACAAACTTATTTTTTTAAACATATTTCAGATCCCCCAGGGTTTAGGGAAAGTCACAGGCTAATACTATTCTTGCATCTTAAGTGGCGGGCACCCACTCCCACCACCCTTTGGTATCGAGCAGGCCATCCTGTGTGTGTGTGTGTTACAGATTCTGCGAAATGCACCGTATTGCTTCAATTTATGTGCGATTTAAATGTTTTCCTCAAACCCAGGTGGGAAGGCGTGATGCAGAGTGAGTCATCCTTGAAAGAGATATGTAGAGAGAAAAGCGAATCCTGAGCCATGTGCTGGGATCAGTAAAGAGGAAGCTTAGTTTAGATAAGCAATGACTGGTGGGGGGACAATACCCAGGTGCCTGGAATGCTAGGTTCCCCCCCACCCCCACAAGGAAAACCTTGGCGGGGAGGGTTTTTTTTTTGTTCCCCCTGCTAGGCTCAGGAAAAAGTCAAGGGCTGGATAGTTAACTAAAACCTTTTAAATGTAAAATCACTTTGTAAACAATGATTGTTAGAATGGCCGATTTACTTCTTGTATATTTTCTGTGAATGACTTCCTTGTGTGATGACAATAAATACAGAGGAGTCAGTGACTCATTGTTTATCCCCTGACCCCACTTTCTGTTTTGGTCTTTTTCTTTCTATTTCTCAATCCTTTGTGGCCCCTCCCTTCAAGTAAATCCCAGAAACAGCCTGACAGCCACGCCGCCGTGCTATGCCTGTCGGACTTAGGTCTTCACACTCAAGAGCTACAGAAGGACTGATGAAATAATGGGGGAGTTTTTTAATTGAAAAGCACGGAATTTAAGATACTCTCGTTTGAACAAAAAATACTTCTGACCATATGTGCTCATTTGTGATCTTCGTAGAAGGCAAGATTTGCTGACAAGTGTACACAGCATTCTGAAACCCCTGTCTTTCAGTGATAATTGCTTTGCTTCAAGAGAGTCCATTGCACCTGCTCATAAATACACACGAGTCCAAACACCTATCTGCTGCGTGTGCGTGTGCACGCGTGGTTGTTTTCCCACTGGACTAAAATGGCAGCAGAGTTCAGTAAAAGTCCACAACTAGAATGATGAGACCTGAGTTCAGTCACTTGCCTGACCTTCTACTAGCCACCTAGTCTGCATCCAGTCCCTAAACATCCCGAGTCGCCAGTCTCCTCATGGCTTGGAAGCGTTGCTTCTGTCCCAGCCAGTTGTGTGAATCCGGAGGCAGAGCCCTCTTTTGCTCACGAAGTTCAGAGAGAACCTGGCAGACTCAGCGGTGGTTGGAGGACTGGTGACAACCTGTTAGCTGTAGCGCTTCTAAAGACCGAGTCTGCTGAAGAGACAGCTGTCACTCTCTCACACATGCACACACCGACACATATGCTTCAAAACCTCCATGCATCTTTGGGAAGTGCTGCTTGGCGGGTTTTTCTTGCAGACAAACACGAAGCTGCTGCAGTGATGCGCCTGGGGGTGTCACGGTCAGGCGGCATGGCTGCGGCGCACTGAAACCGCAGGTCTACGTGCCGCTCGTCCCTGGGCTAACAGATCTGTTTCTCAGGGTCGCTTTTTAAAGACCAGAGTGTAGCAGGAGATGCGCGGGAATGAAGTACAAGGCATTTTCGGCTCTTTCACCCTGAGACAATTAGGTCTATAAATGCAGGAAGTAAAAAAATAAATAAAAAAGATCCCAGTCATTTCCCATCTAGGAAACAGACGGCTCAGTGAGGCATGAGACACCTGCTGCAATCCTGTGAGCCAACTGTTTTCTTTCCTCACCCACCACAGTTGCAAGTGCTGCCACGAACCCCCACTCTAGATTGGTTTTACTTCCAGAGGCAGGTGAGAAGTCTCCCACAGGCACAAACCGCAGGGAGGTGGGCCGGCCAAGCGCTGAAGAGCCGTTACAGCTCGGGAGCAGGACCCACTGGTGGTGACATGGCTGCACCTGTCGGATGCGCCCGACACCCTCCCATGCAGGATGGGGATGAGAATCATTTCACGGCTGTCATCGAAATGAAGGGTCTACAATGTGGGTGCTCATGGCCCGCTGCCTTTCATCTGCGGGGCAGGGGCCGGAGAGCAGTTCTGCATGTTCTACCGAACACTTACTCCTGCAAACACTGATGCAACGTGTCACATGATTTAACCTACCTCACAGCAACCTTCTGAGTCTAATTCCATTACCATCTCAACTTTATACCTGAGTAGACGGAGACAAATATAAATGAACTTTGACTAAATTTTCTTGCATAAAAAGCATTACCTGTTTTGATGACCTTAAATGACTCAGAATATACCACAACCTGTGGCCTCCCTGTAACAACCGACAGAGATGTGCAGCTTGGAAGCGGTGAGGCCTCGTGTCCCTGGACACTGCACACACTTACCCCGAGAGTTGCAGGTCCTCCAGAGCAAAAAAATCTGGATGAAGAATATGTTTAATCTTTCACATGTCAAAACAGTTTGCACATGACAGTTCTTTTGCTGGAAAGTTTGCAAATAATGACATTTGTTCTGTGAAAATACAATAGCAATAAGTCTTAACATAAACATGGAGGAAATTAAGGAACGGATCTCAGAGCATGTGCGGGAGAGGCTGCACACTTACTTGATTCTGCAGCGCGCCCACAGAATGCAATCTACTTTGAAGCATTTAAGGATATCAGAAGAGAAATTCTCTACGTGAGAAAAATGTATGATCATAAAGTCATGCTAACTTGCAGTTAGAAATAAAATAAGACTGCTTTTGTTTGTTGGTTTCTTTTGTTTTTTATGAGCTGAACAAGAAAAATAATTGAATTTCTTTTGTAAATCTGAGCTGTGCCTAGACTGCTCCCGTCAATATGCAGATACCCTGAGTCACAGTCAAACGCTGGCATCTCCACAGATGTGCTTAGTTAAGTCTGGGGTTGAAGACAGAGCAGCTTCTCGACCTCCCCAAGGACATCGCTGGAAAATCATGCAGCCAGGCTGTGGTCAGGTGTATGGAGTGGGGCCATGCCTGTGGGTGGTCTTCGGGCTTGCCATTCAGAGTTATTGCTCTGCAGAGAGGGTCAGGGAGGTGGCAGGAGGTGGGCTGTCCATTATACTGGATTCTGATGACAATTCAGGTACCACAGCCCTTTTACCCATCTGTCTATGCTCTCCAGCTGTCTTTCAACTTAAACAATGAAATCCTATTTTCAAGCATATCTTCCTGTCCTCTTTAAAGCTCTGTGCAAAAAACAGACCTCAGAGCATTTTAAGCTTGACAGCAACATGGAGAGGCAGGCAGACATTTCCCATGTACACTCACCTCCCGTTATGGACATTATCCACCCAGCCCGACAGGCTTGGTACCTCGATGCACCTGACACCCATCATCACCCAAGGCCCATGGTCTCATTAGGGTTCACGTGTGAATCGCACATTCTGTGCAGCGGGATGCGTGACGGCACGTGTCCACCACTGCAGTCCCTGCCACAGTGAAGAGTTCCACTACTCTGCCCCTCACCCCGATCCATTACTGCCTCCGTAGTTTTGAAGTCTATTTGTGTCTGACCTCAAATTCTTTTTGATTCATCCACTGGATTGTCTTAGGCTGGTTTAAGTCACTACCATGGAGGACCCCACACCCTGTCAGTCAGCCCCTGGACACTTTCCACTCCCACAACCCTGTGTGGAGTCCCTGCGCCAACCTGCCCGCCCCCTCCTCCCCAGCTGTGGGACGTCCTGCCTCCCCGGTGTGAGCCTAGAGACGGAACTCTTCCCAGACGGGTGTGTTCTACGCATGCCATCTGGATGGCTGGGTATTTGGTTCCATTTCCAAAGATGACCCATCATGTCACGTTAAAACTGCTCATCTTGTTCTAATGCGTGCAGGTGAGATCTGCCACCTCCTTCGGGATTCGCTGAGCACCCCAACAGCCATGCACGCTCTCACCCGAGTTTGGATTTGCGGGGACAGTTCTGCACCCTACCCACGGCCCAAAAGCTGCCCTTGTGCTACTGTGGCCTGAGCCTCCTGGAGCTCCACTCACGGCTTATCTTCCGCCCCGTGAAACTCAAACGGGACATCCCTGCACAGACCGCGGTGCCCTGAAGAGAGCTGCGCCGAGGCTGCTGCTGTGCAGGCGTCAGGTGGCCTGAGCGCTGCGTCTGCCGAGGTCTGGCCAGGAACACGTGCTGCCTCAGCGCAGGTCAGATGCGTGCGCCTGCTCCCCGCCTCAGGAGAGCCGCGTGAGCGCCCTTCCCGGCGGCCGCCGCAGTTGGGGGGGGACAGGCGCGAGGTCGTGTAACCCTCACGAAATGGCCCCGCAGTCTGTGCAGCGAGTGCTGTCAGCAGTTTGTCCCTATGACGATGCAGACAACTGTCTCGTGATTTGTATGCATTTTTTGCTTAAGCTTTTGTATCTTTTTACAATAAATAATGCAGCTGTTAGCCACATTTTCTGGCATCTTTCTGTCACCACACGGCCATTCCACCCAGACAAACTATTTTTGGTGCCACACCCCGAGTTCAGGCGAGAGAACTGTTGCCACCGTCGGCTCCGAGCAGCGCTGCTCACTGGGAGTTGGGGTGGTTTGCATTCCATGTGTTACTTCACCTACTGCTGTTGTTTGTTTGCAGGGTTGCTCTATTAGAAGCAGAATTCTCAAGAGAAAGGACCTTTCCCCACCTAACAGTCACTCCAGTGCCGAATATAACTGTGGGACAAGCTGTGAGTGTCCTGGTCAAAGTCTCTGGAAAGCGCTGCATCTCCCTATCTTACTGCTTTGTCATTTTAGGGGCTCACAGTCTCCTGTCTCGGGAGCGCTCAGCCCGCAGGGAGGCTGAAGTCCGGCGGAACTGCTGAGGCAGGGGCTCCGAACACCGCCGCAGCCGTGTAGCAAACGCGGCGGGAACACGGCCAGCTCGAAACCGGGCTGCCCTGCCCCGACCCGCGGGCCGCAGCCCTGGCGGAGAGCCCGCTGACGGCCCGCCCTCGCTTCCTGTTCTGCAAAGCACGGAGCTGACCTAGTGCCCATCTGAGGCCCCACCGATGTTCCCGCTAGAGAACACACGAAGAAAGCTCTGTTTGTACCGCACTCTTCCGGCTCTCACGCCTTCCCGGCCCCAGCCATGCTGGCCTCTTGCCCCATTCTTCTCCATGATCTCTCTTCAAACCGCTCTTCAGCAGAGGTTGCAGGTATTGCACAGTCTGTTCCTATTTTACCTGGAATATGTCCTGCACTGAGCAGTTGCTCTAGTAGCTAAGGATTTGTGGCAGGAGTTGGAGAGCCTTGCCCCCACGATGCCCGCAGCTTGGCAGCAGGTGGGCTCCATGGGAGGAGGCACTGAGCATGGACTCGCACTTATGGAGGGACTAGTCTGGGCCACGTAACGAGAACGCCTATCGCAAACGACTGCAGGCCAACCTCCAACACCAGTCCATTAACAGCCCAGTGTCAGACTGACGACGGACAGACCACGTGTCTGTGTCCCGGGGATGAGACACGACCGCTTCCAGGGCCGCCATCTGCTCTCTGACCAGTACCTGCCAACACTGTCCCCAACTCTGAGAGGCCCTCTTCTCACACCAGCCCCTTGAGGGGCTTTCACGGTCCCATGCCAGGCACAGAGTCCTTTGTGGCAAGTAACACGTCTCACAGTGTGGTCTGCTGGGCACACTGGGGCCTGAAGGACAGGCCCTGGGGGCGCTCGTCTGGAGAGTGACCACTAGCAGAAGCGCTTTCTGTAATTTTAGGAGCCGTAGCAGTGACTGTGTGGAAGATGTGAGGACCTAAAACGCATCAACACTCCCGAGGAGAGGAGTGAGGACAAGGTGAGGGCTCGCCGCCGTGGCTGCAAGACGTGTGTTTAAGGGGCTTCTAAAGACACTCATCTCCCAGGGACCACCTTCGAGTAATTTAACTAGAATTTCTGTAAACTGGATCGAGGAACCGGATTTCCGAAGCTTTCCACGTGATTCCAACCTGCAGCAGAGCAGAGAGCTGCCGCGTCAGGATGCGCCCAGATGTCCTCTGT
Organism: Solenodon paradoxus; assembly: GCA_004363575.1. Classification (NCBI taxonomy): domain Eukaryota; kingdom Metazoa; phylum Chordata; class Mammalia; order Eulipotyphla; family Solenodontidae; genus Solenodon; species Solenodon paradoxus. The sequence continues at coordinate 277,992 of RJWH01001034.1, forward strand.
GGCATTTGCAAGGGCGGCTGGGAGGCCCACAGCCGCGCCCTCGCGTGCAGAGCGCCATGTGCGGCTCGCTGTGAGGCCCACATTTCAAAACAGAAAGTGAGTTCAACGTGCAAGAATTAATTCTGTGGTCAGAATGCTGAGAAACACACAGACTGGGGCGCACAGAGCACAGAGCAACAGAAACAAAAGTAAGCAAACTTTTTTCAAAGTTACCTGACTCAGGACAAATTGTCAGAAACACAAGACCTGGCAGCAAATCTGAATTAAGAGCGACTCCTTCCTGGCACAGTGGGTGTTCCTGGGGCTGGGGGGTACTGTGCGGGCGGAGGAGGGTGCAGATGCTGAGCAGATGCTCCGCCCGCACGAGGGCAGCGTCCTGCACCGCGCCCCTCCCGCCCCGCAGCACCAGACACAGCGGGGAGTCGGGAGGCAGGAGTGTGCCTGACGTCTGGAAAAACGAAGTCCGGAACCATCCAAACGGGCGAGACTCGCCGCACAGTTCTCGGGGACGGATGACCACAAAGGCCTGTGTCTGCTCTCAAGACAACCACGAGGGAGACGGAGGGAAGGTGTCGAAGCAGAAAACTTACACAATTGCATTAGGACATCCTGGCCAAGCTTTCTCAGCGCTTTTGACACCCCGTGCTCAGTGACAGAAAAGGAGTGAACACAACATTCGGAGCGACCCAGAAAGCACCGCAGAATGAAAGAGGAGCATGACAGCGCCTCCGCGTGGTGACTTCTGACGCGGGGACGGTCTGCAGCGGGGAGCGCAGGCTGCTTCCCTGCTGTCTCTCAGAGGTGTCCCAGCACCCTGGGAATGGTTTCGTGCCTTCCATTTACAAAGCGAATGCTGTGCAAACTTACAAAGCTTCGAAGTTGAGTCAAATGATGCCACGCAATTTGCTATTATAAAATTAAATTATTTTGGACAAACATGTAAACCAAATTATCTCTAACAATAACAAACCTCAAAAGAGGGTAAACAGGTCTGGCGAGTCACCACCCCTGTCTCAGGAGCTCCCCGGAGAGACACTGACTTGCCCACTCCGTGTGGCCGCCGGGACCGGGGCCCCGCGCCCCACATTTCCAGGCCTCCACCCCGCACGCCGTCCTCGCCCCCACAGCGGGGAAGGACATGGAGAATCCTGCAGCGGCTCTTCACGCCTCACGGCCCAGACAAGCCTCACGCTCAGGCTCAAGAGCGGAGCAGAGCAGGTGGAGAAACGCCTGTGTCCGGGAGAGGGCTGGGCGCTACCGGGAGGAGGTCTAACGGCATCCCTAGACCTGCAGCAGATCCGACTTAAAGCAGAGCAATGTGGGCAGGACAGCAGCCTGCAGCGAGCAGAACGGTGACTGAAAGGAGCAGAAAGGCTTCTCTGCACTCAGGACATCTGACAGTGACGAGAAAGTGACCTGCACTGGTCACACGTAGGTCCCAAGGTCACTGGGAAAGATGAATCCACCAGCGGTAAACTTCAGAGGTGGGGGACACTGTAACGTGTACACGTCGCGGTGGGCGTGTGAGGTGACATGACAGTGTGATGACAGAGGCTGGCTGAGTCCTGCTTTCCTGCTCACTGGCAGTAAGCCTATGGGGACGGTTTCCTCATGTAACATGAATGACCTCGGAGCGTTCATGAGGACGAAGTACGCACACACGGCACTTAGTAGTCACAGGGAACACTGTTTTCGGTAGCTATGCCCGTGACAGTCCTGTCCGAGCCGGGGCACACACGCGTGCATACACGGGGCCAGAGACGCACAGCTGAGCCTCCGACGACACCGCCGCGGGGCTGGGCTGCGGTCCTGCTTGCGACCTGACAGTGTCCCCTCGTCCATCAGGTGCCATTGTCTTGCATCTCTTCTCCCTCCTCCCTTTTGTTCTTTCTCAGCTGGGTGAGCTTCATTCAACGTAAGATACAGTCACGAGGGCTCCCGGCCTGCGGAGGCCTTCAGACGGCGGCCAGGAGCGGTCACATGACAGCGAGGAGACAATTAGCTAAGAAAAAGAGTTCGGACGGACAGGCGCTTGGCTCCGGGGCTCAGGCACGAGTCGCAGAGTCGCCATCTACACAATGGACGCGCAGCAGCACAGCGAGCACACGACGGCTGCCTCAGAGGAAGCTGTGGCTCCCAAGGGCTGACAAGCCAGTGCCTTTTCCATTGACGTTACCCCAAGAATGAGGGAGAGGTGAGTGCAGGTCAGCAGCAGTGACAACCTGTCTGCCGGGGCCACTGGCTTAATTCCTGCAAACTCCTGAAATGTTACAACCATTGGTCTCTTTGTCTAAACCTTAGTCTTCACTGTAACAGTATGTGCAAAGCTTTGTACAAGGCCCACGTTTCCCGCACACACTGACGGGGCCTGTTCACAGATCTCAGCCCCACACACACTGACGGGGCCTGTTCACAGATCTCAGCCCCACACACACTGACGGGGCCTGTTCACAGATCTCAGCCCCACACACTGACGGGAGCTGTATTTACTTACGGGTGTGTAAAGACAGACTTTTGACTTTCTAGATGAAAGAACCAACCAAACCTTATTCACCTCATATCCCTGCATTTCCATCATAGTGACTGATATTCATTAAATAAATTAATTCCAAATGGATTAAAGATTTGGATATAAGCTGTGGAATCATAAAACATACATAGAAGACATCACAGCTGATCCAGTCCTTGACATGACCTATGAGATGTCCTTGGTAACATCGCCAATGTCAAGGGAAATGAAAACCAGAATGAATCTAAAAAGTCTTGCACAGCAACCGCAAAATAAGCTCATCGAAATGAAGAGATATCCCACTGAGTGGGAGAAGATATCTGCACGTCAGACATCTGATGAGGGGTTATTACCCAAAACACATGAAGAACTCATAAATGTCAACAACAGAAAGTAACTGGTACAGTAAAACAGAGATATCCAGAAAGACACTTCTCCCAAGAAGACATACAGATGGCAACAGGCTCATGAAAAGATGTTGTCATCTCTTGTCATTATGGAAATACAAATCGCCAATGACGTGTCACCTCACACCTGCGAGAATGGCTATTATCCAAAGGGCTGGAAACAAGTTTTGGCAGGATGCGGAGAAAAGGAAACACTTTTACACTGTTAGTGGGAGTGCAAAGTGGCAGCCATTATTGAAAGCGATAAGGAGAATCTTCAAAAAATTAAGAGTGGAAATGCCACGTGATCCAGTTATCTCATTTCTGGGCTTTTACTCAAAACCCACAACAACACTAATGAAAACAAACACATGCACCACCCCTTGCTCACTGTAGCATCATTGACAGTAGCCATGCGCTGGAAACAGCCTAAGCGCCCGCTGACAGGCCCGCAGATAAAGATGGGGTGCACGTGGAATGGGATACGGCTCCCTGTCAAAAAGATGATATCCTGCCGTTTGCAACATGACGGATGTAGAGTGTTTATGCTTGATGAGACAAGTCAGAAGGAGAAAGACAGATGCTGTGTGAGCTCGCTCATACGTGGTGTAGAGAAACCAAACAATGAAGCAAGTCAGGTACACAGAATTTTACAAGAAATGAGATTCCTGGTCACCAGAAGGGAAAGGGGAGAAGAGAGCGCTAACTGGGTGAAGCATCAGTGGTGGTGGATGACAGACACGGCCTGGGGCTGCTGCGCTGAATGCACTGTGCGCAGATGCGGATCACGGTGCCACACGTCCGGCACCTCTGTTGTGTCCTGGTGTAGTGCTCCCTCAGCAGAGGGCACACGAAACCGCGTGAAGCAGCCATCGCCACGACAGGATTCTCGGGGCTCTGCGGCGACTGTGTGGTTAGCAGCGACGCGGAGCCGGTGGCGTGGGAGCCCGGAGCCTGTGGGTAAGTGGAGGGCTCCACTCTCCATCAACAAATGACGGCAGAGCTGTCCATGCTCCCGGAACTGTCACTTCAACGGGGTGCTCTCAGACCCTGTGCTCTCGGAACAGAGATGCCAAAGCTGCTGCTCTCCGCTCATTTCCTGGGCTGACAGGTAAGATCGCCCGGGAGTACTGTTTTCGTTCCGCTGTTAGCGGCCTCTGAGGGCACGCCCTGGTGGAGCGGCGCTTGGGTGCGGTCCACCTACAGCCCGAGGTCCCAGGTTCTTGTCCTGGAGTCAGAGGGGAGCATCCTGGTGTACAACTAAGTAAAATAAAGTGCTGCTTCCTCCTCTCCCTTCCTGCCTTCCTGCCTGCTCGCTTTCATTCCCATCTGCCCCTTTAAAATAAAAAAAAGGTCTCTGAGAATGAAATGGCACTTCTCCCACCTAATTTTCATGCTCAACACAGTGCAAACGGCCATGTTTGTTCTCAGATCCAGCTGAAATTCTGTCTTCAATGAGTAAATCTCTTAAGAATTACTGTTAGTCTGTAAAGCTCTCAATGTCAACATCACTTAGCTAGACAGCACTTTCACTTCTCTGGTGAGCTACGGCTGCATGGTTCTGAGAAGACACTGGTAAAGTAACCACTGTCTGCATTGCCCCGATTGGGATGTTTCCTCAGTCTTTCCTGGGAAGCTAGTGCCTGAAGCTGTGATTAGCTGTATTTTATACACAGAACAACTGCTTAGTATATTTTCACAAAACCCCAGCATTTCGTAAAGGGAAGGTGCTGTAGAGCCTGACTTCCTCTCTGTAGGATAACTGGCAGAGTCCTCATGTTCTGCTGAAGACCTCTTTTGTGAAGAATCCTTAATTTTTGTATTCCTCTTCCAGATGACTGAGTGTTTCATGTCCTTCTGGGGTGTGGTATCACTGGTGGGCCCGAGGCGACTGCCTGACATCTGCGGGTTTCCGCACGGGAGGTGCACATGCTGGCTGGGCCTTGTCTGGAATCAGGGAGTCCTGCAGGCTGAGCAGCCCCCTCTTGGCTGCAGTGGACGCAGCTGACAGGAGCCCTGGGACCTCACTGCGACGGCTCACAACTCACTCCAGCATTTGAGGCTTTCCTTTCTCCTCAGGGAACGCTCCTCCACTATACTCCTGCCAAAGAGTAAAGCTGCTGGCCAGTCTGATATGCAGATTACTTTTCCGACAAATGAATTAAAATAATACTGAAAATAAAATCAGCTTATTTGGGAAGGCCTTGAAGCACTTAGTACCTCGACCAAAATAATTTCCTCTGTGTTAAATATCTGAAGCCATTTTCCCTTCTTCTGAAAATTCCTGTGTGTACAAAGTCTTCAATCGGGTCCTTTCGTTTCCTTTCATCTCAGAATAGTTTTAAAGTATCTGTGGAGACGATGCTGCACCTCACACACACACGCTATTTGCAATCTGGTCTGAGCAGAGGGGGCCTCTGAGGGCCTGAAGCTGTGAGCAGAGACTGCAGGCCTCCCCCGGCACTGCTGTCAGGGCTGTGCACACGTCAGCTCGCTTCATCCGCACAACCGTGTGTTCTGAACAACCGCAGGAGACACTATTTTATGCATAAGGAAATTAAGATGCAGATATTTAATAATCTGCCTAGGGCCACCAACACTAAGTGACAGAAACAAGATTCAAAGCCAGAAGTCTAGCCAGATCTTTGCACCACGACTCAAATACCCGCAACTTCTCCAAGTTTTCCACACTCTGTACCTGGTTTTCTCTTAACAGTTAAATGTAAATACCATTTGTGGAAATAAGTGAGAAATGTGCATCCTAAAATGAAAAATTCAGTTCTAACTTCAGATTATCTATGACTTGGCTTTATATTTGACATGCAGATCACTGATAGCTCCATTATTAGTTAAGGAATTAGAAAAATATGCCCTAAACTTGGAGTGCTACCAAATCACAGTGCGTCACACATATCTACAGTGTATCCTGGGCAAACACTAAAAAATAAACATGTACATGTATGTGTTAGCCGAATGAAGTAGAAGCCCAGTGCCGCTCTCCGCGGCAGCGCCGCGCTCTGCTTTCCAGCGCTACTGATGGCTCATCACCCGTGGGAGACTCTAGCATTTATCATGCTTGTTAGCTACAAAGTGAGTGTGAGCCTAGATGGCTATTCTGTAGGTGTGATATGTGGTACAGTAAATAGACAAGTGGTTCTCTACCAGACTTCATGATGGTCGGAATTTCAAGTAACTAAGGGACTTAACAACTTATTTCTAAAACAGACTGACCAATGTTAGGGTAATGAACCATCAATACCAATTTGCACGGAACCCTGAGTCCTAGCTTTGAAAACACTTTCTCTCTGGTTCACAGGTGTGGGGCTCGTCTCAGCAGAGCCACACTGCCCCCCCACCCTGCCACTGCACCTGGCTGTGCTCGGAAAGGCCGAAGGGGACACCTGTCTCCAGGGAAAGGACAACCTGTGGCAGCCAAAACAGGGCTAATGGGTAATACGAATGTGCGTTAACCAAAGAATAATAAGGCAACTGAGAAAACATATGAGAAAGAAAAATGAAGAACGCAGAACATTTTCGCATCAACGGAGGCTCTCACCAGAAACCCATGGCTATAGATCTCACGACAAACATGCACAGGTGCCAGACATGAAGAAAGGAATTTCCACATTCAGATTAGACCATGAATGCCAAAACCCCCCAAAATGCACTCGAACATTTGCACTCATGCATTTTAATGTTAAAATAATAAAGTTTCTCAATTAAAATCCATCATAACCTTTAAAGAAAAAATATATTCTGACCATGGGAGATTTATTCCAGGAATACAAAAGTAGTTTAATGCTATTAAATCCATTCATTTATCTTATTGGACTAAATAGTCCAGAATAAAGAGAAAGGTATGTTTCTCTCCACTAATACTAAAAAGGTATTTGACAAAGTTTAACATGCATTCTTGATAAAACATACAAGATATAAATCAATGATCATCTATACAACCCAATAAACATGTATTTAAGGCCCCGAAACAGTATCAGACACAATGGAAAAGAAATAATAGAGGAATTTTCACCAATGCTGGCAATTTTGCAGGGTTGCTCACTTTCACAAATACTAAATGGCCTTAGTTAACAGTTAAAATTAACAAAATAATGAAATTGGATGCACTGAAATTGGAAAGACGGGAAAGTCACCATTTTATATGATATAGCCTTAAAAATTCATGAAAATCAACTAGAGTATAATATAAACAGAAAAACAATTTAGTAAGGTCCTTTTAATGATTAATTTACTTTTTGAATAGCATTTTCCAGAGAAGTAGAGAAAATAAGTCTAAAGTTTGTTTGAAGTCCGCAAAGATCCCAAACAGCCAATGTAATCTTGAGAAAAAAGAACAAAGCTGAGGGAATCATGCATCCTGACTTCAAACTAAATGACAAAGCCATTGTCATCAAAACAGTATGGTACTAGCATAAACCAGATACACAGATCAACGGAACAGAAGAGATCCTAGAAATAAACCCATTAGCATGTGGTTAATTGCTTTTCAACAATGGTACAAAGAATACACAATGGGGAAAGGACAGTCTCTTTAATATATGGTGTTAGGGAATCAGGTCTCCATATGCAAAAGAATAAAACAGAGACCCCATTTTACATACAAAGATAAACTCAAAATGGGTTAAAGACCTGAACAAAAAGACCTGAGATGGTAAAACTCCTACTAGAAAATACAAGTAGTAAGCTCCTTACCATTGATCTTATCAATGAGTTTCGGGGTTTAACACCAAAAGAAAAGGCAACTAAAGCAAAAAAAAACAAAAACAAAGTTGACTACATCAAACTAAAAAGCTTCCATACAGCAAAGGAGACTATCAAAACAAAGTTAAAACAACCTAGTGAGTGGGAGAAAATATTTGCAAACCACATATACCCAACTATACAAAGAACTCATACAACTCAACAGCAAATGAAAATAGAGCCCTATTGAAAATGGGCAAGTGACATGATTGATAATTTTCCAAAGGCAAACAGGTACATAAAAGTGTGCTCGCCGTCACTAAGCATCAGGGAAATGCAAATCAAAACCACAATGGGTTTATTACCTCATACCTGTTAGGGTGTCTATTATCAAGAAGGCAAAAGATAACAAATTCTGGTGATGCTGTGGGTAAAAGAGAAACACTGGCCGATATCACTATTTGAACTCAGAAAAAGCGAGTAGAAGGATGACTTCCTAGGAAGTGGGGAGGCTGACAGAGGAGCAGACTTTCATGATAGGTGAGTCAGGTCTGAGGGCCTATGCAGAGTGTCGTTGGTGCCGCTGTGCTGTGGGGTGTAATTTGTAAGAGAATACATCTCAAGTGTACTCTCACTGTCTCTCTAACACACACACCCTCGTACACTCACACGGTTAATATGTGATGCAGGTGTTAACTAATTACAGGAACCCTTTCACAATGTATACATAAAATCACCAGGTTGTACACTTCAAATACATACACTCATTGTCAGTCATATCTTAATGAAGTTTAAAAAATGGTAGTTGAGTAAGGTAGCAGTATCGACACACACATTGATCGCCTCCATTATGTATAAACAATAACTTGCTACAGACACAAGAACCTCATTTATAACTGCAACAAATAAATGACTGCTGAGAAGCGAACTTAAAAAGGAAGAGCAAAACAAAGATAAATATAAAACTGTCCTTATGGACATGGAAGAAAACATGAGAAAAAGTGGAGTTGCTTTTGGAGAGGATGACAATTTCATAAGGACGTCAAGTTGTCTGTGAGCTTGCAGATAACAGACGTGGCAATAAGATTTTAGTTTTCAGAACTACAAAAGATCTTTCTAAAGTTAGTAAGACAAAATAAATGAGACTGTCAAAATTCTGAAAAAGCAGAGTAATGGATAAAGGAGAAGCCCCACCCAATTAAAGCACATTATTAATGACTCATTTATAAATACAGAGTAACAGAACAGAAGAGCATAAAGCACTGTCCCAAACACAAATGGATATTTATTATGTGAAGATGGTGGCAAAGCAAATCAGTAAGATTGTTGAGACAATTAGACAACCATTTGGATAAAAACACCTCAAGTAATAGATCTAAGCTTGCCTTTAAACCAAGATAAATCCCAAAAGGATAAGTGATAGAAATGTAAACATAAAAGCTATGAAAGAAACAAGGTAGAATTGATTATGATCTCATCGATAAGCTTTCTAACTTTCACATAAAAATCTCTAAATCATTAAAAGATGATGGATGAACTACGAAACATAAAAATGTTAAATTGTTTCATAGAAAATTAAGGAGGGACTGTGACTTTTTTACAACTAATATTATAGACAAAGTGCTTGTTTTCCCCAAATCTGGATGACTCCTCCAAATGGAGAAGGAAAAATGGGCAAACAACATTGAGTGTTCACAGAAAACAGTGTGAAATCACGAAGAAACCCATGAAAAGATGTTTAATCTCATTCTTAGTAAGGAGAGCAAAGCTCCCTTCATCCCTATGAAAATGGCAAAATCCCATTTGTAACAACAGGAACCAGCAGGAACGAAGTTCAGTGAGAGAGGCCAGGAGGAGGAAGAGAGACACTCCATGATCTCACTCATATGTGGTACAGAGAGGCCAAACCGAGAAAGTCAGACGAAACTACTTCAGTTTATAAAATGTGATTAGATTTCCGAACAGAAGTGGGAGGAGGTGGGCAAAGGGTCAGGTATAAGGTGGAGGAAGAACTGGACTGGTGGTTTTATGCACAGGTGCTGACTTACAACGCTGCACACCTGTCATTAGGCAATGCTCCTCCAGCACGATTAGAAACAAGTGAAGTCTGCTGTCACCATGAGAGCCAGCTCTGCCTCCTACATGGACTGGACAAGTAAATGTGAGTCCCTATCAGAGTACATGCCATGTATCATGCGTTTACATAAATCTACATGTGTTTCATATGTAAATGTATGTAAACATGCAAGTCAGAAGGTCCAAAGCATGTGGCCGTCAAAATTAAAGACAGGGTAGATTCTGTTTTAATGATCTAACTGAACCAGCAAATTTCGCCTAATTTAATGCGTCTTTATGGTTTTCTCTCCGTTTATGTGTCTTCCTGAAAACAACGAATCCCTTCAAAATGCTGGTAGCTGCCCCCATGAAGAGGAAACACGCGCCGGGAGTCGGGGAGCATCCCCGAGAGCAGCTTCCTATGCAGAGCAACGGAGCATTGTTCACGGTGCTTTCTCTTTCTGGGCGCGGTCACAGCTTCACTGGTTCTTATGAAATCGTCTGTACAAATCACGTTCATATGGTCAAAAACTAGGGCTACAAACACGTAAATGCTGCCAAAGGCTGTTCTTTTCTTAGAAAAGCCTCTGTTGCAGAGACAACACTTCCACCCGCTTCGAAGAACAGGACTTTAACCAGCTGTCATAGCCTATTTTCGTCACAGGTATTTTGGGTTTCCCCTGAGAAAGCTGATTGTGCCTATTATTTTCACCACTGCCACCTCTGCATGTCCTGTGTCCTTTGATGATTCAGGAGAAACATAATCTGATGCAAACGACATGTGTTATTTCAAATCTTACTATCAGCAGCCTCTGTGCCAAACAACATCCACCAAGTCCACACTTAAGTTGGAATCTAAACCTTTAAGCAACGATTCATCACACGGATGGAAATGAACATCACAGTCCCTCAATTCTGAAATGCAGTGGAGGGGACACATACCTGTGATGTAAATTCTAGTGTTTCCCCGGAACGTATTGCAGCTAAGCCTGCATTTCAATAAGAAAGATATTTAAAGCAAAATTCTACGTCATTAAATAGGAAAATTAACAAAAAGTGGTAACATTTTTGCAGTGGTCAAGCTTTTTTTTTTTTTTTAACGTGGAAGGAAACAGAATAAACTATGACAAATTATGATCATTAATATCCAAATTCTCCCAGCATATTTCAAAAACATACCCAAGAAAGGCTTCTAACTGCCTGGAGGACTACAGACCTGGCGGGTTTAATCGAGGGCTAAACGTCATCTCATCAGGGATACTTGGGAATGAAAGTATTGGGGTCAAGGCCAAACAGAGCACTTCCTCTAAAGAACAACAGCAAGACTGAGTTGTAACTGGCTCGAATGGTCATCGTGCAGATGACAATACCTCACTGCTGGACAACCCACAGCCTGGGGTCTGCCCCACAGACCTGACCACTACATGGTCCGTTCTGCTTCCCGCCTGGCATGGTGGGGCCGTCAAAAGTTTCCTCGTTTAGAAAATGACTGGGCTGAGTTCTATGATCTTAGAGAGATTCTCTGCTTTGAAATGTTTTGCTTTTAAAAATAAAGTCCATCATTGTTTTGACTGAAATTACAAAACTAGGTAAAAGGAACCACTATAATTCTACTGTTTTGCAACTATTCAGAAGCACCTATTTTATTTTTTCTATTATAACTTTCAAAACTTTATAAAAAATACTTCCTTCAAACTGGGATTTAACGCATTGTATTTTTCACTGGGATTTGTTGAAATTCAAGAAAAAAATATTTGATTTTTTGGTAAGTGCATCTCCATCTTTCTGCCCATTACACAGAGTCATCTATTTTTAAAATACCAATTCCTATTATAGTTCTATCATTTTTCTTTAAGGACAAAGGAGAAATAATATAAGTGACTCACTTTTTTTTTGCCCAGGGTAAGAGTTTTTGGCTGGATGGCCATGGGGCTGTCAGTAGGGTATTCATGTGATCTTACTGATAGGTCAAAAAGTACACCAGGTGTGTCAGCTCGCAGGAAGCCCCATCTCCTCCAGCAGTTGGGCCACTGCGTGAGGCCATCAAGAGAACCCTGCACTGAGATGCCCTCATGGGAAGGCGGCCCCACCAGGAAGCTAGAATCCCCAGCACGCACGACACGGAAGTGACGAGTAAAGTAACCTGCATTATGTCCCAAATGGGGCTGGCCAGCCTGTCTCTGTCGCTCCCGTCCACAGGCACACTCCTGCCGGGGTGGGCTCTCTGTCCAGCTCAGAATCGGCAGAGAGGAGATGGATTTCGACCAGGTTTGGAGATGGAGCTGGTGGCAGAGGGGCCTGTCACTCCCGTGTCTCAGTCCAGGGTATCGGGTGCGTGCCATATGGGCAGGCCAGAGAGACTGCCCAGGGTTGGGGGAGGAGGAGGGCTGGCTAGCGGCTCTCGGGTGCCCAGCACAACGGCATTATACATGGAAAGGAAGCAGAGAGAGCGAGCTCTGAGTCCTTCTAAGTAGGCCTGTTTTTATTTATATTCATTTAACAAACACCTTCTCTTGTCATCAGACAACACCTGCTGAGTACCTTGCCTGCCCACCCGGTTCAACCAGGGACGAGATGCTGGCACTAAGAAGACAAGAGCTCCGCTGTTAAAACTCAGCACTGTTTGCAGATAACAGCTGGAATGTGCCTCTTTAACAGAGCAGTGGGCTTAAATACTGGTTAGAATTAGGGAAGTCAGCAAGCTTCCCTGTGATTGTTTTGTTGTCTTTAAAACGGATTTAATAGAATGATACTATCTTTTTCAACCCACAGACCTTGTGAAATGTTTTAGATGCAGTAACACTTGTTTCTATTTGTGAAGGTAACATTTCATAGCATCCATCTCCCCAAATAGTAGATAACATGGATTTTGACATTACATGAAAAGAGCACGTGAACTCAAAATCCTCTGAAAGTGACTCCTAATGACTGGGTACTTCCATACCAGGAGGCAGCTGTTTGCTGATCATATGTCCCCATGAAAAACCTCAGCTGGGCCTCCAGCAGTTCGTCATGTCCTGGACTCAGAAGGGCGGCTTTAGATTTCAACTCCACAACTTACCACCCTCAGGACTTGAGCAAGTCACTTCATGTAAGTGGAAGGTCCCCGCCCTGTAAAATGTTCTGAAAATTTTTCAAAGCTTAAGTATTTCTGTGCATTATGAAAGTAAAACTAGGCGGGCTGTAGAGAAGGTACAACCCGAGTTGTTTCACTCTTTGCGGGGAGCTGATTTTTGGCTGCTGCAGACATTTTCTCACACGTCTCTGCTGCTGCGTAGAACATCCAACATACGTCCATATTCTCACGTTTGGACACGCTTTGCTCAGCAGACATCCTGAGTGCCTCAGGGTTCCCCGTTTCCTGGGTGTCCACAGGTGTCCACACTACTTTCCTGGATCACAGCCTCCTACTTCTCTTCCTTGTACAGAAAGGAAGCCTAACGAACATTTCCTAAAACTAAAGCAGGTGCTTATTTTAAAATCTGCCTTTTATCATGACCTCTGTCTGCTTTGTTTAAAAAAAAAAAAAGAGAAAAAGAATTTTAGAAAAAGGAAGAGTTGAGTAAACCATTCTGTGAAGGTCGTAGGTACTGTGTTTAAACAGCTCTCAAAGTGGCTAACAGAAAAGAAAATTGCTTCGTAATTTCTATCACAATTTTCAGAAAACGTGAATTTTAATTGTACTGCTATTCTAATAGAAGAACAAATCGGCAAGAAAGTCAAGTTATGCTAAGAAAACGCTTATGGGAAGTCGAGTCCCCAGCACCCTGCTGTCACTGCCCTGCAGTCTGGCTCAGCAGTCACTACCCCAGGGCGGAGCACCTCCCGCTGCTGTGCGGGCCCTGAGCCGAGTGCCCGCAGGCTCCCACCTCACAGGACAGTTCCTGGGCATCCACGACAGCCCCCAGTGGGCTGGCGTCTACCTACCCAGGTCGGTTGGGGAGGGACCCATGTGTGAGGGGCTGCAGGGCCCCCGCTGCTCTGGGTCTAGGAGCTGCTCGCTGGGACCTAGCAAGGACCACTGAGGAGCGGCTCCGTGCGGATCTGCGCCACACTTTGCAGTCTCCCTGGAGGCCCTGTAATGAGGGAGGTGGCGTGGAGTCGCCTGTGTGTGCAGCACGTGTGGAAGACAGCCTGGCTGCCCTTCATGTGGGGGCGTCTGGAGCGGCAAAGCCACTCTGTCAAGGATTTCAAAGAGCCTGCTGTTTATGAGGGAAATGCTTTTCCTATGGCTTTGATTTTTAAATGCAGATTAAAAGGTAGATGGTTTAAAAATACTATGAACAGAACTAGGCCAGTATTTCATCCATCCCTTTTTCCCTCCCTTCACTATAATACTTTTCTCCTATCTATTTTAACTCAATCTCAATTCTAAATGAAAAAATAGCTGAGCTTCTCTACCCTAAAGAAGAAGTACTTCAGTAGAGGAGTCACGTAACGCAGTCTGTGAAAGATGGTATCACTGGAGCTTTTGATACACATGGATTTCGTGTATTTCATAACTGAACACCCACATACATACTGATTAGAATCATAGTATAAAATAACACTATGTACCTAATAAAATAGAAAATTAAATTGTAAAAAGAAAATGAACATTTTTTCCAAAATAGGGCATTTTAACACCACGAAGAAAAAGCAATCACAGCCCCAGTTCTATGGATCAGTGAGATTTGTTAGAATTCTGGTGTTTCCATGAGGCTGCACGATGCTGCGCTTTCAAGGGGACATGGGAAGAAATCCAGGAGCACTGCTGTTAGCACCTTGACACCACGCCCCCTGTTCGAGGGTCCGTCATGTGCCGGCCCAGCGGGTACAAGGAGGGACGAGTTCGGGCTTCAGAGCTGGCACTGCAGCTCCCTGGCCGCGCCCAGACCTTCAAACGCAAGACAGACCGATGAGGCAAAACGCAAGCCCCGATGCTCACTGTGATGGAAAACACACTCAAATCTTCCACAACGTCGTGACATGTTCAGAAAGTGGAAGGATGACGTCTTTCGTTTCACTCCCACTTCGCCTGTCACTACTGCTGCTTTGCTCTCATCCTAGTGACATTGACGTGTGGCCTCGGAGCACCATGTCCTGCCCGGGCTCTTGTGCACAGTGAGATGACACAGTCTCGAATTCCCCTTTCCTCAGGGCTCCGGCTCCGGCCCCCGCTCCGGCCCCCTCCGGCCCCCTCCACCACATCCCCAGGCTCCGGCCCCCTCCCCGCCGGGCTCCAGGCTCTGACCCTGGGGTGCTGGGACCCAGACAGTGATGTTCTGACTCCTTTTTCAAGGCTGAAAGGTCTCCCAGCTCCTCACCAGTGTGTCACAGGAGGGACAGTGACAAGAACAAACAAAAAAAGGAGGAAAAACAACTCCAAAGATATCCTGGAGAAATAATAGCAAACTCCACTGTCAACATGAAAAATTTGAAATAAAATACAACCCTCCCTACTTTGATCGGAAAGCAAGTGTCTTACTACACTACCTTTCCAAATATGTGCGGCTGAGATCTACACTGTGTCCTCCGCACCACCTTCATCACACACAGGTCATCGTCTGCCCGCACACCACCAGGTGCTGCTGACGAGGGCCGCCGAGTGGACGGGGCCGCGCTGCCCTGCCCCGGGAAGAGGGAAAGGCCTGCACGCAGGCAGACGGGAATCCAAACAGCCAAGCGCGACTTCAGCAATGCAAGCAAGCACCTCCCTCCTGTGTCTGGGACAGGACCCACAGGCCGCGAGCCCGGAGCAACGGGGTGCTGCACCGGCTCCGCTTCCTCACGCCACTCGGTGCAGGGACCAGGCTCCTGGGGAGGCGGGTCTGCGACGGTGGGACACACACGTGGTGCAGGACGCAGGGAGTGAAGCAGCAGTCAAATCGCCTCCCAGTGACAGGAGACAGGCCAACACCCTGTCCAGGGAACTAGCCCAAACGCGCAGGCCTGACTAGAACGTCTGGTACTGAGTGACAGTGCTGGACTGTGACCACATCTCCAGGGCCCACTAGAACAGGTGACGAGTGACAGCACTGATATCATGACTGTGTGAAGTTCGTCCGTCATCCCTCTGTGTGAGGCCCCAGGAGGGGCCCAGCCACACCCACCGTGTGCTATGTGCCGTTTGCCCACGAGGACAGAACCGAGTGTGTGGAAGACACCCGCACACACCGGTCAGGACGCCGCGTGACCACACTGGCATTTGTGCCGTCCGAGTGTCCTCCTCTCCCCAAACCTCAGACCACTTGCGAGAGAAAGCGAGCCCAGTCCCACTGACAGACTTTCTGCGAAAGACCTGACAGGTCCTCCCTTCCCCGGGAAGCCACCAGAATAAGGAAAACCCAGACGGCACTCAGCCACAGGAGCCCAAGGACGTGAGCACCATGTGGTGTCGCGGGTGCCGGAGGGTTCGCGGGGCAGCGGGCGCCTGCGCGAGGGGTGTGTCTGTGGGAATCAGTACCGTCCCTACAGCTTCTCCTTAAATCTAAAGCTATTCTAAATGCAAAGTTAAAAACACAACTTCATGTAATGACCTTACGAATCATTTCTTTCCACCTGGAAAAGTGAAAGGAAAGTCCCTGCCACTGCACATTTCATATACTAGACATTCATCACTCTAATTGCTCTCATTTTTCTAGAGAAATGAGCAGATGACGCGCAGGGAGAGCAGCGTGTCCTCCCTGGGGACAACCATGGGGGACGGGGATTAGAGCTGGCGCCATGCCCACGTGCTCTGCTTCTGGCGCACCCGCGCCCTGAGCCCCACGTCAGGAGGAGGTGAGGGCAGCGTCCTCTCCTTCGCATTTACTGCATGGATTGGAGGGAATCTGAGAAGCCGTCGGAGGTTTCAGCACTCTCGGTGTTACTCTGAAAACTCCTCTATATTGATATCATCATGGCATCTTGGCTTATGCCCTCAGGATGTCTGGACACAGTGAAACGCATTTCATTAAAACCACACTAAGCTTGAAGTGTGATTGGAGTTGGCGCCCATCCTGAGGGGCCGAGCTCACCGGCGCTGTCTGCTCGGCTGGTCTCTTGGGCTCTGTGCGTGGTTGGGGCAGGTGACCGCTTCAGGCCAATGATCAACAGGGGAGTGGCGTGGCCCTCCTGGGCAGCTCGAGTCCTGGCCCTGCCGCTCCCAGGCAGGCTGCTGGAGGACAGGGTACACCCATCCTTAGGGCAGAGCCTCCCCAAACCCTGCGACACGCGTGATGCCGCTGTCTGGGTTACGCAGACCGTTGCGCTCCCTCTGGGGTGAACTCCCAGGAAGGACACACCATGTCCGGGTGTCAGTGCTGTGTTGGACTCTCGTTACGGGCAGAGAGGCTGTCAGACCTACTCCAAGGCCTGCAGCACGCCAGAGCCCTGTCGCGGTGCCTGCGCCACAAAGGACTGCAGGTCGGCGAGGGCGGGAGGAGGTGCGGTGAGCACTGAGAGCAGGGGAGGATCACACGGCGCCTGGAGGACAGACGTCCGCACACTGAAGAACAGTGTGTCTTCTGCACTATTTCAGGGAAGGATGCAGCTCTGCAGAGGCGGGGAGGGGGCCCTTTTCACTGGGATGCCTTTCAGGAATTGAGATGACATGGTGAGGCCGCATCACTGCAGGAGAAGAGGACACAGGCTCTGCCCGCACGGAGCTCACAGGACAGGTGGCCGTGAGTCGTGTGCCGTCGGAGCCGGCAGCGGGCAGGCTCCCGACAGGGCCGGGTTTGCAGTGCGGTCTCTCAGGGGCAGCTGCCGCAGGACCCCTGTCTGAGGTTGAGCAGACGGGGCAGGGACTGGGATGGCCGCTGTCCCATGCGCAGCCCTGCATGGACCCGACGCAGAGCCACGGCCTCCCCAGCTGGGACGTACTTGATGTTCAGGGCATTTGATGACAGATCGAGCAATCCGTGTGCTGAATTCAGGGAGGTTCAGCTGACTCCCTCCCCCTTTATCCAGACCATGATTTCACAAATCAAGAGAAACCCTTACGCTAGCGGGTTCCCGCCGGGCGGGGCGGCTCTCCCCACACGTGATGAGCAGCTCCGGCCCTCTGAGAGCCCCATGTGTCTGTGGAGAACTGACAGCCCACAGAAAGTCACATTCAGTTTACACGCAGGAGGCAGCTTGCTGACACAGCCGTTCTCCTGACTGACTCCTAGGAGCGTCTTTGTAACTTTTCTTCACTTTGCCTTCAGAACTGCAGCACCAGCGCCCGTTCGACTATTGATCAGATGCTCTGCGTTCACGCTCATCAAGTTGACACCATCTTCATTCAGCACAAGCAGAGCAAAGAAGGCTGCTCCCCGAGAGCCCACCCTGGGACGGGGCAGCAGGACCGCCCGGGCGCTCAGGAGGCGTCAGAGGCACCAGATGACCTGCAGGTTCCCAGGGAGACAGGGGGGCAGCCCGGGCACCCCCTCCACAAAGGAGTGCCCGTGAAGCACAGAGCGGGCATGGCGGGCTCCTCGGGGCGCAGCCACAGGCGGCCTGTGCTGGACCTTCCGCCGGGGACCCCCGCTGGCTTCCGGCCAGGGAGCGCAGGCCCAGGCTGGCTGTGCTTTCCCGCTTGTTTGTTGTGATCACGTGACGGTCACGGGACCACTGGCTGCATCTACCAGGCAGGTGTACTATCTCTGATTGTCTCGACGGAAGTGACACTTACAATCTTTCTACACACCTAAAACAAAGGGGTTTCTAGAATTCACTCACAATGCAAGTTAGGGGTGCACGCTGCTCCTAACGCATTTTCATCAGAGACAGAGGTGCCCGCAACAGCCCATGGCCATCTGTCGCCCCCGGCTCCCCCAGGCCTCCCGGCGGCCCTCCCAGCACGCTGCAGCTGTGGAGACGCGGGACCCCTGTGGAACAGCAAGGTGAGGGCTGCAGCCTCCACGCTGACAGCAAAGCTCTCCCAAGGCCACGCCCCCTCGCAATGGTGACCACTCTGGAAATGTCCTTGCAGTCAATGCGGACAGCATGGCCAGCCCTCTCCATCTCTAGCCCATCTCGGCTTCCATCTCCTGGCTTCTCACTTGCTGGTAGCTCCACCCAGGCGGCCTACGGTAAAGGGACATGTTCTCAGGCACAACGGACTAGAAAGGTTGAAGAGTCCAGTCCCTCCAACTGGGCAGCACGCTTGTCTCACGGGGCCACGAGAACACCCCCAGGCTGGGTTGTCCAGTGTGACCTCTGCCCAGTGTGAGCCGCCAGGTTCCCGCCCCGGCCACCTCCCCACCTGAGGCAGCGTCCTTCCTCAGACACACCGACCTGGACCTCGGGGCCCACCCGCTGCCGTGCCTCCTGCCGTCCTGCTGGGTCGCTGCTGGGTCGCTGCCCGGTCTGCATGGCACCGTGCTGCCCGCTCCTGCTCCCCGGCGCCTCGCCACCGCACAGCACCTGCAGCCGGCTCCCCACACGCGGTCACTGTGCCGCCGCCCTGGGGCCGCCGGGCGCCCGCCAGGAGGGCACGGGCCTGGCTGGTGTCTGAGGGGCCGCGCGCCCCGCCCTCCGTGGCTTTCTTTCCTTCGGACTTGTCTCCTCCCCGTATTGTTCTTAAAAAAAGACCGTGTGTCCACGTAACGCACTCAGAGTGACTGAACTGGTAAAACGTCTGTGGGAAGTTTAACGTAACAGCACTTAACAGAGCAGCTGACACTCCGCATTCCGAAGGTCGTCAACAGGCTTTAACTCTGGATGTGGGAAGGAGCCCAGGGCAGATCCCTCCGTGTTTACTTTCACTAGACTCCGAGCCCGCTGCGCCTCGTGATGAAGCGACCCCACGCCCTCCTCTCCCACTCTGCAGTCACTGAGGCCGGACACCTAGCCAGCACCGCATTCCCAGACAGGCCGCAGTCAGTGGGCGCTATGTGCCCGGCGAGCCATCTTTTCGGGAGGCCATTCTGTCTGCAAGTATGAAACAAGATATCCCTCGGGGGATGGGGACATGGGGGTGTGCATGCAGCTTCTAGCCAACCCAGGGCTAGCAGCCCGCACCCTCGCCCTGCAGAGCTACGTGGCCCGGCTGTGGTATGAGCCAGACCCTGGGGACACCAGTGTCCCCCCTCAAGTGCAAGGTGGAGAGTCAATACATAGCCGCATGGCCATTCCTGCAGCAGAGGCTCACTGAGGAGACGGAGCTTGTCAAGAGCACGGGTGTGGCAGGTGCACAGCAGGACCAGAAGAGCACAGAACAGCGAGAGCGGGAGAGCTGCGCCTGCGGGCTGAGGTCGCCGCCACCGCCTCAGATGGAGGCCCGAGCTGAGGGTCTGTGTCTGCAAGGGCTTTACTGTGTGACAGAGGAGCGGTCTGACCTCAGGGATGCCTGGCTGTGTGCCTCCTGCAGCACCGTGATTCACTCTTATTTGCAAAACAGCTAATCAGACACATTTGGGAAAAACTAAATTGGAGTCAAATATTCATCAGCATTGTCCCCAAAGTGTCAGGGAGCTCACACTTCATTAGAAAATTTCCTCTTAATCTCTCTCTTCTCCCAATGAGTCACTGTTCCAATATTTGGAAAAGCTTTTTACTATGATTAAATTTTAAGGAGAAATAAATATACAAATGCACACAGATATAATTCACATCAGCACCTTTCCTGTTTAACAAACACAGAAGCGTTTGACTAGTGCTTTCTCTCTTTTTCAGAACTATTAACTTTTTTCTCTAACAGTCATTCTCCTTATCCTATAAGGATGCAATTTCTCCTATCTTTAAAAACACGAAAACCAAAGTCCTCCACCGACCACATTTCCTTACAACAATGCTGTGCTGACTGTTAGAGGAAGACACCCCCAGAGAAGGGCTGTCGGCTTGCTGTTCCCTGTGTCCACGCCTCCCTCCCTGAGGGGTCCGGTCCTCCCTCACCGGGCCTCTCCCTGCCTTCATCCTGCTCCCTGGTGTCTGGCATGGCTGGCTGTCTCCCCCACCCCCCAAAACTTTCCCACTTGGCTTCCAGGCCCACAGACCCCCGGCTTCCCTCCCTGCCAGCGTCGCTCCTTCTTGGTCGTCCAGTGGGTCCACCCACCTCCTGACTTCTATACTTCGGGGCATCTGGTGGGCACTTAAGTTTAACACATTCACAAGCAGACTGCCGACCTGCCCCAGCTCTGGCCACCATCTCCTCGCCTCAGCACCTGGTGTCCACTCCTGCATCTGCCCTCACGGGAGGCCTCAGCTCCTACTCACTTTCTTTTTTTTTTACTATTTCCAACCGAAGGGCCCTGGGCTCTCTGGTCAATACTGCCTACTTCGAATGTAGCCACTCCTCACTGCCCTGCTGTTGTCACCCATCTAAGCGATGCCCATTTGTCATCTGCCCCAAATCACTGGGTAGACTCACCTGGGTCCTGTGTCTCCTGCCCTTGTCACCACAGTCACTAGCGAGTGAGCCTCCCCTCTGGCTTCTGACTCCTCCTTCCTCCAAACCCTCACTTCCCCCTCAGACTCAGCCTGCGCTGCCTTTGGCGTCACCCCACCTGTTTCTATGCTGTCACCTACCCCAGCACCTCTGGCTGAGCGTTTTCCCACAGTCCCAGCAGCTACGCTCGGCGTTCACCCTTCAGGCTGTGGTCAACCTGTGCTTCCCAGTGACGCCTTCAACCCCGCCTTGACGCTGCCCATCCCACCCCCTCGCCAGACACCGGCGCTGCCCAGCCCGGTGCCGGACACACTGCACGGCTGGCTTTCTGCCTGTCGTCTGTCTGGGGTTCCCAGTGAAGCTCAGTAAGTTGGCAGCATCAATCGACTGACAGGCTAAACCACAACTGGAGGACTTCAGTCTTCGAGTTCTAGCAGAGTTGATTAAGTCATCTGAAACAAACCCAAATTTAGCCTTCAGCTGGGCTCATCTGTTTTGCTATTATGCTGCACTCTTAGAGGCAAAGTAACTTCTCACTTTCATCACAAGGAAGAGGCTACAGAAGGAGAGACGAAGACAAAACCATACAGCTTAGCTTGGCTCAGAACTATGCTACTTGAGGAACATTCCTTTAAAAATACACACTTCTGCATTTTTCCACGTGCGGTCTGACCCTGGAGAGGCGTGTGCACACATTTAAGGTGGAAACAGTCCTGCGGTCATTGAGAAGTGCGTGCCAGTCTACCCTGGATTACACCGAACGCCTCTCTGCCCTCGAGCATCAAGAACTGTTGGAATCCAAAGCCAGTTCATAGAGACAGATTTCCAAGACTCATATTCTCCCTGTGAAATTTTAACTCGTGTGCCTTTGCTGACCGCCCGACAGCATAACACTGTCCTGCCCGTGGGGCACTGTCCAAGGCGCTGGTGTCTGCTGGGTGAGCTGCCCTTCGCACGTGCACACGTCCAGCGCATCCCCTACCGCCGGCCTGTGAGCGGCAGCTCTGGGCGAGTCTCCCTCAGGGGCTGACTGCTTTGAAAGAAGCCAGACAAGCATACGCACTTGAGCGGAGAAGGTTTTCGAGAAATTAGAAATCTAAAGGCTATAGAAATGAGGACTCCAAGGGACTGTGCAGAGTATTTAGTCACCAAATGCAGGGCTATGACCTTGTTAGGATGCAGAGACCAGCAGAGTCAGAAAAAAGCATCTGTTGACAACGAGACACTGCTTCGCTTACCTCGGGTGAGTACGACTGCAGGGGGCACATTTTAGTGGTCGTTAATGATCTCTATTGGAGGGGAGCCGTGAGCATACAGGGAATTTCCCTCTTTCTTTCAGAGTTGCCTTGTTACCTGCGAGCATTTGGTCAGCCGTAACTTAATGACTATTAACACTACCTACTGAGCCGACTGGAATCAAGATGCTGCCCTGCACCCAAGCGGCCGGCGGGGGCAGGGTGCGGGCACAGGCAGAACTGTGACAAGCTCTGAGTCCCCTCTGCTGCGGCTGGGTCTCCACCTGGCTGCCCCCACAGATGCTGAGATGAGGGCAGAGGAAATGGCTTAAAAGGTGACCTGAAGCTTTACCCTGGGAGCAAGGAATATTCTCCATAAAATAAAAGAGAATTCAAATAATCATTTCAAGACTAACCACTGAGGAACGACTGAGATGCTGACATCTCCCTGGGAGGCTGACTTTCTCTGCCTAGAGGAAGAGGTAGGGTTCCCAGCACAAAGCACCTGGGACTTACATTCATTCATTCTTTTTCAAATAGTCATTAATTCTTAAAACAATGTTTCAACATCTACATATTTTTAAACACACTGACTCTACAATGGGGTCAAATTTACTCCATAGCTATGAAACAGAGAAGGTAAAAAAGACCTTGGAATTAGAAGGACAACTATCCCTAGGATGATAAAGGTGTGCGTGTCCTTCTTAGGAGCAGATGGCCTTGCTGATACAGGACAGGGGATCACGGCACCTAATAAAAACTGGAGCCCTAACGTGTGCACCAGATTTGTACCATGGAGTCTGCGCTGTCGGGATGTCACGAACATGATTTCACTCAGGTGCTAGGCATGGCTAGTACAATGATTTGCAGAAGTGTGAGGCCAGGGAAACTATGAGGGTTGTAAGGCTGGGAGCTTCTGAGTGTCGGCCTGGCCCCGTGAGGCAGAGTCCAGGAGATGGACCCGGGACACGTCAGAGTTCTGCTATACACAGGTAGAGAGAGGGTGAGATCCTGACAACTTACCCAGGAGCTTTAGAAAATATGAGTCACTACTATGTAGCCACCCCAAGCCACTCTGGGATCTTTAGCATTTATTGTTTGTCCGCATGGTCGTCACCTCCTGGGACCCCAGCTTCTGCCGCATCTGTCGCGAGCGCGAGCGCATCTGAGTACTTGCTGGTGGGGCACACAGCCCCTGGGGCCTCGGGCGAGGACCATGACTGCGGGAGAGAGGAGTGGAGCTTCCCCTTCACACAGAGATGTTCTCTTTCCAGTAACTAGGAATGAGGTTTTAACTAGGAGTGGGTTTCATGTACTGCCCTGTAAACCCCAGAATCGCTCATCCCAGAGAATCTCTGAGTCCAGCCAAAATGACCAGATGCTGCTGTACTAGACACTGTTTGCTTAAGTGTAAAATATTGTGAGACCAGGCACAATATTAATTTACTTCCTATGCAACCACCTTAAGTAAAAAACAGTCAATATTTATTCCTACAAGTCACTTTTAAAAATCAAAACAATTAAACAAGAATATGTAAAACTGTAATTTAACTGCCTTTCCTGGGTGGAAGTTAACTCTTCCTGCCTGGAGGGAGACCTCTCTTTCCTCGTTAGTTCATGGGCTCCAATGCTTACCGTCCCTTTTTTCATCTAAGATTTAATAGTGCTGCTGATGAATTTGTGCATTACCTAAATATAAATATTGAAGATAAAGAATGAAAGACAATATATTAATGGCACTTGATTTTAAGAAAGAAATGCAGTAGTTTTAAAAAAGCAAAACATGAGAAAGAGTTGGGCTTAGATGAGAAAGATAGTTCTGCCTGAGCGGTGCACACACCCTGGCAAATGACTTTAACTTAGGAGTGAAAACGGCTTATTCGCCAGGCCATATGAGGACCTGTCAGAATGCTGGGCATGGGGGACGGGAAAATGGTTGTTTTCTCTCCTTTCCGTTCTTTCTTGAGTTTGATCCACATGGTACAAAGAGAAAAGCTCGAGGTGGATGGACCCCAGACTCCTGGGAATGTCAGAGGAGCAAGGCCCTATATCCAAGGGCCCTTGATCAGCAGACCTAACACGAGCCATCCATCATATATCTCTGATAAGCCTCTCTCTCAGGGAACGCAACCCTCTCTGCTCTGATGCCAGGAACGTCCAATGATTTCCCAGGTGACTGTCCTTTAAGACTTGCCAGAACTGGTTAGTTCATTACTCAAAACCACCCACGTAAATCACTCACAGGAATGAGGATGCTGGTCAGTGAACGCAATGCACAGCTCCCTTCCATAAGTGGGCTGTGTGGCGAGCAACAGAAGGCCACGCGGACACAGATGCAACGACTGGCTCTCCCGTGACCGTCCCAGAGAAGGACTGGTCTCCACCCTCCTCTGCTGACTCGGCACGATGACAAGCACGCGCCCTGTCGACTGACTGCGTCTCCCCACAAAGATGCCCACTTGCGACAACAGGCACTTTACCCAACAGAAACTGGCACGTAGGCTGATTTTAGAATTAACAAGAGAAACACGAAGTCACAGAGCAGCCCTAGGACTCAGGCAAAGGGTGGATGGACACAGCGGGTGCTGCTCTAACACGCTGGCTGGATTCTCGCTGTGGAGACAAGCCGGGGAGTGTTTGCAGACAGCCTTGGGGAGACCCTGTAGGAACTGACGTGAAAGCACTGGATGTTTGCCAAGATGACAACCAGCTTTATTGAGCTAACGAACAGCTTAAATCTCTCTTCACTGACAGGCAATTCCTGGAGTCACCAGGTTTTTTCTTTTTTCTGTTTTTTGGGAGGTGTGATGTCTCTTCCACATCTCACTCTCCCACAGCTGCTTCTCTTAAAAGAAGAGGAAAATGATGTTTATTGCTGATCTTGGATACGCTTATTTTAACAATGCTTTAGCCAGTGTTCCTTAAGAGACGAGCATTATTATCCAGAGGTTTATCACCTGCAGCCCGGTGGGTCTGGCAGTGGGTGCTTCAGGGACATGGAGGAGAACGTGACACTTGCCTGCAGAAGTCAGCAAGACCCACAGTCTGGCTCACTCATCCAGCATGAACACAGCAAACCAGTGTCGGCCCAAGACGGGAGGTGCTGCGGGCCTGCGGACACCATACAGCCCTGGCCATGGTGGCATCCCCAGTTACTGGGACCGCAGGCATGAAAGAAACATCTGAGAGATCAGTGAAAACAAAAACGCTCTCGCCAGCAACAAGGATGGGTGGTTTCAAAGAGACAGGCGTCCGAGGCTGCGGCCAGCCCGGTACACGGGACACGGCTGCGAGCAGAGTCCTTTCTCCAAGCCGCACGCCCCCTTGTCCGCAAACAGACTGCAGTGAGAGTGTGCAGGGAAGGTCCCTGAGGGCACAGGCCTGCCCAGAGCGGAGCCTGGAGCCTGCAGCCTGCAGCAGCCAGCCAACAATATGCACAGGGGCACCCTGGGGCCTCTCCCTGTGAACGCCTCCGCAGTCCGACCTGACGTGCTTGGAGGAAGGACAAAAGGCCTTCAGTGGCGGGGATGTGCAGTAGGAGACGCAGCTGCCAGGGACCTGGGAGGCTTGGGGTTGGGGGTCCGCAGTAGCCCTGACCTGGGAAGGTTAGATGCCACGAAACCTGGGGAGAAAGACCCGCAGGAGCTTTGGGGACCACAGATGAAAGTGGGAGCCACTGAGAGGATGGCAGGGCACAGTGGTGCGGGAGGGACTGCTGACGGCTGCTGTGAAGGGAAGGAGGCTGGGGGGTCAGTTCAGCGGACGGGGACAGGGCCGTGGCGGGTAGACGACGGGGACATTGCTCGTCTCCTAGGCTCTTTCTCGTGTGAAAATGGGGTCCATGGGTGCATGTGTCCCCTGGGAAGCTTATGCGAGGTCACGGAATTCAGTGTTTTACACAGGCTTGTCCCATGTGTCTCCACCCAGGACACGTGTGCCATCTAATTAGGAGCTAAGGCAGACGCTCAAGTCCTGGGTCAAGTCCATGAGCAGGTGAGCACGCTGTCGCAGAGAACCGGCTGTTCAAGCCGAGGGCAAGCTGCTTTAATACACCCGTCAGGTGGAACCCCGGGCAAAGTCAGAGCAGGTCAGGAGAAGATGACGAGAGGCATCAGTCACAAAGGAAGTGCCCCCATCGGGCCCCAGTGTCCCGAGCTAGCCCACGTCTCTCTAGTCAGAACTGTAAGCTGAGTTTCAGAGAAATCACAGCCTGACGGGCATTTGCAATGACCAGCTTCCAGACGCAGAGCAAGTGCGGCTACCTGAAGAGGGTGTCTGATATCCACTAAACGAGACGAAGAGTCTGCTGACAGCAGCGTGGAAGACAAAGGAGCGAAGCTCCAGCGAGAGAGAAACCCGTGAGGAGCGGCTGCCGTGGCTGAGAGAAGCAGAGGCTGACCCGCAGTGATCGGCTCCCGCGGTCCGGGTGTGGGCCTAGGTGCCCCGTGCTCGCCCGGGGCGGGGGCGCTTCCAGGTAACTGGGGTGCTCCCAGCAGCTCACTGACATGCATGGGGCGGCACAGGGATGTGCGGAGGGTCACGGGCATGTGAGGCCTGGGAGGGCAAGCTCTGCGATGGGTCCAAAGCAGAGGGGCTGCATTCTCGTGTCTGTCTGTACCTCAGGGCATCGCTGCACAGTGTTTCCAACCAAGGAGGCAGATGGGGTGACACATTGCAGATAACACAAGGGGACAGCACGTGTTACTTTGTTCAGAACACATCTGAGCTCTGCTGTGTGCACTGCCTTCCATTACAAATGCCTCTTCTCTATGGACACGTTTCCGTCTGTTTTCAGGTCTTCAGATTTAAAAACCTGGGCTTTAAGAGGGCTACGTGAATCGTCACACCCGCTGTGCGACGCAGTCGGGCATTTCCTCAAGAACTGCGCAAACTGCAGCTCATGCGCCACTGTAGATTTACACACACCCCCTTTTCTCTCTGTCCACCCAGCTTTCATCTTCAGCCTCCCAAGAGACACTGTCAGACCTGAAAATTAAGGTGTTTATTTGAAAGACTTTTCTAGAAATATATGGTATTATCTATAGTAGTTCTGAAGCCAAGAAAGGATAGGTCTTAAATAGATAGATAACCTTATCACAACACGAAGGCTTCTCATCACAATGAGGACTATCCGTCCATCATGTATAAATTACTAACAATGCAGAGGAACACGTCATGAAGGAAATAAGATGCGTGAGCTCCTCCTCCGCCCCGGGCCTCGATGGCGCAGCAGGCACAGCACGCAGCCCTCTCCCTGCTCCTGCGGCGCGCACTGCAGACTCCAGCCAGCAGCCAGGTCCCAGGAGGTGGATTTGGGAAATCAGCCCACAAAGCCCCTGGACAGGGTCAGGTGTCGTCTGTGAAACCAGATGCAGCCCTAGAAGACACACCTCAGTGGGACTAGGAAGGCAATGCCACGGGGCGTTCAATGGGAGGACATGAGACAGACCACCACTGGGCACCTGCTGCTCTGGAGGGAGCATGGTCCACGACATCCCGGCTCCACAGACCCACACAGGTTCTGCCCTGGATTTCAGGATCTGTCTGAGAAAGTGGTCCTGGGGATAATGTGAGGGGATTTGAACTTAGTCCACCAGCATGAAAATCCCAGCAGAGGCTTGCAGCACTGACCAGGCCTCAGGGCATGCTGAGTCCCAGGTCTGGGGCACGGGCACCATCACCAGACTGCCCTGTGCCCCGTGGTGACTTCTCACAGTGACATGCACCACAGGCAGTGAGGACCCTCCCAACAGCCACCCAGCAAGAAGCCCACTAGAAGAATGCACAACGAACATGGGCAGTAAGTGACTGTCATGAAGCTTCATTCCTGCATTCACAGGAGAAAGAGCCCAGAAAGAGGTGAGCCTTGATGCTGCTGAAACAGCTCTGCATCGCTTCAAGTAGGGGAAAGTCATACTGGCTGTCGTTCCAATCCAGGAAATCACAAATGCCAGTGATTTTCAGAAATCCATCATTCACCGACTGAATCTAAAATTGAGAATCGATGCTAAAGCGGCCAGAAACTCTTCATAGCTCTTCAACGCTGTGTTTTACTGGGTCATTGGCAATCCAACTGTTCATCTTCTGGGCACCCCCACCATTGTGGACCCATTCGACAGCATAGCCACATCCTGTTATATTTACTAAGGGCCATCAGAGGTACAATTCACTTTGGGAGTGGCCATGCACACCTGTCAGACACAAAGAACTGTGGTGTGAAGCGAGTACCACGGATGGGGCTCCATGCCAGGCAGCACCCACTGCAGGACCTCTCTGGGCTGCGGTCTGACAAAACTAACATCGTTCAAAACCTGTTCTGGAATGTGGGTCCTCCACCCGCATAACAAGGAACTTGGACTTAACGGGGATTGAGCAGGAACACAGACGAGACACAAAGTAAATTAACATGAATGAATATCACACTGCATCCCTTCCACTTCGTGAGGGTTGAGCCCTTTCCAGGTGATGCCTTCCCCAGACTCTGGAAGAGGCAGAGTTTTCTTTTCCTTCTTACTATCTCCTGTCCAGTAAGGAACTGGCCACATAAAGTCAACAACCAGCTGGGTTTCAAAGGGGGCAGGTTAGGGGTCAGAGCCATCGACGGAAGCTCTAAAAGGATCCACTTACTGTGCAGGCGCTTCTGGAGCAGTGAAGATGCAGGCCAGCAAACACTCCATCCGTCGTGCTGTCGTCATTTTCACGGAGCCACGTGCATGTGCGCACACACACCCCTTACACAAAGAGCTTTACTGAGAAAGTGGGAAAAACTTACTGAAAAGTCTTCAAAGATCTTTGCAAGTTCTCTGTGACCACGCTGGGCAGCTATGTGTGCTGGAGCTGAGCCCTCCTCGTTTTCCATCCTGGAGGCCCAACTCGCTCCTCGATACCCCAGCAAATGAGCGGCAAGGTTCTTCAAGCCGAATTTTGCCGCACAGTGGAGAAGAGTTGGAAGTTCTTGGAAGTGAGTATCTACGAACACAAGAGGTAGAAGAATTTGATGTTTCATGAGCAAAAATGAACACAATCTATTCCTAAACCAATTCTTACTATGCAGAGCAGACTTTTAGTGTGACTTTGAACCTGAGAGCCATCCATCAGTGGTTCCAGTAATATAGAATATCTCCCTTGTATATCTCACATCTTAAAATAAATATAAATGAATATTCTCATTGTATTAGTGCCTCAGTTTCACTTGTGGAGTACATATCATTTAGAAAGGCACATCAACCTCTTAAATGTAAAACAAAAAAAATTACAGTATAGAAACCAGCGCACACTAGGCCTCAGGTCCATGGACCCATGAGCCACCGAACTCCAGGCCTGCCAAGCTGCATCCCACAAAGGGCGTCTGCCGGACCGCAGGTACATCAGATTGCTGCCCCCAGTTCTGCTGTAGCCCAGAACCGTGCTGCCTCAACTCAGAACTAGAGATCCAAAAACACATCATTGGGGTGATAGAGTGCTGTGGTTGTGGATGGAATCCTAATAATAAGAATCAGAAATGAAAGAGATGAGATTACAACTGAATCACAGACATACAAAGGATCATGGGAGACTATTATGAACACATATGCTAGCAAATTCATCAATCATGAAGAAGTGGGCATGTTTCTAGAATTCTACAACTTCCCCAAACCAAACCAGGATAATACAGAGAACTTAAAGAGACCAATCACAAGCGCATAAATTGAGGCAGTAATCAAAAATCTCCCCAAAACCAAGAGCCAGGGTCCAGATGAATTCTACCAAACACTGAAAGAAGAGCTCTCACCCTCCTCCTTAAACTCTTCCACAAAACTGAAAACTCTCAAATTCATCCCATGAGGCCAATATCACCCTGATTCCAAAATTAGACAAACACACCACCAAAAAAGACAATTACAGACCAACATTACTGATGAATATAGATGCAAAACTCCACAACAAAATCCTGGCAAATAGAATTCAACAGCACATCAAAAAAATTATATCCTATTATCAAGTGGGATTGACTGCAGGGGTGCAAGGATGGTTCAATATACAGAAATCAGTGTAATATACCACATAAACAAAGTGAAAATCAAAAAAACATGATTATCTCAATAAATGCAGAAAAAGCATTTGGCAAGATTCAACAGTCATTCATGGTAAAAACCCTCACCAAAACAGGAATAGACAGCACACGTTTCAACATAATAATAGCAACACGTGAGAAAACAATGGTCAATATCACAATCGGTGGTGAAAAACTGAGAGCCTTTCCCCTAAGATTTGAAATAAGACAAGGCTGCCCACTACCACCATCAACATTCAACACAGTTCTGCGTGTCTTGGCCAGAGCAATAAGGAAAGAAAAGCGCACTAAAGGAATCCAAATTTGAAAAGAACAAATGATACTATCATTATTTACAGATGACATGATATTACACTGAGAAAACCCTAAAGACTCCACCAAAAAAACTGCTAGAAACAATAAATACAGGAAAATGGTAGAATATAAAATCAACACAAAAAATCTGTAAAGCTGCTATACACAACAATGACGCAAAGGAAAAATAAATTAAGAAAGAAATTCCACTAACAACAGCACCAAGAAAGATCAAATATCTGGGAATAAATTTAACAATGAAGATGAAAGACCTCTACAATAAGAACTAAAAGGTATTAACAAAATAAGTAGAAGATACAGACATGGAAAAACATTCCCTGCTCATGGATTGGAAGAATTACCATAGTTAAAAAGGCCATTATAGGGAAAAAGCAGACCAGTAAAAATGATGACCTGGTAGGAGTGAGACTCCCATCATCCTGACAGAACAACTAGGAAGCCACCTGTTTTCCAGAAACAAACACTGAGGAAGAGCAGCCAGAGGACAGAGACACAGCAGCAATTGAGACAACAAAGGGAAGGTGAAAACTTCAGGGTTCAATTACACAGCAGATTCGGGATTTGGGATTCAGGCCATGGTGCAGGAGGTGGAACTGTTGGAAGAACCGGGCCTCCCAGGAGTTGTGGAAGCAGCAGAGAACTTGCCCAGTGGGACCAGGACACAGAGCTAGGGGAGGGGGTCTGGGCACAGGGTGAAAGGAGAACCAGTGCCCCAGTGATTTGAACAGGAGGCTGGGCCAGAAAATTACACTGGGCACTGCCATAACTGGAAGGCAACTAGGGGAATTCCCCACACTCACCCCCTCCCACCATATTGCTCTGGGGACCCAGGACCCGCCCACTGGAAATCCCCTCTCAGCCTCAAAGAAGAGTTTTCCAGGGGACAAAGTGGTGCCAATCTGTGGGCTGAGGTGAAACTGCAGCCTGATTGCTGATTTGGGGCAAACAAAGAGCAAGAAGGTCATTATAGTTTGGAGCTGGGCATCCCCCACAAAAACTCTAATCCCACAGACTAAACCCCCGGGCACCAAGAGAGGGTCCACACAAGAACTTCAACAAATTCAACCAACAGTGACACTACAAAACTCAACAAATCCAAGTGTTCAAATCAAGATCAAGGTTTACTCGGTGCAGGTCGATACCCTAACAAGGCCATCACTGCAGGGAAACCTAATCCACAGAAACATAAGCAGAATGCCAAAAAGAGCAAAGACAGAGAAATATATATGAAACGATGGATCCAATAAACAACCCAGGGGAAAAATCTGAACACAACGGATGTGTGCAGCTGAGGATGAATTTAGAGTAACATGATAAACATATTCACGGAAATCAAGACGACAATAGAGGAAGAAAAAAAAATGAGAGAGAGAAGAAATGAAGCATCTCAAAACAGATGTCAAAGAAACAAAGAACACAATAGCTGACCTAAAGAATTCAAAAGAGGGACTCAAGAGCAGGATGGATGAAGCTGCCAATAGAATCAGTGAGCTGGAAGATAGGATAGAGGAATATAGTCAAGCAAACCAGCAAAGAAATGAAGACAGCATCCAAGACCTATGGGATAACATCAAAAGAAACAACATTCACATTATAGGGTTTTCAGAAGGGTAAGAGAGAGACAAGGGTGCAGAAAGTGTATTTGAAGAAATAACAGCTCGAAATTTCCCTAACCTGAAGAATGGAGTAAGCGTCCAGACCCAGGAAGCTCAAAGAGTCCCTAATAAAAGAAACCCGGAGACCTATACCTAATCACATTGTCATCAAAATGTCAAAAATACAAGATAAGGAATGTCAAAAGCATCCAGAGAAAAATGAGTCACAATAAGGAGTGCCCAAAAGATCGTCAGTGGATTTCACAACTGAAACTCTACAGGCCAGGAGGGGATGGTATAATATACTCAAAGTGCTGAGAGAAAAGGATTTTCAACCTAGGATACTATATCCTGCAAGATTATCATTCAAAACTGAAGGAATGATAAAAAAAGCTTTTCTGATAAGCAAAAGTTAAAGGAATTCATCACAATAATATCAGCTCTACAAAAAAACCTAAGGATGTTCCATAAAGTGTAAAGAAACCACACTTAAAAACATAGACAGCAAATATAAAAAGTGGGGAGGAGAAAAAAACAAGAATGTGGATGGTTATGAGTAGAAGACTAATCTGCTTTCAAATAAAAATAGGAAATTAATATGGAATCCTTAATGTTAACTTCATAGTAACCTCAGAATACACCTTCAGGAAACAAAGAAGAAAACAAAAAGGGAAAACAATCAAAACATAACTATACCCCAATCCAGCTAAGAGAAAGAGGAAAATAAAGGCACTGTCTGGAACAACACACATAAGACAAGTTACAAAATGACAATAAACAACTGCATATCAATAATCACCCTAAACATTAATGGATTGAACTTATCAAACTAGAGAATGGCCAAATGGATTAAAAAGCATAACCCAATGTTCATTGCATTCAGGAAACTCACCTTCTTTCCAAAGATAAGCAAAGACTCAAAGCCAACAGTTGGAAGACAATCCTACAGTCAAAAAAAAACCACACACACACAAAAAAAAAGCAGGAAAGGCCATACTTACATCAAATAAAACTGACTTCCAACTAAAAAGCATTAACAAAAAACAGAGATAGACATTATATAATGATTAAGGGGTCAATCCATGGAGAAGACATAATGCTTATAAACATTTATGCACCAGATGAAGGAGCATCAAAATATATTAAACAAGTATTTTTAGATCTGACAAGAGACATAGACAGCAGTACAACCATAGTAGGAGACTTCAACACCCCACTAATAACACACAGATCAACCAGGCAGAAAATTAACAGGGTAACAGCAGCTTTAAGTAACCATTTGGAACAGTAAGGTCTAACAGACATATCCTGAACACTTCATCCAGTGCACAGATTTCAGGTTCTTTTCAAGTGCACATAAAACATTCTCAAGGGTAGATCATATGTTGGGACACAAAGTATGTCTCATCAAATTTACAGAAACTGAAATCATACCAAGCATCCTCTAATCACAGTGACTTAAAATTAGAAATCAACCACAAAAAGCAAGCTAGAAGATTCCAAATTAATTGGAGACTAAACAATATGCTTCCGAATGACTCGTAGATGAAATGGAAATGAAAGAGTAACTTAAAAAATACTTAGAGATGAATGACAATGAAGATACGTGCTGCCAGAATCTATGGAATGCAGAGAAAGCAGTACTAAGAGGTAAGTTCATTGCCATCCAGGCCCACCTCAAGAAATAAGAAAAATCAAAAATAAATAATCTGACCCCACATTTAAAACAGCTAGAGAAAGAACAATAATGAAAGCCAAAAATCAGCAGAAGAAAGGAAATAATCAAAATTCGAGCTGAAATAAATGAAATAGAAAACAAAAAAGACAATCCAGAGGATCAATGAAACCAAAAGTTGGTTTACTTTTAATGAGACTAACATCACACTGATACCAAAAGCTGACAGACATCATAAAGAAAAAAAATTGTAGATCAATATCTCTAATGGACATAGATGCAAAAAGTCTCAGTAAAATATTATCAAACCGAACCCAAAAATGTTTCAAAGAGATCACCCATCATGACCAAGTGAGATTCATCCCAGGGATACAAGGATGGTTAAAATACATGAATCTATTAATAAAATACTCAGTATCAATAAGAGCAAGGAGAAAAACCACATGATCGTATCAACAGACACAGAGTAAGTTTTTGACAAGATCCAACACCCATTTATGACAAAAAAACACACAAAATTCTGCATAAAAAGGGGATAGAAGGTACATAATTCATAATAAAGGCCATATATGACAAACCCACAGTCAATATGATAGCCAATGGAGACAAATTGAAAGCATTTCCTCTAAGGTCAGGAACAAGGCAAGGTTGTCCACTCTCACCACTGCTATTTAACATCAGACTGGAGGTCCTAGCCAGAGCAATTAGGCAAGAAAAAGAAAGAAAAGGAATCCAAATTGGAAAAGAGAAAGCAAAATTCTCATTATTTGCAGATGACTTGATTCTATACACACACACACACACACACACACACACATATATATACATGTACATATATACACAAACGTGTGTGTATGTATATACATATATATATATATATATATATATATAAAACCCTAAAAACTGTCAAAAAATAGCCAGAACTAATCAAATACTGTGAAGTGGCAGGTTACAATATCAATACACAAGAATCTGTTGCAGTCTTACATATAACAACACACTAGAAGAAAATGAAATCAAGAAAACCACACCATTTAAAATAGAAGTAAAAAGAACAAAATATCTTCGAATACACTTAAAAAAGGAGGTGAAAGACTGCTGCAGAAAATACAGGTGAGCACATTTACAAACATTTTCAGAATGGAAATTTCCATGGGGGGGTCACAGCTCTCATATCCATGTTCAGAGTTTGAATGTCAGAGTTCCATATTCCCTATCTATTAGAAGATGTGTATTAGCTATGCCTAAATCTAAGATGATGAGCATAACATGGCTAGCACAATGACAGAGTACACACAGATTACTTAGGGTCTGGAGTTACTCTACACTGCCTTGTCAGCTGGGAAATGTTAGAAAACCACCATCAGCTTCCTTTAGTACTTGGCATTCACAGAGGTCACCACGTGGAGACAGAATCAGATATTGAGGTAGCAGAGTAAGTCACTTCTCTCTTAGAAAATTTCTAAAGTAACAATCACCTTATAATGTACGGAAAACTGTACATCTAGAATTATTTACCAATTTGCTATTTTGTAGACAAATGAAAGAACAAACGAGGATAGGAGGGAAGGAAAGAATAAAAATGAATTTAAATCTTGAGTTTTCAATTCACTTGGGCGTTTATTGGTTTCTGTGTTTTAGCAGAAGGGAAAAATATCATCAGGATCCTTACTATGAGAATGTACTTTATCCATCAAAATGTGCTCAAACTAAATGATTGAATATAAACCTACGGTCACATTTCAATGCCAAAAATGTTTGTCTCTTCTTACACAGTTTGTCTCTTTTTATACAGTGTGTGGGGGTCAAAAATTATCAAACACTTTCTGGAGGCAGATGACGATGGGCTATTAACACAAAATGTCTCAGGAGATAACAATTTTCAAAACAAAAACAATGCATTTTGTTAAGATATTAATATATTTTACTGGCATTAAATGCATTATAAAAAATACTTTTCTCCTAGAATTGAACCACAAACATCATCCCTTCAGTCACTGCTCTGCTGCTCCCATGTCTGCTGTTCTGGTGGGTTTTAATCACTGTCAATACAACATAAGATGCTATTTTCATTAAAATAAATGTCAGAGGAAGACAGTTATCTTTTATTTCAGCAACCTCTCTCCTCCTCAAATTCAATGTAATAAACTATTAAAAACAACAAACGGCAGCAGGAATCTTCCAACTCTCGTACCAGAAAGAACAAGATTGAGACGAGAGCCCCAGGAAATCGCCATACAGCTCTTAACAATCTCTGTACTCGGAACCGCGGATACGATGCACAAAAACCAAGAGTTCGGACGATTTAGGATTTTACCTCAGTCATTATTGCAAATGTTCTGGAGCTTTCCCAACATGCAGGACTAGAACAACTGTGTCACCCAGCTGTGCAATTTTGGGTATTTGTCCGAAGACTAAGAACACGCTACTCTGAAAAGGTCTCTGTGCCCACATGCTCAGTGCAGTCCGGTTCTTTATTTTCTTCCTTGGTCATGCTGGATGAAGATCCAGCCCTCTCTTGGGCAGCGCACAGCTTGGAGGCATCCTCCCAGTGCCCTGCCCAGAGCAGAGCTGCATTCTTGGGTCTGCTCCACCTCTAAGGACAGCACCGACACTTCTGAGGCCTCTGCTCCTTGCTTAGACAGCACTGATTATCAGACAACAAGCCCGTCTGTTGAGGTGCAGCAGCCCCGTGGGCTTTGCATGTCTGCATACCCTTGAACACCACAGAATATGAGAACGAGAAACAGATGAGCAGCCAGTCGGTTCTGTCAAGCACTCAGTAATGACTGCAGCCAACTAGTAACTACCTGAGCTGCCATTCACAACCACCTTTGCAGGGCTGCTGAGATAATTAAATGCCTTAGCACACCTACAAAGTGCCCAGCAAGGTGCCCGAAGACAGACAGATGAAGACCAGTCCTTGTTTCCTTCCTTGTCACTCTTCCGTATCAAGCAGTGTGAAGTATTTCTGTGCTGATTCATCTCCATCCCGACATTCTGATCCCTAGTTCTGTTATTCCAAAGTACCTACTACCATGAGGACTTGAACCCAGAACAGCCAGCTCTTTATAAAAGGATGAATCAATTTCAAGCCCGTCAAATGGCCCCTCATAGCGATCCTGTTCATTGTCTCGAACGGAGCTGTTTGCCTGCTTCTGTCCACTAAGCACCTCAGACTAATTAAGCGCATGGTCAGTAGCTAGAAAATTTCTAATTTAATTTTTTAATTAAACAAATATGACAGATTTACCTTTCAAAGAATTTGAAATGATTCACAGAAGCTAACGCAACTAAAGCATTATTTAAATGTTAATTAAATCATGATCTCTAGCATATTAAATTGCAGATCAAACTGAATATATTCAGTATATGTATATTATATTAATATGTGGCATTTATATATGAGTAAGGTATTAATTTCATATGATTATGCTAAGAACTATTTTGGATTTTTAAGTAGCATACCTTTTATCAAACTGTACATTTTGTATTTCACTTTGATTTAATGATTTTGAGATTTTGAGATATGACTGGCTTGTATGTATCTGAAACAGGTATGTTGTAACAAAAGAAACGAGTATGTCCTTAACCACATAGAAGCCTGCTGGGAGTTTAGGTGGGACATACGTTCTGCATCAGAGAATGAATGCTTGGCAAGTAACGAGGAGGGTGATGGGGGTGGGGGGGGTCTTCGTGATACTTGTCAGTGCTGAATTTAACTCTACATCATGTGAACAAACGCTTTGGCTTAAAGATATGTATGTTTTCCTGGTTTTCAAAAAATAGATGGAAGCGTAACTTATATTTAAAGTGGGCTGATCATGAGTTTGACGAGTTTTGACAGCTGTATACCCTCCATGTAACCACCAACCAAAACACGTTACAGAGACCTTCCATTACCACCACAAATTCCTTCAGATACAGTTCAGTTCTCCACTGCAGAGGCAACTAGTTCCCAATGCCTATCAACACAGATAAATTTCCTTCTAGGATTTCATAAACATGTAATCACACAGTATATACTCTTTGTCTCCTGGCCGCTCCATTTCTGCAAAATGTTGGGCATCATTTTTACTGTTTTCAGCATAAAATGTGACTTTCCCGATGCACACTCTCCACCCTCTCTCACAAGAGCTACTTTCAAGATTTTCCTCATCTCTGCTTTTCAGCAATTTAACTATGATGTGTACAGGTATGATGTTTTGTATTTATTCTGCTTGGGAGTTACAGGTCTTACTGAATCTGTTGATGTCTCTCACCAATTCTGGGTCATTACCAGTCGTTTTTCCTTCTGTCTTGTTCTCTCTCACCTTTACTCATGGAATGCAATTACACCTATGCTAGATTATTTAATATTGGAATCAGAACTGAGTCAAATTAAATTAATGAAGATGAACTGAATTTGGTCTTTTTAATGGCTTTACTTAGTTTCTGGATTTTTCCCTATCTTTTTTCAGTTTGAATACTTTTTCAAACTGTCTTCAAATTCACTTATTCTTTTCTATGTTGCTTCTGTTAAGCCCATCTAATTAAAAAATTCTGATATTACATATTCTAGGATTTTCTTTTTTTAATATAATTTCCATTGTCCTGATACAATTTCCATCTTTTTACATATCTTGCTCAACTTTTGTAATAGATTTTGTAACATTTATCATAGCTATTTTTATGTCCTATTTGATTATTTCAGTATCCGGGTCACTTTTGTGCCTGCTTTTACTGAGTATTTCTTATCTTGATACTGGATCACCTCTCCTTCCTTCTTCATGCTCATAAAGTTGTACTGTGTGCAGAAAATTACATTAAAGGATTCAAGGAAATAATATTTAC
The DNA here is from genome assembly GCA_004363575.1 of Solenodon paradoxus. Taxonomy (NCBI): domain Eukaryota; kingdom Metazoa; phylum Chordata; class Mammalia; order Eulipotyphla; family Solenodontidae; genus Solenodon; species Solenodon paradoxus. The sequence goes on from RJWH01001034.1 coordinate 316,681, forward strand.
ATCCAGAATAAAAAGACAACTTTGAATCAGACAACTCTACTAAGGTGATAAGTCCAACCGATCCAACAGATAGGCTGAGTTTCGCCATTCTTGTGGTCTTAGATTCACTTTACCAAGTCCTCAAATACTGAAGGAGGGACTGTAATTTTCCCTAGTACAGCTTGGGATCTGAGCCTGCTGAGACCCGTGGGCTGTTACTCTGCAGACTGGGTCAGCACTGGGCGCTGGACGGTGCTTTCCTTTCTCCAGTTCTGCCTGCAGACTTCTTCCCATCAGAATCTCTCTCGCCAATGTGGGAGGTGGGGGTTATATTTATTAAGTCTTTTAAGGAAGACTTCTTATTATCCCAACAGCTTGGAGTTACTTCTTCCAGCTTCTACCCCTCTCTGTACTTAGAGCCTGGTTGCTGCTTAGTGGGGGATCTTCTCAGTGACCCCACCCCAGCCCCGTCTTCAGCAGCCATGGACTCTGAGCAGGCATCAGCACACACCAGAGCGAGGTGATCCTGCCTATTTTAGAAAATGACTGGTTTACATATTCTTGGTGCCTTGAGTCGGGACTTCCTGGGCCTGTATGTCCACACTGGCACCAGTGATGGATCTGTGACCACAGACCACTGTAGGGCATTTTCCAGTCCTGCTCTCGGAGGAGACAGAGGCACCACATGCTTCTCTCAAACAGTTTCTTCCTTGGCCCTCAGACTCCACTGCCCACGCCACTGCACTGCCCAGGACACAGCTGGGACCCAGCTACCCCCTCCCCTACCAAATGTCCTTGTCAGGCCATCTCTGCAGGGCTCTCGTCACCCCATCTCTCTCCTCTCACGTGGTTTTTCTGTTGCCCGTGGTAAAATAAAAGCTCTGCGAAGACAGACTGTTTGGAGCAGCGGTCGGTGTGGCTGGCACTTTGCTTGCATTTTTCTGTGACTGGACCGGTAACACCGCAGGACAGAATCTTTCCCACCAGGACCCTCTTAACTCGGGAGCAAACATTCCATATTCAGGCTTTCCTCTTCCTCTATAATTAGAATCCTCAATGATGAACAGAACTGAAGTCCTTCTGTTCATGGAAATGGCAGAATGAGGGACATGATGTCAAAGATGGAGAAGGGTCCCCACTCCTGATGCTGTTGGCCTGGGAAGGCACATGGTCTATTTCCTGGCCACGCAGGCCTGTGACTGAACCTGCTCCGTCTCCAGGGCTGTGGAGACCAGGGGCCCTGTGGCTGGGGAGTCGTTCCTCTTTGTTCCTCTGTTCCTCTCCTTTCTCTCTGTCCTTTCTCCTTCTATTCGGTTTTTCTGTTTTGCTGAATTTTTATTTTCATCCTCCAAGCACAGTGACATTTTAGACTTCACATCTGGAGATACATAGAATTTCTGAAAGGTGAAGAACAGCAGTATGACACTGAAGAAAAAAGCTTTTTTAAATAATTCAACTGAAAAACCACTTTTAAAGGACTAAAGGAAGTAACGTGGTTTTATTATTACTTGATACGAATTGAACCATCAGTTCATGAAATTAACTGGAGAATATGCTAAAAATATCAGTGGTAGGAGATGTGCAAATCTGTTCTTGCAGGTTGAGTTATCAGAATAATGAAGTGGAAAAATCTATAACTTCACAGTCAATTTATCTGTCAGATCTCCAGTTTACTCCCTCATCGTGTTTTGATAACATGTCCTGTGTAAACCTGTGCCTAACCCAGCACTTTCTTGACAGTGATAGGCTTGCTACTAACCGACATTTAGGTAACTGCTTGTTTCCTACCCTCCATTCCTTCCTATGCCAGAATAAGAGTGAAGAAACAGCCCTGACTGTTGACTTTTACACTTTACATTTAACTCCTGATGGCTTCTTTCTTCCTAGGGGGTTAAGATATGGATGAAGTCCATACAATGTTATGATCTGCAAAATTCTACTCTGGGAAAAGATTAAGTATTTTTTTGTATGATCTCCTCCTTAATGTTGAGCTTATCTGATCCTGCTTTTCTTTTCAGGGAGTGAGTTAGTCACTTCTCATTTGCTGGAACCCGCCTTCCATGCGGAAACTGGACACATGGAAAGAGGACACCCTGTCCACGGAGCCAGGAGAGGAGCAGCCACCGGGGACGTGTATGACTCTGTGTGAGTCCCAACCACAGAGGCAGAGTCTAACAAAGGTTTGCAGAACCCTCTAAAAATCTAACTTTTTCAAAGACATAAAAAGACACAAGTAAGGTAAGTTCTTATGTCAGAGTCAGTACAATACAAATGGTGGTTTTTACCAAATTAATCTGATTTTTTTTCCATTTTATTTAGGGTGTTCATGAAATTTGCCAAACTGACCCTCAACGTCATAGGACAAATAAAAGAACAAAAGTAGCTTACAGACCAAGGCAGGGGCCAGCCCCAAGACACATCCCGTTTCAGGGTGAGCCATAATCCTATACTACATGTGACTCCCTAAGAATTAAAAGACAAGCTACCCAGTTAGCAGATATCTGTAATGTAGAAAACTGGCCAATGGTTGCGTCTAGAATTTTCTTTTTCTTGAAAAAGGAAAAAACTTCCAAATTCAGCAAGGAAAATCATCAGCAGAGAGAACTGAAGATTATTATTAAGTGGAGCTACGCAGAAGCAGCGTGATGCTCAAGTACGCGGGAGACACTGCTGTGCGTGCGGTGCAGACGGGTGCAGACTGACCCAGGAGGACACCACTTCACACCTGTTCTCCAGGCAAAGTCAAGTTGTCACGAAATCTTAACACGGCAAGCGCTGGCGGCATCAAACAGCTACACGCATTTGCCACAGAAACAGAACAGCAGCATGTGAGCCTGTAAAGGCCAGATGCCGGCTGCTGCCTGCAGCTGCCGGCATCACCGCGCACCTGGGCGGTCACGCCGAGCCCTCACTCAGCACCTGCGCAACAGCCGCTGAGAAAGTAGCAAGTCAACGCGCTAGCAGAGAAGAGCTGCGCTGCGGTGCCGTCGACAACAAGGCGCCGCGGGCGCTTCCACGAGCAGCCGAGGTCTGCAAATGCTCACAAAAACAGACAATGCTGGGCAAAGTGATACACTGAAGGCAGAAATGCAGTAGGGGTTGCAGAGATTTAAGAACGCGGCCAACAGTATGTGAACTCTGGAAACAAGTGTACATGGTAAGGGAGGAAGAACCCGCAGGCGTGACCATCAAGAAACTTAGCTGCATGGCTGACTCTTCAGTGTGGGCTCGGAGGAAAACGGCTACCTCTGCATCGTCTCTGGTCTTAATCTGAAGCAACGTGGCACAAATCTCAGATCTGCCGAAGCTAAGTGGTGGGCACAGGAGTGTCTGTACGCCCGCCCTGCTCGTGTCATTCGCTGACGCGTAGAAGGGGACAGCCCCGAGCACGGGCCCCACCACAGCCCACGCCTGGCCGCTGTAGGCCTCACCTTGCACACGTACGCCTGCGCTGTAGCAGCTCACAGGGGCTGCTCTGAGGCCCAGGCCCGGCCCTGGGATCGCACCACCGTCCCTCCCACGGCTTCCGGGTGCAAAGCGGGAGGCTTCGTGTGAGGCCTGGAAATGCGGGGCTTCTTGAGCAGCTCTGTTCGGGGCTACCCTCCTCACGTGAGCCTGGTCCGTTTGTCCTCACCTGGTTGCCACCTGGCGACTGGGCTAGCAGTGCAGCCTCGAGACATGCCAGCTGCAGAGCTCTAGTGCAGGACCGGACAGCAGCCTTTGTGACACTGAGCAGAAGGCGGGGACAAACATGCACCTCCCAGAAAGGCTCCCGGGAGGTAGGTGGCCAGGACCTCAGAGTGGGCACAGCTCGAGGAGCCAGACCCACTGTCGGGGCTCCTTCTGGCCTCTGTCCTGGTGGCCCACCTGTTTTCACAGGTAACTGGACAACTGCAGCAACTTGTTCAGGCACCTGCTCTCACAGGGAGGGAGACCTGTATGCCCCGTGTCCCCTCAGGGGGAAGATGACTGTACGTCCCACCCTGAATCTCCTATGTTGGGAAATGCCGCCTGCCTCAGTCCCCCATTCATGTCACAGGCCCTGAGGACAGACGACCCACTCAACAGAATGCCTTGAAAGCCCAGGGGCAGGTGCTCTGGACCAGGGTGCGGACACTGACGCTGACCCCAGAACACGAGTTTCGTCTCGGTCACGCCCACACCTCTCCCACCTGCTTGTTCTTAACGAGGAGCGCCCTCACGTCATGAGGGCCATTTGCTCTGTGACAGATTCAGTGACTACTGCCACCAGGGATATGTCAGTGAACTTCTGAATGAATGACTTGGATTTCATGGAACTTCCCATTTTTAGCTTCTTTTGAAAAACATGTAATTATTTTATAGTAATCTTTTTCAAACACAGAATAACCATTCAGTTCTAGCAATGGTTTAACTCTCCTATGCTCTAGCCTTTGAGAAGAGAGAGTAATGTCCCCTCTGTCCAAGGGCAGTAGAGGGGTCTACGGCAGGTGTGCAGTGCACGGAAGCACCTGGGACATCTGAAGGCGACCGGTAGCTGCTTCATTGTTAACGGTACAAACTGCGGCTTAGGCTTGGGTGTCGGGGAAGTTCCACGGTGACTGCACGGTGACGGCCCCAGGCGGCAACGCAGGAACCACAGCTCTGAACCCTGATGCCAGTGGGAGGTGCAGAAAGCAGATTTCTGTTTTCATCAGAGAAGCAGATTTGTGGTGACCAGAAAGGGGGCCAAAGTACGGTAAAAGGGTCAATTACAAGGTGAAGGGAGAAGTGGTAAACTTAACATGGTGTGAACAGATGTGGACTCACTACGATGCATACCTTAAACCTGTCTGGTGTTACGGTGCAGTGTTCCTTCAGGGAGAGAGACAGAGACAGAGAGACAGACGGACAGACAGACAGACAGAGACAGAGACAGAGACAGAGACAGAGAGACAGATGGACAGACAGACAGACAGAGACAGAGACAGAGACAGAGACAGAGATACAGAGAGATACAGACACAGAGACAGAGAGACAGGTACACAGAGAGAGAGAGACACAGAAAGAGACAGAGAGAGACAAAGAGACAGAAACAGAGAGACATAGAGACAGACACAGAAGGAGACAGAGACAGAGACAGAGACAGAGACAGAGACACAGCCACAGACGGAGACGGAGACGGAGACGGACACGGAGACGGAGACAGAGGCTGCACACACAAAGGGGCAGCTGACTGTCGCTCTCTGGAGTCAGACCCACCTTGCGGGGCCCTGACTGCACCATCAGCACCGCTTCTCTACAGAAATAAGGACTCAGAGCTCCTAGTCTACAACCTAAACGCAGTGAGCAGCACTTTAAACTCTCCTGGAATTCTCTGCCTATAACCAGGTGACAACAAACCACGCTACCTTCTCCAAGGACACAATTCTCCCTTCACACCCCTAAAAAAAGCATAATGCTGAGGGAGTTTGTAAAACTCATCATTCCACTCTCTAGTCTTTATCTAGAATGCCCTTCCTTTCTGGAACTGGCCTATTATTTAAGACCAAGTAAAATCTCATCTTCTTATGAAGTAGGTCCTGAAAAATGTGCTTTTCTCTAACATTCTGTGACCAATATAATCAATCAATATAATGAATCCATCCAGTCAGGCCCACAGGGTTATCAGCGCATTTCCTTCCCAGCTAACTGTGCATGTCTGCGGTACGGGCCCGTCGTGACAGTCCCGTCATGAATCGGGTGTCTGCCTCCTGGAGGTGAGCTCCCTGCTGCTGAGCATGTGTGCTGGGAGGAGGAGCTGGCCCTGACCTCACATGTGCAGGTCGGCCCGCTACTGTCCCCATAACTCTCACCACGCCTGGGGCTCCCAGTCTAAGTGAGTCTATTCTCCGCCCCGAGGAGCCTGCCCTGTCCGTGCTGCTGCCTGCAGGCCACAGTCCAAGAGGAAACTGCTCCACGCAGCAGGGACGCTCCAGGGAGAGCCTCTGCCCATTGATCTCCCAAGCAGGCTGCAGAGGACCCCACGGACCCGCGTGACCCCAAGCGGACTCGTGGCATCCCTGTTCTGGGTCACCTTGTCCCCACCATCGCCACACCATGCAGGCACATGGGCACTTAGTGGGCGACACAAGTGGTGACATTTACAAAATACATGACTGAACTTGTGGGAACACTGAAAAGTATGGTTTCTCTTGTATTAGCACCTGTATTTACTTTTCTTGATATTCATACGTTTTTATTTTTACCACACAAATAAAAGAGTCTGTGTAGGAAATACAGAATAACTGCATGAAAAAGAAAGGTGCCGTTCCTGAAACTTCACAGTCCACACAGACGTACTGTTCACAGGAACCAGTCTGTGCAGACCGTCAGCTTACAGAGGCAAAAGCTATGCTTTCAAGCAGAGGTGCACTCTGTCCGCAGCTACCGGCCCTCGCTCACTGAGTCGGGTGTGCACATCGAGCATCACGCCACGGGAAAACTCAGGTGTAATACGGCTTAATCCGACAGCACGTTAACACACGTACCCACATTAACTGAGTCAATGCCTATCCCTGGAAGATTCAGTTATTTCTACTCTGGGTAATTATAAACAATACCACGGTGAATAATCCCCATCATAAAGGTGTTTGTTCAAATATTTCCTGAGAATAAAAATCTGCAAGTCGTGGCACATTTTTAGGGGCTGTGATAAAAAACATCTTTGCCAAACAGACCTTCACAGGAGAGTGTTCTCGCAGGGGTAGGAATGTCTCAATGTCTAATCTGTAAAGAGCCATGTTCCTGGCTCTCAGACTCAGCAGAGACACGTATAGTGAACGATGGGGCGGAGGCAGATGCTCACCTTCTCTCTGAGGGGAGGCATGGGTGTGCACACGCTGGAACTCATAGTGTGGCAGCTCTTGCCTGAAGATGGCCGTGAGGACATCGTCAAGTTCCTCAACATCATTCTGTTTTCAGACGAAAAGGAAATGTTGGTTAGTTCAGTTATATTTACAGAAACTCACCTTTGTGCAATAGAATAAATGCTATTAGCGAGAGTAAATAATGGGTCCACATTAATGATTCTGGTATCTTTCAGGAAAGAATCATTGAACATTAGGAGCTTGCCTGAAAAACATTACTAAAGTAACAGGAAAACAGATGAAGAAATAAAAGCTTGCTTCTGGGTGGGTAAATGCTTGCTTGCTCACTAAGTTTAAGAGAGCACTATGGCAAGTCAGTGGTCGACTGCCATGTTTCAGTGACAAATCCTGGAGTCCCCTCAGCAGCTCAGGCGCTGTGGCCCCAGGCTTGAGACCGGTGCCGGGCGGCAAACAGCGTAATAATAAAAATAATGACAAATTCTGGTAAAATACATGCTACATTTCAATAAATGAAATAATAAAAGGATGGGTCAGGTTCTTCAATTAAGGTTCAGAAATGGATAGACCTTAAATAGATGATTTTACTTCTGTGCTGAAGGGAGAATACTCACTTGACCTACTTTTCCCCTGCAGATAGGGAGTTACCACGTGCCTACCAGTCCCCTAATGTGAGTGTCTGGGCGGGAGCCATGTGTGAAGCTCTACTGGAGATGGCATAACTTCCTACAAAACCACACCCTTTAACCTGGTGCTGTGAAGGAGATCTGGAACAGACTCTCCATACACAGACTGCTGTACGCAGGAGGGGCCGGCAGTAATGCCAGGGTGGAGAGAGACTGTGAGCCAGGCTCCATGTAAAGCCTTCAAGTGAAATCTGAAGTATCGCCCAGATGTTGTCACCAAAATTAAATGGGTGCATTGAAGAAATGATTTATTTCTTCATTTTCTGTAATCTGCTGCCTCAAATAATAACGTGATTGGGCCTCTCTGGGATGTCCGAAGTCCTGCTTACAAGAGGGGCAGAGTGAAAGTCCTTCCCAACTACAAGATGGAGAGCAGACCCGACACTGATCTACTTAAGCCATGGACACTGTGAGGTTCTGGAACATTAAGAAAAAGACGGGGTGGGAGTGCTTGACAACAAACTCTGCCTTCGGAAAATCCTCAGTCCTGTCACTTTGTGCAGACAGGGCAGGGAATACAGCCCCAGGGATCTGGGAAAAGCGCACTGGGGAAGAAATCACCAGGATGGCTTTAGAGACGGGCATCTCGGAGGGGCCGCTGAAGTTTGTGATTCTCCTTGTGAGCAATGAGGCCCAAAGGGCTTAACGTGGAAACACTCATTATGTGGATAGATTTTTGTTAAGTTGTGCATGATTATGACTGTCTCTGTGGAAGAACAGCTATTTTATAAACAAAGATGTGATAATTTTTTATTAGTAATGATGGTCTTGTAATCTTTTCAGGGAGCCTTTCATAGTAACAATGAGGCAAAACCTAACTGGAAATATGTTTGTATTCTACACTAAATCTCAAAAAGAATATATTTTATCATAAAAGCTGATGAAGAGAATTTAAAAAATGAAAATTCTAAGTTTGTAAATTTTCTTCAAAATAAATTGTACAACCTTGATGAGACTGATACAATCTCACTGACACAAGCTCAGACAGAAAGATTAAAATGGAAGTATTTTAGTAACATTTGTAACTATCCTAATATTTTAGCTATTAATGAGCCACTAAATATGAAAATAAGAGTAGAACTCGGTGATAAATTACACCGACAGTTAGTTATAGACACACACACACACACACACACACACAATATGAATATATATGCACTCATTCATCTATCCATCTATTGGGAACACTGATAAAAGAAGAAAAAAAATATGGTATCAATAGATAGAAGGCTAATTATAAACAAATAACAGTAACATTCTACATGTTTGAAGTAAATATATGCTTTTTCCCAGAATGTTTTTAGTGCCTTAAGAGGAGATGTGGGATTGAGGAACGTACTTTAAAAAATACCCAAACACTTGCACATGTTTTATTTTAAATCATAACTCTTTTTGAATCTGTAGATCTTATATACATTTGGGCTTATTCCTTATAAATAACGGTATAATGTATTTTTCTTCCTAAAAGATAAGAATATATAAAATGCTGTTTTAAATGTATTTAGAATTATTGAGCTCCACTTTGGTGAGACAGATTTGCTATACTTCCTCCTTTTCCCAAACCAAAATATAACTACAATAAAATTTCAAGGATAAAGCAGCCATTATACCAAAAACCAGAAAGATCTCTAATTGAATCAAAAAAGAATCAATATATGTCAGCATGAAGATGACAGAGTCTAGAATTATTTGACATTTTTAAACATTCCTGACAAAAATGCTTTAATAGGAATTGTAATCATTCTTGAAATGAGAAACAGTAAGGCTCTGCAAGGAAACAAAAAGTCTCAGGTAAGGACCAGAAAGAATAAAATAAACCAAAGGGGAATCTTAGAACTGAAAAATATGCTATTCAAAATAAAACCTCAGTGGAGCTGGCTCGACCGCAGAATGGAAAAGGAAGAGGAAAGAATCTATGAGCCTGAAGACAGAACCTCGTCATTAACGTTTAATCACATGTGAACAAGCAGGAAAAAGCAGCTACTCAGGACATATGACAAATTCCTGAGATGCACAGTGTCCACAGCAGCAGCCCTCAAAGTCTGATGTGCTCCTTTCGAATGAGGTGTAACACGGTGGACGGCACCGAGATGGTCCCTGATGGGGCCAGGGCAACGGGCTTGGGGACACCGGAGGTGCCAGGAGAGACATGAAAGCTGCTTGCTGTAGGTATAAGCTAGTCTGCACAGTGAGACCGACTCAAAGAGGTCAATGACACCCACCGCACGTGGCACCCAGTGTGCCAGGCGCCGGATCGTGTACCGCCCATGTTTACAGCATGCATAAAGATCTTTTTAATACCTGTTTCTGCAGATGTGACAGTCGTGTACACATAAACAAAAAAGTTCAGCAACACCCAAAACTGCAGAATTAAGAAGCAGTAGAAAACGCACTGGCGCCCTCACATTCTAAACACTCTGCGTTTAACACCACCGCCCAGGCATGGAGGAATAAGGGCTGAAATGGATTTGAGCAAAGGGCTAGCTATGGTCCAGGGCTTGATGCCGGCTCTGGGTCCAAACATAACACTCACCCTCGAGCAGGAAGAGGAGGGAAGGGCGTTTGTGGAGAGCTAACCTGATGCATCCTTTTGCTTTTTTTGATTAAAAAAAGTGATGTCCTGTGTCTCATCTAAAGTGTCTCCCATGACCTCCTCTGGCTGCAAGGCAGGTACAAGCGGGGACCTGGCTTCCCTGGCCTCCGCAGGGCCACCGGGGAGCAGCAGGCTGCTGCGGGGAGTCAGAGGGAGGCCGCAGGACCAAGGCGCTGCGAGAGGCAAGGTGCTTTGAAGTCTGGTGGAGAGGACAGTGACACCAGGAAACGCTGGGCACCACCATGCAGGGACAGCCCCTGAAGCAGCGGCGCCTTCGTCTGCATCACAGTTGACAGGGAGGAGCGCTGAGACAAGCACAGTTGGTTCCTCCGTTTAACAAACTGCTCTCCTGTTTAAGTTTCACTCGTGAGAACACGCATCGTCACGTGCCCTGGGCCACCGTTCGCGGCGGGTGCGGTGCGAGCTAGCCAAAAGGGCCGTTTTGGGGAAATGACCAGAAGCTTACACTCGTATCTTACACAGACTGTCCCACTGCAGCCTGAGGGAGGGTGCAAGGCTGGGGGCAACGAAATAATGTCTGCAGTTGTGCACAAGTCTTTTGGATTAACTTTGCCAGTATTCAGCGCCAAGTAGGGACTTTGACAAGAAAGCTAAATAAGCAAGTGGAGCATGATGAAGTATTTTCCTTTGATATTTCATTTTTCTAAGTGTTCAGTGAGTCAGTCCCCAGAATTCCAATGCACCTGTGACATATGTCAATACAAATTAAGACTAAGAAGTTATCTAGTTAACGGCTCCCTCCAATTGCTATTGATTTGGGATTCACATGCCCGGGGTCTTTAAGGAACTAGAACATGGCACCCACCGAGGAGGGAGATGCGTGAGCTCCGAGAAATGCATTTAAACACTGCTCCTGCCTCCTCACTCAGGAGTCCAAATGGCAAACATCCCATCTAGTCAACAGCAGCTTCCCTTTTCTCTAAGCCACAGAGGGGTGCCGGGCAGCATGGGCATGGTTTAGGGGACATGCAGTCTGTGCAGGACAGAGCAAGCCCAGCAGCCTGCCTCTTCTCTCTGCCTTTATATTACAGACATTGTCCACATCAGTCAGGACCAGGTTTGCTTTCATGACACATCCACTGCGGGCATAGGTAAGAGGTCCATTTCTCTTGACACAGGCCTGCATTAGGCCACCACTGACATGGATGAGTGAGGGGGATCCTCCCCTGGCCACCCTGCCCCTGGCCACAGGGCACGTGCTCCTGTGAGGTCACACGGGGAATGGCCTGCAGGACGCGCATCGGCTCCATGTCTCCGCCGTGCAGATGCATGGACACCACGATGTCCTGCAGTCTGAGAAAAGCTCAAACACCGCCGCTCCTCCCAACACTGACTACTTGGTTTCTATCTTGTCATTCCTGTATGTCCAACGGCCTCAAAGCGTGAATTCAGACAGACAGACTCATCAGTGGAGATAGTTCGTGATGTAAATGATGAAACAACACCCAACCCAAAGATCTGGACTCAAGAACCTTCCCTTAGTCCTGAACAGTCACAGAAATATCTGCCAAAACAGGCTTCTCAAATGGCTCTGATGGTTCCCTGGGGGGTTCAGGGGCGTCCATGCCAGACAGACTGGCTCCTGGATGCTCACTGCATCTTCCTTTGTCACCGTCCTCTGCCCGCTCTGTCTGCATTGCCCTGTGTCCTGCACACGGCACAGGCCATGAGGAAGCAGCACGGGGAACGGGCACTGAGAACGGGCCCCGGCAAGCAGCATGGGGGACAGCGTAGGACTGTCACGATGAAAGGCATGTTCAGCAGCTGTGTGTGGACAGTGTGCCCAGCCCTGGAGACAAAACAAGGAATCCAAACTAGCACTCTGCCCTTACTGCCTATGGAATCTAACGAGAGGCAGGCATTACTTGTGGAACGTTCCACGTTGAGCTCAAATTAGAGTGTGGTTGTGCTACAGAGATGCACAGGGAGCTGTCTGGGGCCAGGCGCTGGAATCAACGTGGGGTGGGTGACTTGCATAACTAGGCGAAGATGGTGAGCAGGAGGGGGACCTGGAAAAGTGCTTCAGTCTGAGTGGAGCATGTGCAAAGGCCCTGTGGTGGGAACAGAAAGTCCAAGCAACTAAGGGTGGCAGTGTGCCCCGAGTACAGTGGAAAGAGAGGGCATGCGATGAAGTGCAGAGAAAAGGAAGGACATTTTTTGAGGCCATATTGGTCATGCTAAAGATTTTTGGAGGGTGGGCCAATCCGGTAAAGGGATCGACTGTATAGTGAAAAATGAAACTAGGCATTCTGGGGCAAGTATCAGGTAATATACAGAAATGATGTGCTCTGAAACCCATATAATGCTATAAACCAATGTTATATCAATGATTTAATGAAACAAGATTAAATAAGATTGCTTTAAACTCAGACAACTGGAACACATGGGTGCATCTGAGCTGGAGAAGGACAGCTGAGACTGCAGGCAACTGGGGGGTCTGGGCAGGAGGGACCGCGGCCCAGGGTGAGCTGGGAGGTGTGGGATGCGCAGCCCGTACAGCTGAACTGATGTGGGTGCGGGACTGAGTATGTAGGGCGGGACAGACGATGTTCAGGAGACAGCTGTTTCTGGCTGCCAACTGAACAGACATGCTTTCCTGAGTTCAAGAGCAGCGAGCAGGTGCCAGGAGGCCTGCCACTGGGCTGTGTGCCAACGAAGGGAGCGACTCTACAAGGCCAAGCTTGGAAGACTGGAACTTCATTGTCTGGATCACAGCACAGGATGCAAAGGCTCGAGGGGAGGGCGGCACGAGGGGACAGGAGGGTGGACTCCTGTTCAGCGCTGGAAGCAGTGGCTGAAGAGACAAGTTGAAGTGGACAGGAGAACGCACGTCAGTTCAGCAGGGGACGTGAGCAGGAACACGTGTGCTCTGCCTCAGGCAGTCGGGCTGACAAGACCAAGAGAATGAGCGCTGGGAGCAAAGTCCTAGGAGTCAACTCTCGTCATGTCCTGTGTCACTGACCGGAGGGGCAGCATTCACGAAGGCCAACCACACGCGGGGGGCCCGATTTCCAGGTCCGATTCATTTTGCTGTCTCATTGTCCATTCTGTAACTGTCACTAGAAAAGAGGCCCCAAGACTGCAGACGGTCTCCTAGAAAACGCCATCAGGACATCTCGAGCCTTGAACTCTCTGGAGAGTTTGCACTGATTTGGGTTTGTTCCTATCCTCTCAGGTTCTTTAAGAATCTTGTTGCAAATAACAGCTCTGAAGGAGCACGGCTGAGTGATGTGCGCAGCTTTCCCGGAATGCTTCCGCGACGGGGCATCCCGGTGGCACCCACCAGCACCAGGCGGGTGCAGGAGGCAAGGGAGAGGCTGCTGTCGGGGGGCCGTGAGAAGGGCAGGGATTCGCCCCGCTGAGAGTGTAGAAACTACACTCTGAGAACTCAGAGTAAACTGAACCCAAGATAAAATCAAGGGGCCGATGGTGATGAAAATGGTTGACAAGGCAAAGAAGACTGGAGAACCAACAATGGTTGTCTTAATGGTTAAATAACTGCTCTCAGAAACTAATATTTGCCCCATTACGAATGCTCCATCTCCTAAAAACTGGATGTGCCTACTACGTGATTTGTTGCCCTTTGATTCACTGCTTTGGAAGGGAGGTGAGGAAGGTCGTGAATCTGGCCTCTCATCAGGCATCTAGCTGTTGCTTGACCATCGGCAGTGGACACGCAACAAAGGGATGTTACTTACTCCGCCGTAACATACGGGCCTCAGCAGAGACACCTTCTTTTTGTGAACCCTTCTGAGAAAGGGCACCAACCAGAAATACATTTCTACATTGTATCATATTGAACTGTTCGCTCTTCATTTCAAACCCTTCATCAGAAATAAGCAAGTCATGAAGCTGGAAGAAGATGTAAAACAAAGGAAACACAAATCATTTCCTTCTCTTCTGGAGGGAGAATTAGGAAGAAGTGCAAACAAAAGCAAAGCGAAGGCCACACAGAGAGCCCACACATGTGCAAGTCGGTCCTTCCTGATGGAGAACGGCTGGAATTCCCAACCAAAGTAGCATTTTTTTCTGGGCATAGAATTATGGAATGTTTGAATTGGAAATGAGCTCAGAAAAGATTAAGTCAGGAAATCTTTAGCACGAAGCGAATGAGCTCCCTGGAAGGAAGCAGCCACGGATTAGTGCAAGAACGCCGCCGCCCCTGCCCGCTGGCGCAGCCGGACGGGGAGCAGTCAGCCTCCAGCGAAGGAAAGGGGGCCACACAGCCTTCCAAAGAGAGTGAAGCGCTCAGGCGTTTCTGAGGAGCACGTGTTCGCATAATAATCCAGAGAGGGGCAGGTCTGGTCTCTGGAATCCGCCGGCTGTTAACACGCAGTAAGACGCGCCCAGCCTGCCGGTGCTGACGGGGAGTAGGAGGGAAGGCGGTGGCACAAACCCTGGGTTCCCAGGATCACGGCCTCCAAGGCTCTCCCTTCCGCAGTCGGCTCCATCTAGCCCACCTTGTAAACAAGGAGGAGGGCAGTTTTCATTTTTCTCTCTTAACGATGTACTTAGGCTACCGTTTTTACGCATTTCTCAAATGGCCCTCGGGAAGAAACCAATCACTTGTGTGCTGCCATTTTTTAAGTAATAAACACGAGCCGTGCCCCAGGAAGCAGGCACTGACTGTCCTGCTGCTCAGGTGCTGGAGCACAGAGGAGGTAAAGCCTAAGGACCTGGGTTCAAGACCTAGGGCCTGGGGAAAAACCACAACAAATGAATGAAATCCTCCGTCCCTCCCTCCCTCCCTTCTTCTGCTCCCTCCTCACCCTTCCTTCCTCTCTTTAAAGCACAAACCAAAACAACCCTGTGAAAGAAACAAGGTCTGCCCAGGTGAGGAAGGGCTGCGGGGGAGAGGAGGCGGGGCACAGCGGCCGGCACAGGGTGGGGGCCCCCTGGAGCTGCTGACCGCACACACGCCTGTGACCCTGCAAAGGTGCTGAGACGGTCTCAGGAAGCGGAGGCATCCCTGTGACGAGTCTTTGACCAGGATGTGCCCTGCCTGTGGAGACAGGGGCCTAAACAAAGGCCTGGGATTCCTCACGGTGCTCAGGGGAAGGACTTCCGAGTCCCTTAAGGGGGGACAACCGCAGTCCCTGGGCCTTAATGCCACGAAGATACGAGCCCATCAGAAGCTCTGGAAACAGGGCCGGCCCTTGGCGTGCCCCAGCCCCGGTAAGAGGAACACGGTGCACGTGTGAGGACGCTGGGAGGCTGGGAGTGAAGGGCGCCCAACGTGAAGGGGAAAGTGAGACTCCGACGCGCGTAAGTAAAATACACTGGTAGACACGCTCGGCGCTGAGAGGCAAGCCCTCTCCACCGAGGAAACAGCTCAGACCTCTTGGTGCCGGCTTGAAAGCGCTTTTAAAGAACAGGATCCTAATGGTTGGATCAATAATCTCTGCATCCCTGGACCTCATGTGATTTTCACGTCGCACCGTGAGGCTCCGGGCAAGGGTAGCTGAGCTGCAGGACGCTGTCCCAGTGGTGCGCGTCACCGGCTAACCAGAGCGCCACGGCCCCTCGCTGGCGTGGAGCCCAATTACCAGCCCAAACTGGGCTTTCAGTTCTTTTCATCTGAGCCTCCTTCAACTTCACTGTTCGGGTGATGCTGGTCTAGAAACTGCACCCCGAGGAGACGTGCTGAGACTCGGTGTCTCTCCAAAAGGAGGAAGCAGGTGAGTGGACGGGATAAAGTGTTCTGAAACTTAATGGACGTCATTAAAAATAAACTCAGAATTCTCATTTCTTTTCTCAAATTCACATAATGACCATTTTATTATTTGCCCAGTAGCTTTTAAAAGCTTATGGGAAGTCATCACAAATTTTTAGGATGACTATTCACAATCTGCCAATAAAATGTACAGGAACGATGCACCATTTCAGCTAAAGAGGGAGTGTTCTGAAAATGGAGGTTTGCTGGCTCGTGTCCCCAAACCACACATTAACTCTGGTGAACGAGTCTGACGCACTTGCTCTGTGAACAGAGATGTCTGGAGGAGTCTGCAAACACACAGGTCTCCTCACGCAGAGCAGAGCAGAGCAGAGCAGAGCAGAGCAGCACCCGAGAGAAGCCAGCTCTACGGTTCTGCCCTGGAGGGAGCGGGCACTCTCCAGGCACGAAAGACCCCGTGCAGCAGATACCCAGCACAAATGCTGGCAGGCAGAAGAGCAGCAGAAGCGGCCAGGGCCCTAAAACACCTGCACAGGCCCGAGAGTCCTGCCCCATCAAGGAGGACCCGCCAGCATCACGATGAGGTCACAGCAGGCACGCAGCGGCCCCGTGCCAACAGACAAGACCAGGATCCGCGGAAGCACTGTCCCTGCAAGCGCAGCTCCATCTGGTTGCACAGCCAGTAGGATGTGTTTACCTGAATCCCACAGCACACCCAGGACGCCAGGACAGCAGCCAAGCCTCCAGGCCCTAAGCTACTCGTCCCGTGACGGCTCCTCCCGCGCTGCGGTGGGTCGCAAGGTCGTCTAGCCTCAGCGCTCACACCTCTGGGCAGAAGTGGCGCTTTCCGGGAGCAAATGCAGGATCAAGCCGGAACTGCCCACCTTCCTTCCCTGCAGGCCACCAGGTGCAGAGGGAGGACTCCTGAGCTCAACCGCAGTCCCCTCACCACTTTTCTGACACCTAGTTTCGTGAAAATGAGCTACGTTTTCTAGTTACCTACGAACCATACACAGAAAAGCCTTTATTTGCGCACAGCTGTAGACTAGACGATGACCGGCAGCACTCTGAGCAGGAGTCCTCAGTCGCATCTCCATCTCCCTGTATATGAAGGGCGGTGCCTTCCCCACGGCAACACCAACAGGTAACTGTGTTTGGGGACTGAACACTGATGATGCGATATGTTACCTCACTTCACCTTTCCGTAACAGATGGAACTTCAGGGGCAGGCAAGGGAGCCTTGTCACAAGAAGATGAAGCCATCCGCATTCAAGCTATTACTTTTGTTCTTGCAATTACAATACAGACATTTCGTCAAATGTCCTCAGGCTCCCCAGCTGGACAAATGGCATTTTATTCTCTGTCCTTCTCTAAGAAACTTTTACCTTTTCTGTTGCTCTAAAATATGTCATCCATAAAGAACACTAACAGAAAAATGTGTCACAACAAATAAATAACAAAACCTCTGGCTGCAAACTGGTTTGAACACATAGGTGTCGTGCCAGCCTGCCAACCTCACCATGGCCGGTGTCAGGCGTCACCCACTGTCTGCAGAAAACCCCAACCTGCACGGTTGGGTCCCACTGCCCGCTTCTTTGTCTCTACTCCCTCCTGCCCTCTCGCTACCCCCGCCCCTGCCAAACTAAGGCAATTAGCAAGATTCTCATTCTAATTATCAAGCAGCTATGAAAAGTGGTGACATTTATTTTGCTCTGGATTTGATGGAATAGGCACGTGTAGGAGCAAAGTTCCACACTGAGCAAGTTTTCTCTCTATTCAAAGTGGGTCAGGCAACAAAACCAAACTTAAATGCAGACATTAAAGGACTGGTTTAAGATTAATCAAAATGTAATCATCCCATCCCACGTGCGCAGGGCAGGACATTCTCGGACCGTGTCCACCGGAGAGAGAGTGCCACACAAGGGCCAGGGCAGCGGGGGACCCCAGGCAGCTGGGCTGGGTGTCATCCTGGAGGGGCGGGGGCTGGGAGGGCTTCCCTGACTGCCCGGGAAAGCTGCTCTTTCCGGAACTCCTAGCAAGGACTGCCCGCCGGGGAGCAAGGACAAATGAGGCCAAGACAATCAGCCTGAGCCTGGAAATGGTAGGAGAAAATGACGATCTCAGGAAGACCCCACAGTCCCCTCAGGGGGAACCTTGGTTCCTCTGACTCAACCTTAGAGCTCAGACGACTTTTCTTTCATTCCGTGCAGTCCAGATACGATAAAGAACTACTTTCTTCCGCATTCTCTTTGATCCTCTGTCTTCATCTGTTCAGCAGCAGCTTTAAAGTACGCCCAGCATTTGATGGTGGGCAGCCTGTGTCCCAGGGATGTCACCTGACACGACAGGGCTCACTACACAGGAGGCGCGTTTCCTCCTATGGAGCAGTTCTCGCTCACTCTCCCGACATGCAGACTTCACCCCAAAGCACACGTCCTGTTGTCCCTGTGAGCGCATCGGCTCGTTATCAACTTTGTGGTTAGATCCACTTACCCAGCTCAGACCATCTTCTGGGGTCGCTCCCGACAGGCACCCCACCGCTTCAGTGGTCGCGCAGTATCGAATCTCTGCTGTGGCCTTAGCGCGCCCATCACAGTAGACGTGGACCAGGACAGCGCCAGCAGGAAAATCTTACAAAACACAAGTAAGAGGGGGAGCTGAGCAACAGTGTGTGTCTCAGAACATGCAAGAAGGCCCCAGGAATTCCTAACTGTTCTACTAACTTCCAGCGCTCACGTTTTCCTCTCTGTCCTCAGTAGTTAGAAACCACAAAACAGAATGTGCAATTTTAGTCTTCATTGTTCAAGTCAAATTTATACTACAAGAACCTATGGTTAAAATTATGATGAAAGCAAAGCACCAAATCCTTCCTCCTACCAACTCCCTCTTTTTGAGGCATCTACAATCATCTTTATAGAATACTTTAGGGGTTTGAAAAGCAGAGTCATTTGTTCAAATTATTTATTAATTTTGTATTTTTACTAATGTTATAAAGAAAATTCCCATTATTTACAGGCGAGTTTCTCAAAACCACTTGGAAAGAAAAGGGTGGAGTCAGTGGATGAAGAACCTGTGCTACTTGGTTACAATGGGACGGGGGCCAGGCTGACACCGGTATCTACGTGTGTGCACCACGCAGTCACCCAAAGCCTCGCCGCGAGCGGCTGCTGACGGGGACGCACAGACCACTTGTGAACACGGCGCTCGCATGACCAGTGCGTCATCTAGGAACACAGGCTCTCTGTGGAGGGACAACAATTCAGTCACCTCAACAGGACAGTCATTGTGCTTTGCTGTAATGAAAGTAAACAAAATTTAGCTCTTTAAATTCCTTTTCAGAACACACTTTTAGAAATGCTCATTCTTGGCGTGCCCTGCTAAGCACAGTCCACACCTATAACAAAGGTCCTGGGCCAGGGGAAACCTCCAAATAAACCTTCTTCCTCCTCTGTCTGCCTGTCGGCCTCTGCTCGCGTCATTCCTGCCTGCACCTTTGCTTCTTAAAAAAAATTCACTTTTTGTCACAATGACATTTTCCAAATTCTGCTTGAGAATTGTCAGCCAAACACCTGGAGTTTGGATTTATTCATTAAGTATAAGACCAGAGTCAGTTCTAACCTTAACCATCTCGTGAAGCTTTGAATATTTAAAAGGCTTAAATATTCATTTCACTCTATGCCATGGAGAAGCTAAAGGAGTTCTTATAATATTGCTCAGGGAAATTTAAAGGCAACAAAAGCAGTCTTAAATTTAACTAGATGAAGAAGCTGTAATTTCCACATCCTAAGCTGCTTGACTAGACATCTAAGCAGCACTAGAAAAGGAACATCCGCAGAAAAGCACTATCTACACCCAGGAGACAGGGTGATTTCTACAAAACGTGGAGGCGACAATGATGTCTTATCATGAAGCCGGGACACATGTCCCCAGGCCTTCCAGGATTCCTGCAGTCAAGTGAGATCGACTTCAGTGGCCTCCATGAGGATGGTTTTGGAAAATGCTCATTTTGTCTGTCCTAAAGGAGGTTAGGAGCTTCATAAAGGGGTCCAATCCTCTGAGAGAAAGGTGATGGATCATGACAGGTGGCCAGAAGATGTACCTGTGGGTTTCTTGATAGAGGATCCTTAACATATTTGAATTTCTTTAGATTCTGTCATGAAACAAATGTTTTCTGATACATGGGGTCATTCGTGAATTCAGAGCTTCACATTAACCCACTTATAATGGTGCTGATTTGAAGATACCTTCTAAAGAGGTGCCCTTTGAAGAACCATCTTCGTTGAATACATTTCCTAGCTAATAATGTCACTTAGTAAGTCAACGTCTCCGCTTCCGCCAGGATATCAGGAGGACACCTTACGGACTCGGGCTGGGGGGCCCTCCGAAGTGCGCCGTGCTGAGCGGGTCCTCGCGTGAACACTGTCCACACTGCTCGGACACTGTTTGACTTTACTGTGGTCAGCACGTTACCTGTGTCACAGCTCTGCAATAAAAACGTGAAGTTAAGGACTCAGAGAGAAAAGGGAAGGTGAAGTCTGCCGCTTACTATCTAGGCAGTGCAGGTAAGTACCGCCAACACCAGGAGAGCACAGGGCTATCTGTCAAGGTCACCATGCCGAACCGGGGCACGAGACCCAAACGCCAAGGGGCTTTGAAAGGAGAGAAGACGGGCCTCCCGGCCCCCTACAAGGTGGCACTGACGTGCACGTGGGGCGGGGCACAGAAGGAATTCTGTCTAAACCTCAGTGTTCACATTCCAGGCCACACTCAAGCGGCTTCATCAGCCTTCCCTGGCCCCATGATTTCATTGCCTGTTCTTCCTGATGAGAGAGAAGTGGTAATAACTTATGGAAAATATAATCAAAGGTATTTGTCCATAGTCAGAACTATATTCACTAATTCCATAAAAACAGACATTTCACAAACCCATTAATTTAAGAGCTTTTTACCTTCCGTATTTTCATTGTCTGAGAAGGTGTGTTCTTTCTGAGCTAATTTAGCTCTCTGCCATACGGGAAACCTTAAATGAACCCACCTCATGTCTCCGTGGGAACTGAAACCAACATGACTCTCTTTTGAGTAAAACATTTTTATCAAATATCAGTGCCTTCAAAACTTTGGTCATGCCTAAAAACTATCATAAATTTAATAGACGTTAAAATCACCTGAGTTATGATTATTTAGAATTTTTTCTTATCAATTTTATTACTTTTCTAAGCAGTTTCAACACAATATTTGGCATAGCCTAAAGTATTTTTCAGGCTCTTTTAACGACGTGAAGTTAAAATTTACATCGTCCAAAACACGGTCTCTTAATTAAGTAAGAGGTTCTCTCTTTCTGGTACATTTTATATTCCTTTAAACTTTTAATTGGTTTCCTCTGCTGTGTAAAGTATTTTTCTGGCTGAAGTGCAGGTGCCAGAGGAATAAGTACCCTCTTCTTTCTGAGTAAAAATCAGCGAGTGTTTCTAGTTTAAAGCCTACACGCTTTTTTGTGTGTCAGTTTGCAGAAGCCGGGACTGCAGTGACTCAGATCCCTCTGTACAGAAGTCCCTGCCAGACAAGTCTACGGACACCGCCAGGAAGACGTGCTTAGAAAATGGAGGGATTAGAAGTGTGTTGAGTGACTGAGCTAAAAGAAAAGAAGGGGAAGGCAAAATTAGAGGATAGTTTCTGAAATAAAGACCAGTTTAAGGTGAGGAAGCATGTGTGAAGGAGAAGAGGTTTCTCTCCTCATCAGGAATTTGTTTATCTCTGAAGTGTTATCAAGTTAGTAACAAGATAGTTACTAAGAAAGTAACATGCGTTTAAAAAGAACATCAAAATGGCAAAATGGTACGTTAGGTGGAGAGAAATTCGAGAGTTCAGAGAATTGTAAGGACCTTAGAGTAGTGATACATCTCAGAGTTGAGAGACTATTATCACCCCCATACACAGACACATACACCCATGTGTATATACACATATGCACGTGTACATGCACAGAGACACACGATGCATAAACAGAGACACATGCATATACAGAAACACAAAAACACACAAGCACATAGGCATACACAGACGCACAGTATACAGACGCACAGTATACAGACGCACAAAATAGACACACATACCTGCGGTGATGTGCAGACACACATATGGAGACACACGTGTGCACACATGCACGAACACCCACACACAGATTCACGCATGTATGCACAAAGCACACACATATACAGAAATACAAACATGCCACAGACACAGCTGTGCGTGTGCACAGACACACATACAGAGGCACACAGTCCCACACACGTCACGGGGCAGAGGTGACAGAGAAGGAAGGTACTGTTGCTGGAGGGCCCCTGCTCTGACAGAGAAGTCAGGCTGTCTACCTCGATGTCTTCGTTTCTTCCTTTTTAGAAACCGAATTCTGATTATTTTTGCAGGGTGCACTGCTACCCGACTTGCTTTCCTATTCTCCCTTTCACTGAGCAGTGACCCCAGGACAAAATCCTGACTAATGAGCTATCCGCTGAGGTGTCTCACAGAAACCTTCTAAATTTAACGAGTCCTCCTTTACCAGCAGGCTGCTGATCAACTGGCTTTCCACAAAGGAAAAGAGAAACCCTATTTATCGTTTTTGCCAGTTTCTGTGGTATAAATGCTCCCACTATGCCGGTTTCCAACTACCAGGCTATCATGGATGACCTGTGTCCCCAAGTCCACACCCTAAAGCCTGAGCCCTGGGGGAGGGGTGTGGTGAGGCCTTTCAAAGCCATCGGGTTAGGTGAGGTCAGAGGGGGGCCCTTCTCCATGAAGAAAGGCTGCCCTGCAGTCTGACCAAAAGGACAGGAAGGGCTTCCTGCCAGTCTGGGAGGGGCTGCCCCGCTTTTGGTCTTGGGCGCAGCCTCTGGAACAGGGAAGAAGCGCCTCCGCGCTGTCCCAGTGCCTCACTGCGGCTGATGGCGGGAGGAAGTGGCGGGCTGGCACTCTCGCTCTGTCCCACCACTGCTCCAGAGTGGTGACATGAAACAGACACTGTGTTGCTCCCGTGTCACAGCTACGAGCTCGGGGTCACAAATAAGTCATAGGGGCCTGCAGGACACTGAACTGGGCTCCCACCCGACCGCCTCTGTGAGGGATGCTGGACACAAGAGGGGACGGCTGCTGCAGCAAGCAAGTGCACGTGTCACTGAGTCCTGAGCTGAGGGTCTGGAATCAGGTGAGAAGAGCGTGCTTATAGAGGGGAAAGACACATGGAGGTCACCTGCCACCCTGACCATCGATGATCCTGGCAAGAACTCTATCTCACTCTGGACTTAGAGCAGAGACCATTTTAGGCCTGAGTGGGGCAAACTCTCACCATGTCATGCCCCATAAAAGAACAGCGGTGGCTCAGGCTTCGACCGAGTGTGGTCCCCAAGGAAAGGACACACACAGAGGACCAGGGGCAGCAGACAGAAGCGTGTCCATGGGGCAGAGAAGCGTATAAGGACTTGTCACGCCCATCACCGCTGAAGGCCAGTCCAGGACCACTCCCGACTGTCTGAGTGAGGGCTGTCGTGCCCCGGAGCCATCTAGCTGTGATTCACACCAATCTCTGGTGCCAGGGCCCCAGAGCAGGTGCTTGAAATGCAAGCAAGCCGTTTTACCAAGAGAGAAACTGAGGCACAAAAAGCACAGCAGGTTCATCTAAAGTGGCCCAGCAAGGACCTGAGCGCGGGGGGCACGCCCCTTGTCCGCTGATCCAGGGTCCGATGGCCCGTGGGTTTGGGCAGCCAGCCAGCGCATGCTGGAGCCCTGCTCTCTGCCCTGGGAAAAAGGTCAAGAAACAGGCCCGGGGCAGAGAGAGCAGACCAGACCTCGCTGCTGGCCGCCACGGTTTAGGCAGCACAACTGGTGAGCACAGCGTGTTTATTTTACTGCAAGTCCACTGCTCACAACCACATAATGAGGGCCTGGTGCATTTTGGAAAACATGAAATGCTAGTGTTTTGCTTTCCTGAAAAGCAGCCACACTTCCCATATTTTAGTCTTTTCACTGCTTTTAACTATTAGGTAAATGGAACATAAAATCCTAATATGATTAATTTTATTTGATGCCCCAATCTTCTATTTGCGAAATTTTATCTAACTATCTCGTGATTTGCAATCTTGATTTTCTATAATAATTTTAGTTTAATAGATTGAAACAAATTCATCAGAAATACTGTTCGCTAAGGCATTTGAAACGCAGCAGGAGGAAGAGAAAGAGGCGGCACAGGAAGGGTACCCTCTCACTGCTGCGCTCCCTCGTGGCGGCACGAGGGGCGCCTGAGGCTCTGTGGGTCAGCAACTGTCCCTTCAGAAGCAACACAGAGATGGGCCGCGAGGTCTCTGGAGAAGGAGTTGTGAGCGAGGTGTACTCGACAGAGGAAAATAGTGGGGTCGCCTCTGACCCACTCTGTCACTTTACGTATTTTTACTGCATTTCCAAACTGCAAGGAGACTGCATACCGTTTGCTTTAGAACATTTTATGACGCTCCCACTGATGAAGCTTTATCAGGTAATTTCACTGTCTGACCGTAAATTTACAGCACAGACTCAAAAAACCAAGAGGCCCTACATGGATACTGAAACATTCAGAAGCTGATATATTCAGTTTTGACTTGAGCATAATGGCTGTGGCGAGCAGTACTGTCGCATCTGGAACTTTAAATCTGATACAATTCATTGTGTTGCAAAGGCGGTGAGTGGTTTGCTTCATAAAGTAAACGAGGAAAGGAGGGGAAATTATATAGAAAATGGTGTGACGATGAGGGACGGTGAAAAAGAATTATGCTTCCAGAGCAACCAAAAATATACTCAGGATCTGGCAAGAAAAAAGAAAAGGGGAAAGGGAAAAACGTTTCTGAATAAAAAGCCAAGTATCTGCTAATTCCATTACAATAAAGCAAGTAACTTTAGCACCATATTTCATAGCGGACATATATTAAAGTGCTCTCCACTGACATATTTAAAATTACGTGATGTTGCTGTCGTTCCTGCCAAATGGTACAAAGCTGATTTCTCATAATTGACCCCTTTGCACTTTTGAGAATTCGGATTAATAATAACAACCCTGGGCATGTGACATCTACCACAGGACGCACCTGCAGGACATAATAGTTTCTGTAGGAAGTGAAACATTTGTCATACATGTCTGAAAGAATCTCAGCAGGAGGTGAAATGTCTATGACAGCATGAACACATTCTTACCTAAAGCTTCCACACACCAGACTGTCTTACTCCACGGGGCGGGTCGCATTCTAATGCATTTATTATCTGACGCAAATTCAACCTCCACGGTACTGCCGATTTCTTCATCTCTCAAGATAATAAATATCTCCCCGGGATTCTATAGATGAGAAATAGGACTCAATTAAGCACTCGGTATGTTGACATTAACCAGAGCACCCGCTGCGTTTATTACTCATAAAGGTCACACGCGATCCATCTGACATCGATGACATCTGTCTCCAACCAAATTTGAGAGGAAAGAAGTGAGTGTGATCTTCACCACCTTTCAAGCTGATCGACTTGGTGTCTACCAAGCACTCAATATTTTTCCGCAAACTACATTTTGCAGCAGACAGAACAGAGAACGCTGCACCTCTTTCCTCTGTCCCCTGCGGCCCGAGCTCAGGGTGACTGGCATGAGCTCCAGCCCTCTGGGAACTGCCTTGATGCCAGCCACTGCCTCCTCCAAGTCCTCTTCTGTCGCCTTTGTAGAACGTGCTATGCTCATCTATCCATGAGAGGAACCAACAGGTTTAGCTTTACGATCTCTTACAATTTAATGATGATGAATTCTTTTAAATGCTCAGTAATGTTCCTAATAGAGATTCTCTGGTGACTCTTTATTTATGAGTGTCTCTGAAGTTACTGAATTGACTAAAGGTTATAAATCTAAAAATGTCAAGAGTGTATTAAGGCAGAAAAGCTAACTATATACATAAGATAAAAAGGCTGTGAAAATCCTTTTGCAAAACATCAGAAAAAAGGGGATAAGAAGGTTGAACCCAATAGAGAAAATGAAAGAATAAACATGCATGGAGCATGGATTTTTGTGTTAGAAATTATGCTAAGCACTTCTACACAGAAACATGACCTTGAATCCTAGCACTACACACACACTTGCAGCGGAACTGAAATGGAAGGTTGCTCTTGCTCTCTTAGGACCCGGTGGGTGACACGGTTACTCCTGTAGATGAACAAAACTATCCAGACTTAGAGTCTGTGATATTCTTTAGATCAAGATAATGAAAATATTCTTTTGCTGATGACCTTAGATAGTACCTTTCAAAGACTTTCTTCAAAATCGAACTAAATTTCAATCCTACTCTTAATAGGCAACAGCCTCATTCACAGGCTTTTATAGTATCATGTCTACCCCAAAATCCTTCATTTCAAAGCGCTCTTTAAAAATCACCTCCCTAAACACAGAACTTACATCTGCAATGGTCTGCTCTACAAAACACAATGCTGTTGCAAGCCCACTGCACTGACATCCAGCAGGCCCAGGGCTCCCAGACGCTGGCCTGGGGGTGTATGAGCTCGTTCTCTGACTGCACATGAAGAAACGTCACTCTTCCACCATCATCTTGCCGTCAGGCTGCCCCATCCAGTCCTGAATGCGGCCCCTGAGCCTGCTCCCTGGGGCCACATTGCCAGTTCCCAGACCACCCTCCTGACACAGGTCCCTCGTCCCTGGCACTCCTGTCTCTCCTCTTCCTTCCAATCCTTAGGAGCCAGGTAAAGACACCCAGTCCAGCTCACACAGGCCCCTCACTGCAGTGGCCACCGTGCTCCGAAGTCGTCCACGTGCAGATCACTCCTGACTGACTGCGTGTCTCCCTGCCCACCAGGAGTGTGCACGCTGAGTCAACAGCGAGTCCCTCCTGTGTGACACCTACGCCACCTTGCACCTCCCTGACCAGAAAACCTTTGCAAGGGCTGGTTTTCATTTCTGCTTCCGGCTGACGAGGGAGCCACTCGTGTGCGCAGGCTCAGTGCCTCCTCTCCCTCCGTCCTCCTCTCCACGGGGTCCAACTCCGTGTCACAGCTTCCCAGGGATCCACGTCCACCCCACATCCCACTGTGCCATCTGAGCCACTCCTCTGACTTAGCCTTTCGGGTGCATGTCTTGGCTTCCCAGCTAGATGGTCACATCCTGAAGGCCCCTTCATTCTTCCATGTCATTGCGACACCTTGGCAAGAATTAGGAGCACAAGAGACAATCTTACACGTTTTGAATTGAGATGGAATCCGGCATTAACTAAGATAAACTCTCAGCCAGACTCCGCACCTCCTCAGCCCGCTGCTCCCCCAGCACGGCCCAGACTGCCCTGTCTTGGACACAGAATGAGTGTGTGACTACTGGTCCTTTATTCATGAGAAAACATGGACACATAAATGGTCTTGAGTTGAGTTCCAGTGGTCTCGAAGCAGGCATCTTGTTCTCCATGCTGACTCCTGTTTGTCCCTAGTGGGCGTGAGCATTCAGTTGGGGAGGGCAAATCAGCACTGCCCTCTCCACTCCAGTGGGCCGACTCCCACGAGCCGGGAATGGGGCAGGTTGGTCCATGAATAACACGGGTGTGGAACTTCTGTCAGGAGGTGTCACTGGGCGCTAATGTTTACTATGCATGGGCAGCCAAAGTGTGGGCCACAGAGCTGGGTCACCCTCATGTGGCCCCTTTCTGGCCCTGTGACCACTGCCCTGGCACCCATCGGATGCACAGGTTATGGGCTGGGTAAGCAGGATGGAGCAGTTCCGCCACTGACATCTGTCTGGGCCCAACAGCAGATAAGGATTAGCTCATGGCCATGCTTCCAAACGTGGCTGCTAGCTCTCCCAATCAGTCACCCCACCCAGGCCGTCACCAGGACACTATTTGCAAATCTCTGGGGGCAGGAGACATCGCCCAAGTGGCTACACGCCCTCTGTGATCCACGTGGGCAGGAAAGGCATGCTTGGTCTTTGTGAGGCCTCAGCACGGAGGACAACACCACAAACGCCATCGTGTTGGTCACGGACACACACACAAGCTTTGCTGCCTTTCCTGTGTCTTCAGTTACATCACAGGATCAGACATCAAGGACGGAGACGCAAACCAGTCTGAGACTTGATGTCAAAAGAGCAGGCAGCATGGGAGCTGCTCCGTGTTGCTTTGAACTCGATTCTGGGCCCAGATGACAGGGAGGGGCTGAGCTCAGGCTCTGGTGGCTTCCCGGGCCATGCATGTGGGCAGGGGTGCCTGCGGGTTGGCTGTTTTCTGCTGTGATCTGCAGTCCGGCTGAGCTCACAGGCAGGTGGACGGCCAGATCAGATGCAATGGGAACGCACTCTCTCTCTTGGATTCCGACAATCCAATGAGTTAGAACAGATCTGAACTAGCAACGTTGCAAGATGATGCCAAAGATTAGATCTGCTCAAGAAATAACAGTGACGAGTGGGTTTTAAAAACACGTTTGTTCTTGTCGCCAGAATCACAGCAGTGGAGAACAAGAGAAGTAAGGGAAGGTGGGAAGATGGGAAGGAAGAGAGCAGGAAGTCTGGGGCACAGGAGGTGAGAGAGATTCCATAGCAGCCTGGCCACCCACCAAGACAGGGCTGGGCAGAGGCCTGAAGCAACGCGGATGCCGTCCCAACGGTGACTGGACTGGACCAGACTCTCGTACCGGGCCGCCTGAGACTGGCCCCAACCCTGTACAGCCAGTGCTCACAGAGGCCTTGAGGCGAGCCCCAGGGCTCCCAATGCCCTAGGTAGAATCGCAGGCGGCTGAAGGGCTGGCGGAGGCACTGGCTCGCAGGGAGCTGGAACGAGGCCCTGATTCGGAGCAGCAGTGGGCAGCTGGTGCTCCGGTGCTCATGTGTGACCTCTCAACTCAGGCCTCCTTAGACAGGGTGGCATCCAGGAGTGATCTGAAACAGATCCCTGAACGTCAGTGCAGGCAGCCCCGCTGGCCCTGGTCCGCAGCGGGCTGTGTTTCTTCTGCGCCACCAGCCTCCAGCCACCAGCTTGGCCTCAGGCCTCCACAGCTGTGTCGAGAGCCTGCTCCTCCGGACGAAGCTGGAGAGCATGCATGGTGGTTGTTGTGCTGCAGCTCAGGTGGGTGAAGGAACGACGTCCGCCGCGACACCGTGTTCAGGCCCCAGGACTGCAGTGCGGGGACCCAATCCCCCAAAGGCACCCCAGCAGGGACAATGGCTGCCTGCTTCCCAGCTCTGCTCAGCGGGCCCACGGGCTGCCTGGCCCTCCCTCCTCTCAGGGGCCGCCCCAGGCCAGCAGCTGGAGACTGTGCAGTGGGCAGGGCCTGGCTCTCGGTGGACTTGCTGTGGGGGTTCACGCGACAAGGACGGGGAGAGTGTCAGCCATCATGGTCTCTTCCTCAGAAACTCCTTGGTGCTTTATTCCCCAAGCCTGGCTCTCATGACAGCTCCACTTAAGAATGGAGACCTTTTATAACCTCAGGCCATGTTTCATAACTGAAAAATTGGTGTCCTAATAAATCAGGATTTTCAATTCCACCCCAAAACTTGTTCGTTATGAAAACAGAACTCCTGAGCTGGCTAATGGGAACCCAACTCTCTTTTGAATGGGCTGACATCTACAACAGTTGCTAATGTGCATGCGTAACAGGTGATCAAGTCAAGCGTTCATGTTTCCCGCGATCCTCGACATTCCACAGACACGCGTCGACCCGCTCACTGCCTCACTGCTGAGGACGCAGCTGCGACAGGCGCACAAACACCAGCCGCCACCACTCCAGTGGAGGCAGTGCCCAGGACGGGGGCCGCTGGTGACAGGTGGACACTGACCTCACAGGGCACCTCCCTGGGGAGCACAACCACCGGCGGGGCCGCACTGCTCGGAGCATCAGATGAGGCCTCCACGTCCTCCCTTTCCACTCTCCCTGCAGATGGTTCTGCCGCTGGCTTCGTGGGCGCGCCAATCTGCAGGCAGTCGTCGGGCTCTAGAGAAAAGTTCACAAGGGGTCACCATCGGCACCATTCCCTCCACAGAGAGGCTCCTGCAGGACACAGCTTAATTGAGAAAGAGACGAGGGAGTGAGCTTAGGTAGCTGAGGACCAAACCACTGTCAAAACAGCACTTCCCAGCTCACTGAGGACTAGAGCCTGAGTGACTAAACCAGCTACATAACACGTAATTCCACCGGTAAATGCTCCCCAAATCAACCACCACTTAACATTTCTTTTAATAATAAAATAGAAACTCTGAAAAATGTGAAATTATCTTTTTCATATTGTAATTAAGAAAGTTATTTGATCTTAAATCAGAACAATTTTTTACCGTTCACAAATATTTCTCATTTTTTAAAAAGGCACACCTAGGCGACAGTTATAAAATAAACTAGCATTTCTATGAAACACTTATCTAAAAGTGAAACATCAGCATTCATTAAAATGTTAAAGGGTTTCATGAAAAGAAGGCATCTCCACCAAACAGTCTTGAGTTTTCCCAGGACAGTACTATGAAGAAGAATGCTTAAATATGCTATGTGAATTCTGAATCTCAAAGAAGGGCCAAGGATCATTTAAATTTTTAAAAGTTAACATTTGGTAGCTTACATTTGGTCTCAATCATTAAAGCATTTTTCTCTATTGAAGAAAAAGAGGTTGAGCGAAGAGGAATGGTTAATGTTTTTACTATTCAGTTTCAAAGTTCAAGTGTCTCACGGGGTGCAGAACCCACGTGGGAGAGTCACAGCTGCCAGAACTGGGAACCAGCTCTCCTGTCTTGGGCCACTACTAGGGACCGTCCGTTTCCAAAGAAGTCACCAGGCTAACACAGGCCAACATCTGACCTCATCGGAGGCTCTGAGAGAGTTACCCAGAGCCTCCGCAGAGGATGCCCTGTCCTGGGGCAGTGCCTGACCTGCACTCCGCCTGCCCACAGAAGCTACGAACCCAACCCTGACCAGGGAGGCATGGGGTTCTCCCTGCTCCAGCCCCCCTCCTCAGTCTGCTGGCCCTGAGGGGTCATCACTCCTCTTCGCTTCCCAGTGAGCCCTGATTTGGGCTCAGCATATGTTGTGTCCAAGGACCTCTCATCCAGGCCTACTGGGAGGGCTGATCACTCGCCCTGCCTCCAGAAAAGTCATGAAGTCATCAAGCCATGGCTGCTTGACAGAACAAGCAGCTATAGAATACCATGTCTCCTTGAAACTCCTAGCATGTAGCATGGATGTAACCTACAGTAACCCGTGTGCCATCCTGCAGGACCAAGCCTGCTTGAGTCCTCCTGCCCCATTCTGAGACCCACGGGCAATCCTCCTGCCCCTCTCTGAGACCCACGGGGAGCTCTCCCTATGTCCCGCAGAACCCCACAACCTTCCATGGTTACGACTAGCAGAAAACCCAGGTGGCACGAGTCAGGAGCATGCTTTGAGGTCTGACTACAAGATGGAAAGAAGAAGAGTCAAAGGCATCAAGATGGAAGTAGCTAGAATTTGGGTCTCACTACAACTGAAGCCGCCATTTCCACTGCGGTGATTTTATCAGAGAAGCAAGTAACCAGTTTCCCAGACAGGAGCTGTCTCCACACCACATTAAGGACTGTCTGGGGGTTTGGATTTTTTCTGTTTTATGAAAGTTGCTAAATACCTGGGGTTTCCAGATTTCATGCATGAAATGAAAATTCTCCAGCTTTTCAAACACTTGAATCAGCAGTCTCTCTCTCTCTCTCCCCTCTCTCTCTCCCCTCTCTCTCTCCCCTCTCTCTCTCTCTCTCTCTCTCTCTGTCTCTCTCTCCCACACACACACACACACACACACACACACACACACACACACAGAAGCACACATGTGCGCACACACCCCAGAACAGTGACAGGCTGTACAGACCTGACTCCATCATTCTGTGAGTGATGGAAGAACAGGGAAGCCAATTCCCCTGACCACACCGGGGAGGGGGCATGGTTCCCACAAGGGCAGAGTCTCTGATACTTTCTGCTAGTTCCTTCATGGCATCAAGAAAAGTAGTTTGATTTACCTGGAGGCCAGAAGCACGAATGCACAGAATGATTCATTGGCATGAATGTTCAGAGAGGCCCAGGGATGGTGAGGAAATGGAAGCCGTTTCAGCAATTTGGGATGGATTAAAACACTTCATGTGATCAAAGATATCACCACTAAGAAAAACTCCATGAGAGAACATTTAAAACAGGAGTAAGTTTAGGATATATCTGGAAACATCCAAGTCACAAAACTGCGGTTTAGCAGGCTCCCACTTCAGCAAAATGGAATCACCAGCCTTCTGGCTCAGGCCCTGCATGTCGGGGTCTGGGGACATGCCACTCCAGAGTCACAGCAGCAGCCAAGCAGACTGAAAACCTAACCTCTCCCTTTGACCCCTAAGAGAGGTGCAGACACAGCATAGGCACTGCCCCAGCTGGGGGTCAGGCGGCAAGTACAGGCCTGCTCCCCAGAAAGGACGGGGTGAATGCCAGGGGCCTGGCAGCTGGGCTGCACAGGCAGAGAGCTGAACCCTCCCTTGAGCCTGCACAGGCTGAGCCCCTTCCCGCTATGGGTTATTTACTCTTCGAAATGAACTACATGGTGAGTGCAATTATTCCCATTCTGGCACAAGAAAACTGATGACAGAAGTTAGAAAACCCACAGATACATGGTGAGCTAACATATGACAAAGGAGGCAAGAACATACGAAGCGGAGAGGAGAGGATGATGGGAAAGCGGACAGTCACAGGCAAAGAAGTGAAGCTGCTTTTTTACCCCAAACAAAAACCTACTTCAAAAATAGATGGAAGCCTTGGATGAAAAACCCACAACCACAAAACTCGTGGAAGAAAAGCTAGGGATGAGCTCCTGGACATCAGTCTCAGTGATGATGTTTTGCAACTGAAAAGATAACCCACAGAGTGGGAGAAAATAACTGCAAATCGCATATATGATAGATTTTAACATCCAAACTATATAAGGAACACACAGAACTCAATAGCAATAAAACAGTCCCATTAAAAAGAGAATCTGAATAAACATTTTTCCAAACAAGACGGACAGATGGTCAACAAGCATGAGAAAAGACGGTCAAAGACTGCTATCAGAGACATGCAAATCAAAACCACAATGAGATACCACTCCTGCCAGAATGACAGTCACCAAGGGTTAACAAGTTTTGGTGAGGATGTGGAGAAATGGAACCTTTGAGCAGAATCGGTGGGAATGTCAACTGGTGCCATCAGTATTCAATCAAAAGAGCATGGAGAATCCTCAGAATATTAAAGATAGAAATTATGATTCAGCAATTTCACTTCTGTATATTTTTACAAAGAAAATCAATGACCAACTCAAAAAGACAGATGCACATCCATGTCCATCGCAGCATAGTCACAACAGCCGAAGGGAGCACCAAACCATGAATGGACAGAGCACACACACACACACACACACACACACACACACACACACACACACACACACAGGGAAGGACCTTGAGGGTATTATGTGAAGGGAGAAGTCTGACAGAGAAAGACAAAGATCTTAGGATCTCACATCCTCGTAGTCAGCATGGAAAGCTAAACAACAACAAACCAAGATGGCAAATCAATGAGGCAGACAGGAGGGGTGAGTGAAACAAGTTCAGGGTCAAAGGGTGCAAACTTCCAGGAAGAAATAAGTAACTCTTAGGGGTGTGGTGCAGACACGTGGCTGCGTGGTGTCTAGTTAGATGCACCACACCTCATACCTGAGATCTGCTAAGAGAGTAAATGTGGGTGGTTGGGGATGAGTAAGCAAAGCATGGGATTTGGGGGACAGTGAAACTACTCTGTATGCTATATAATAAAGGGGGACATGTGTCTAAACATCTGTCCAAACCCAGAGATGTATGCCACCGGCAGGGCACCCTAAGTCAGCGAGGAACTTGGTCACGATGACATGTCAGTGGAGGCTCATCCTTAGATGTAGAAATTGTCCCCTCGGGTGAGTGATGTTGATGACGGGGGTCACTGCGCACGTTCCGGGAGCGGGCAGAGCATGTGGGAAATCTCTCTCAGTTCTCCTGTAAAACTGCTCCAGAAGTGCAGCCCTGAAGAAGCACACACATGCAGAAGAACAGGGAGGAATTCACAGCACGTTCCTGAATGCAGAAAACCTGACTAGGAAATGTATACCAAACACCACGAGTGGCTATTCTAACTGATGGGGTTACAGGTGGCTTTATCATATTCTACTAATAATAGTGATTATTAATAGCCAGTCATATGTACCACATATATCCTGGGTTTTCTATAATGAAAATATATTCATTGTACAGCGTAAACTCTTCATTCCTCAAATAGAGCAATGAAATGGTCCAGACTGGGGACAGAGCTTTGTATTTTTACCAATGCTCTACAATGTCTCAGTGAAGTAACAGACATTTCTGGGCATCATCACACACAAGCGGGTGGGAAACACTGCTCTGCGGGTCACGTGTGAAATAACCAGATCATCACAAACCACCTCAAAGTGACGTGAGCTAAGCAACTCCTAAAACAGCCTCTGCAGTGAACAACACTCTTTAAAATGGATGTAAAATCAGGGAACGATAACCGCAAATACCCTCATGCAGGATAATTCTGAGGAATTTTCTGAACAATCAATAAAATTACTTCATAAACTTAGTAAAAAAGCAAAGCATTCTAAAATAATTAAGCACTAGAAAGTAAATTTCCATTATAATGTAATTTCATAAAAGTCATATATATTTAATTTTTAAAGCTGATTGTATGTTTTCCAAAATAAAAACTTTAACACTTTTTTTCAAAAAATATAATTTAGTATAGATGTTTTAGTATTTTATTTTTTGTCAGTTGATTAAATTCTCATTTGACCTGAGACCAGAATTTCCTACAATTAACAAATCCAGGTGAAGATTGGAAAAAAGAACCTTTCATTTTTATCACTTTCAAATAGCTTTCATGTGGAGATGTGATGGAAAGAGAAATTTTTCCTCAATGTCCCATGCTTTTCAAATCTACCCTTGTTAAAAGACAAACCAAAGGTTTGGTTTCATCACAAATAATTTGGAAACAAAAGAGAAGAACCGAGAAGAGATGTGCTCACTGCTAAAAAGGCTACAAACCCCGCTCTCACCCACTGACCAGCCTCCAGAGTGCTGGAAACCCCTCCCACGACCCCGTCATGCTCAGTAGTGTGTGGAAGTTCAGTTCCCATTCAATGTGCCCTCTTTTCTTTGATTCTGACAGCAGGATGATTAAAATCAATGTTGCTTTTTCTAAATTTTCAAAAGATTTTAAGTAAGTCTTTCTCAGTTCGTGTAACCAGCGATGATTTGGAAAGGACTGCAACATTCTCATGGGATTTTGACACTGAACATCACTGTTTCTCTGACATTTAAAATCTTGGTAAGAGATTCTATAATCACAGTGCAGCACTTTTAAAAGCAGGTTTAGACAGGCAAATTCTAGCATGGTTTTCCAGAATTTTCACATCACAACAAAGACTAAAATCCTCCCCATCCCACCCCACCCCTCAAGAAAGTGAATCAATACACCTCCAAGACAGAAAGGGATGAATTTTCAAAGAAGCGTAATTTTCACCAAGAAGAGTCAGTCCTTAGCACATGTGGACACTCTGTTCTCTGTGGTGCATTATGAGACACAAAATAATAAATATTTCATTTAAGGTTACCTCCAAAGCAAAAATTATGATAATAATAAAACTTACCAAATATACGTGTATATATATGAAAAAATATGCATACATAGTATACATAAAATATATACATATATACATAAAATATGTTTTCCTACACGTAAGAAAATACTCAGTATAGCCCAGCAAATGTTGGCTGGCTATAAGAAGATAAATACATACAGATCCACACCTATGATGATGCGCACCTTAAACCAACATGTCACAAACAAAAGAATGAAGTAGTCCCCTCTCTAGCATCATTCACAAAAAATTATTCAAAATGAACTAGAGACTTGGACATAAGACTGGAAACCATGAAATTCTTGGAAGACAACATAGGAAAGACATTCCATGACATCAACCTTAAAGAGGCCTTTGGGGAATCAACTCTACCATGAAGGGAAACAAAAACAAAAATTAACAACTGGGACTACAACAAACTAAAAAGCTTCTGGGTAGCAAAAGAAAGTATCGCCAAAACAAAAAGACAACCTAATAACTGGGAGAAGATATTTGCATTCCACATTTCTAACAAGGGCTTAATACCCAAAACATACAAAGAACTCATAAAACTCAACAACAGAAAAACAGACAATCCAACAAAAAAAATGGGCAGAAGAACTAGAGAGACAGGTTTCCACAGAAGACATGCAAATGGCCAAGAGGCACTTGAAAAGATGTTCCTCCATGCCTATTTAAGGGAAATGCAAATCAAGACAACCATGAGACATCAATTTTACATTGGAGAGACTGGCTATTTTCCAAAAGTCTAGAAATAGCAAATGCTGGTGAGGATGTGAAGAAAAGGGAACATTTTTCCACTGCTGATGGGAGTGTAAATTGGTGCAACCCCATATGGAAAACA
The DNA here is from genome assembly GCA_004363575.1 of Solenodon paradoxus. Taxonomy (NCBI): domain Eukaryota; kingdom Metazoa; phylum Chordata; class Mammalia; order Eulipotyphla; family Solenodontidae; genus Solenodon; species Solenodon paradoxus. The sequence goes on from RJWH01001034.1 coordinate 353,007, forward strand.
GTATGAATATTCCTCAAAAGGTTGAATATGGAAATCTCAAATGATCCCACCATTCCACTTCTGGGTATTTACTCAAAAGAAACAAAAACACTAATTTATAGAGATAGATACACTCTGTTTATTAAAGCTCTACTCACAATAGGTGAGAACTGGAAACTAAGTGCCCAACATCAGATGAACGAATCAAGAAGATGTGGTACATCTGTACAATGGAATACTACATAGTCCTTAGAAGAGATGGAACCGTGACATTTGAATCAACATGGATGGAACCAGAGGGGACTATGTAAGTGAAACAACACAAAAGAAGAAAGACAGATACCAGATGACCTCACTCATAGGTGGAATGTTAAGAAACAAAGCAAAGGACGAGTCTAAACAAAACCAACCCCTGGATATTGGCAATAGAACCGAGGTTACCTGTAGGGAAAGGGACAGGCTGGGGGAGGGGCGGGGAAGAGCCAAAAATGGCCACAGAGTCCACTGGACCATGGCTAAGAACACTTGGTGATTCAGTGGAGGGCAGGGTGTGTTGACATGTATTTGAAAAATGGGGCAACTGCACATGTGGGTTTATATTAATTTATAAAACAAAGTTACCGCAATAAAGGGTAAAAAGTTATTATTGAAATGCTATTTCGATATTCTTTTTAAATTCTGTAAGTCCATATTGAACCTAGGATGTGAAAAAAGTTCACAAGGTAAAAATAGTGTCATGTGTAAGACTGTATAGAGAATGTTTTATATAATGAGTGCTTTGGAGACACAGAAAAAAAAAAAGAAATTGTTCTAAGTGTAGGTAGGAAAATACAGAAAAAGATTTTCATAAGCGGTAGCTAGGAAAAAAGGATAAGTGGGAGTCAGATAAGTAAATTATGAATGAGGACGAATGGGAAGTCTGCATGGGAATCAGACACTTGTAACTTGCGTAAATCCGATCAGTTTACTAGCCTCCATTACCAGTGTGCTCACACATGGGCAAAAACGGGCATTCAGATGCCTACTGTTAATACAAAGAAAAAGGCAGCAGCTACATCTACTTTGCTTTAAAGGCCCACTTTTCCCCTGGCACTGACCACACGAGAACTTTCTAGCTCCCGTCTCCAGACTCTTGTGGTTGCTTTCCCTCCACACTGAGCCTCCTCCCCCAGGTGGACACATGCAGGCAGGTTCCAGGTAAAGTCTCTGGAAGAGGAGGTGCCTTCGGTGGAATGTGTTCCGTCTTTACCTGCATCTCCATCCTACTGCTGAGCATGCTGCCCGACCATCTCCACCACCACCACCCCCACTCTCCAGAGCACCCCTCAGAGTGTGGCCTCAGGCCAGCAGGTGACTGGGAATGTAACCCTCCACCCCCACCACTCTACCTCCTGAAAGCAGCTCGTGACACATCACAGACAGATGCCATTTCAGGACACTGCACACCCTGCACCTTGTTGTGATGCAGGTTCCCTTCAATGAAATTAAAAAATCGTGCTGGCACCAAAAAGTCCCTGTCTTTGTGAAGGTCTTGAATGAAGCTGAAACGTGAGACGTGTGCAGTAATAAACTAGACCCAAAGTGGCCTCTCTGCACACCATTACAGCACACCTACAATGACAGAGATTGCACGCGTCGTGTTCCTCGCCCACCCATGTCAACGCAGGCTGAGGTCGGGTCGTCAGTATTTCTAGTGCGCACAGGAGGGCCTTCAACACGACAGATGCTTCCTGAGCGAACCCGCCGGCCCGTGCTTGGGAGGTGGAGGGTGTGGGCTGGCAGTACAGGCCAGGACTGTTCATCCACCCAACCTGCCGACTCTCTAGGGAAAAGGCCTCCCTGGAAGAAGTCACCACAGCTCGGCCAGGATGGAAGCCCCGGAGGCCACCAGGACCGTGACCTCACCCGCCACGCTCTCCTGCTGCTTGTCCAGCAGTTCCAGGGCGCGAGGCCGTCCCAGCAGCACCCCGGCCAGAGTTACTCCCCACAAGGGGGTCCAAGCAGCAGACGAGGGCCCAGGGGAACAAGCCCACGGCACCCTGTCCAGAGAGGTGGCGTGGACCGGGCGACCCTGTTCAGACTGTCTAGAACAAAAGGAAATCAGGCCCCGCTACGCAAGATGGCAAGCCACCCGCCTCGCACTGCCAGCTGTCCCTTCAGGGGAGGCACCGTGAGCGCTGAGCCCATTCTGGCCACCACGGTTTAAATCCCGGCTACGACGAGTACACCGACTGACGGTGCCTGAGAGCCGAATTCACCATGGACTCGTTCACGGGAGAAATGACTGTCCAGCGTGTTGCAAAATATTCCAGAAAATCCGGGCAACTCATGCCAGACATTCAGCGATTTGCCAATACCTTTTGCTATTCTTTTCTTACAGCTAAAGAAAGAAAAGGCAAAACTGCATCTGAATAGAGATCATAAACTGTGTACCCTGAGAAGGCGTGATAGCACGAGACCACTTTCGCTACAACGTTGGCTGAAAAGACGGCATGTGTGTGCGAGTGTGTGTGGAGAAGCCCAACTTGTACATACATGTAAGCAGAAATGTAACACAAACGCACTGTTTGTAAGTAGACGTATAATGGGGAAAAACTGCTATCTAACAGTGATTATTCCTGAGGGGTGCAAACAGTCTCATTTTGAAATCTGTCTTCCTTATTCTTTTCAATATACACTAGAATTTTAACAATGCATAAATATTACTTTTCCAGCTGATAAGACTAAAACAAACACCATCAATACATTATTCATCATACTTTTGGATGAGAGGAAAGAGGCGATTCTATTTTTCTATACAAATTTATATTTTATATTAGTAAAATGTTCATTACATATAATTGAGAACACACTCGAAAATCTATTTAATTCCAACAAAATTCTATTTCCTAGAGAAACTGACACTAACTTTTGTTGCTTTTCTAGTCTTTGAAGCATGCAAACGGTTATTTTTGAAAAGCTAAAATGGCACAATCTCACACACTGTTATTTCATATTCCGATGGCACCACGCAGTCAAGATTTTCACAGACGTAGCTTACTGTGCACATGTGCATCTCTGCTGCTTGCTGGGTTGCTGGCAACCACTGAAAACGATTTGTAGATGTGAGCCTCTCCCATAAATTTTTCAGCAGATAGAATTTTTCTAATTTCAAAAACGCGAGGACATACATACTTGGTATCAAACAAGGCCCAGAAGCAGAAAACAGATCTAACTAAGGTAGGATGAGGGTCACACAACTATAAATAGCAAATCCAATCACCAATTCTGAATTTTGCAAAATAAAAGATGAGAACAGTGTGACCGTGGGTGGAAATAAAAGGCGATTCTGTTCGGACAGCGGCTGGGTTTGCTGGGTTTGGGGGACCAAACAGGAGGTCGGGGGCTCTGGCACGCAGGCCAGGCTTTCAGAAGAGGTCATCATGGTGAAAGGTGACAATGAGGCACACTGGTGCTGGGCAGAACTCCCACCCCACTTGGGTTGACCCCCGAGATGAGCAGCTGGCTCATGGTTGACGCCTGTGGCTCAGTGACTCGTGCGCAGTGAGCGGACCACCCACTGTCGGCAGGTGTCCGACGAGACGAGCCTGCGGTGGCAGTAGGCACCCTCTGTGCAGGACCTGTCTACAATGGTCCCTCCATGGTGGAGGCTGTCTGATGGCAGACAGGCCGGACGTGGGGCAGGTTCCAGGGTACAGCTCTTGGAGGACAGGCAGCCAGGTCAAGAGCTGTCACCTACAGGCAATGGGACCGGCTGGAAGGGGCGGCCCAGCAGTGGAAGAAGAAAATGAGCCTGGGCGTTTGTTTGAATGATTTGCAGAACAACAGGCTACCTCCCTCTGCTGCCACGAAGGAGTAGTCGAATTAAGTAACACAGGCAGGGAAGAAATTATACAAAAATATTGCCCTGCATGTCATATGCGGGCCCTGTGGCTCCTCTTGTGCCCAGTAAGTGACCACAGTCCTGTCACTGGTGCCCCTCCTGGCCGTGCCGCCCACAAGGCAAGGCAAGGCTTTTGCTGTTGTTTGTGTAAAGGCAGCTTATTGACGGAAGACGGTATCGTGATGTTATACAGGTGTGTCGTGTTCTTCGTCAAGCAGCGTCCGTACGGTAGGTCCCCACCACCAGCCACTTCTTCCTCCACCTGTAAGTGGCCCACGGCCACAGCCTGCACATGCCGTTCACCCCTGGGTCTCCGGTGGGATGTGAGACGACGAGGGATTCTTCAGAGCTGAGAAAACCACACCTGGACCCACAGTCCAGCGAGATGTCTTGGGCACGGGGTGTCCAGGCACGAGGTCTCGGGCGTCCACTCCACGGCCACACAGAGCACATACCCTTGACCTTACGCCAGTGTTCTCACTGGACCGCGGACTTGACAGAGGGCAGCTTACGTGCGCGTGTGAATATACCAGCCTGGCTGTTCCCTGAGTTCCCTCCCAGAGTGACTGCGCTTCTGGAGAATTCCCAGGAGAGATGTCTATGCTATCAAACTGGCTGCGGAAGAAAACAGCTCGATGGAGCAAACATGTGACTCCTTATCAAATCAAGTTAGCAGTCACGAGGAAGGAGCAAGGGGCCACTGTAAGGTGAAGGAGGCCTGAATTGCTGTGGACAACTCAGTGCATCCTACATAGACGCTGATTTACAGAGGCACCTTACACCTGCACGACTCTGATGGAGTGCTCCTTCCATAAAATTAAAAATACATACACATAGCATAAACTATAAAAAGAGGCAGTCTCCTCAGTCTAGACTAGATTTGAAGGGAACAGACACATCCCTAATTCTCCTCACGAACCTTCAGGTCCTGCACAACTATCCCAGCAGAACCAGTGCTCCGGCTGCAGACTTGCTTTTAAATATATTTGTCTGCGTGCCACACATTTCAAATAGCAATCAGCACCTTAACCACAACTATCGCAGAGTACTTCCATAAAATAGCCGAGAACCAGTACCTGAGGACTGCATTTTAACTTCTAATAAAGTAGACAATGCCAGTGCTGTAGTCATGTAAAAGCTTCAGGATGTACTAGTTTCAGTTTCATATTTTCATGTGACTAGACAAAATGACTCTGAAACTGTGTGCCTCCATATAAAAATCAGCCTTTAAATGAGCCCTGCATTTCCTCTCCATTCTCAGAAATATTACACATACAAGTACAAACTCTCCTCAACTTGATGAAACTGTATGAACTTAGTCTACCCACTGTTGATGCAGAAATAGTTTCTGTGGCTTTCCTGTTTATTACTGAGCTATACTAAGATGAGGAAGGACTCTTCAGTAACCCTAGGGCAATGTTCCAGAATATGTCTTGCTGACAGATAAGTCCCTAGAGAAGGCTGTTTGGGTAGGAATAAAAATAAGAGGTAACATGCTGCATTCTGACTAAGTCTCAAATACCCTAGGTACAGATTTATATGCATGGTTGCATTTAAAATCTTCATCATCATCTTAACAGAACACAATCTACTACTTTCTGATTTTTCTGAAGAACTGAGTTTTTAGAAAGTTTAATAAACTGTCAGAGGTCACAGGGCTGGACTCACATGAGGGCTCTCTGACCCCAAAACCTTGCCATAGACTACTTGCAATGAGGTATGTGAAGACTTCAGCGATCACAGGCCCCTGACACAGCCCCCGGCCCTCCACAGAGTGAGGAGCGTGACACCACACTGCCTACTTAGTGACTGTATCGTGCTCCACTGCGGTCACTCAGGGTTGCCCTGCTTGGACAGCTCTGTCCCACCCTCATCTCCCCTCCTCAACCAGCCCCATCTCCACCCTCATCTCCCCTCCTCAACCAGCCCCATCTCCATCCTCTCCCATGTGCACTGTTTGCTTTTTCTGTCTGTCTTTTCTCCCTGGTCCCTATTTCCCTCTAATGACATTTCAGCACTCACACAGTCACTGCTCTTTGGACATTCTTAACTTCATGAGAAAATGTCACAGGTGCCATATTTTCTACATAGTACACTTTGTCTCCTGTCTCTTCCATTAGATGGTGAGTCTGGATAAGTAACTGATATTCTCCCTCTTCAAGACCAGGCCACTGCAACACACACCACGTGGCAGAAGCTTAATAGGTGTCAGTTGGGAAAAACCACCTTTAGTGAGAAATCTGCAAGTCAAAGTGGAAAACAGGTATTCTAAAGGAAAGATCCTATAGCCATTACATATTTTTCAAAAGAAAATTATGTAAAAATGAGTACTATAGATATGGATCTAACGAGCATGCGAAGTGATAGAAAAATTAATTTTCTAGGTTATGAAACAATCATATCTAAAATTTAAATGAGTTTCAGGAGTATGAAAAAAGCACCCTAATGTCTAAATGTCACAATAAAGAGGGAAATTATAAAAACGTTTAGTTTCAATGAACAACAGAACAAGGCTGGAACGCAGAAAGAGCCCAGATGGGCTACCTTGCTGATGGAGCGGGCCAGACGGACAGCTGTGCTTCGGAGTCACGGCTATGGGACAGGACACCCAAACCAAAGAGCACACCCTGAGGACAGAAGGATGGAACGATGAGGAACCGAGAGGTAGGGTGAGGCATGGCAGGGCAGAAAAATGCAAAAGATCTTTGCTTGTGATTTTGAAACACGAGGCCCAATGTGAAAAAGAATACACTGCTGATCGCAGAGGTTTCCAGGGGAAATCTGGAAACTGACTTTAAAAGTAACACATTCTTTTTTAAGGTGTTTTTAAATTGACTTTATGGAAGGAATACCGCATTTTAACAGACTTGGTTTGAGGTACACGTGTGGTAAATTTACGTCTGTAGATTGGACAGTAGATTCACCATGATTCCAGTTTTCCCCTTCACTTTACAGGTGACCCCTCACCATTCAAAGTGGGCAGCAGTGTGCTGCAACTCACCCACCGGCGCAGAGCTGCGGCAGAGGCTGCAGGACGTCGCTGGACATGAAGCATTCTAGCGGCTGCACGTGCAGGCCAGGCCCTGCCTCAGGGCACAGAGACCTTCACTGGGATGCTGCTGATTAGCGCCCGGGGGCACCAGGGGCACACACTCCCGCAGGGACGAGCAGGGGCCGTGACGCGGCCTCAGCCGTGGTCTCCCTGCGATGTTCCCTCAGCTCTCACCCGACCGAAGCACAACCCGGTGCGATCTGGAGAGCACACTGATTAGACTTGAGCGTGGAAACACCTACGAAACCAAAAATGGCCCTGCTGCCCCCGAAGCACCAACAATGACTCAGTCAGATCAAACCCAGATTTGCTCGGGAGCAGATTTATTTGGAATGCAGGTATTATAAAGTACCAGACACAAATTTTCCAGTTGCCAATCCTCATGCGTTTCTATTTTTATTTACTTAACAATTTAAAAATATATTCCTGGGCCCCCCACTTCCGTCTGGTGACCCCTGTTCTGCTGTCAGCGGCCACTAGTTTACTATTTTATGCAGTTACTTGGTTTCCTTAACTTCCACATATACGTGCCATCATCCAGTGTCTGTCTCTAGGATGTCTTCCATACTGCAGCCAATGACAAAACTTCATCCTTTTTATAGCCGTGCAGCATTCCATTGTGTATGTACCACATCTTCTTTATCCTCCCAGCTGTCATGGGCACCTCAGGTGTTTCTGTATCTTAGCTATTGTAAGTAGAGGTGCAGTAGGGATACGTGTGCGTGTGCGTGCGTGTGCGCGCGTGTGCGTGTGTGTGCGTGTGTGTGCGTGTATCTATCTTCAGGTTAAAACTTTCATATTCTTCACTTATATAACCAGAAGTAGAATAATTGCCAGATCATACTATATTTAGTTTTTGAGGAATTCCACAATTTTTCCAAAGTAACTGTACTAATTTATTGTCCTGCAAAAAGCATTTGAGGGTGGTTCCTTTTCTCTACGCCCTTGCCAACACTTGTCATTGTTTTTACTCTTATTTAAAAATCAGAATGTTAATAGTACACAGACCTCACAGCTTTTGTGAGGATTAAATTTAAAAAAACATGCACAAGCTTCTTAGAACAATGCTTGGTCATAGAAATTAACAAATGCATATCAGAAAGTACGTGATTTTTTAACGTGACACCGCGCACACCGCAGTGTGTCTGTGAGCTGGATTTTCACAGGGAGCGGCCGGCGTGGGTCCCCGGCTCCTCACGCTTCTGATTCTGTTCCGTCTTGGGGTCTTACTGCAGAGCTGTCAACAACGTGGAGGACATCTTATGTGAGACCACTTTCAACTCTAGAACTGCTCTGATTTATTTATAAACTTTAAAAAGTGATTCTTCAAATAAAGTGCTAGAAAAATCTTCACTGTAAATTTACAGTCTTCCATCTTCCATGAACGTTCGCCCGTGTGTGCTCGTCCCGGGAACTCCGTGCTGCTCCCTCCTCAATATGCTACACAGCTCTGTGTAGGTAAGGTTGTCTTACTATTAAAATCTCTGCCTCCACACATTGTATCTTGTTTCATCATTTTTAACTATGGAAATCTTTCATTAGAGTGTAACATTGATTTTGGCGAGATTTCAATTTTCTCAAAGAGCAGTTGTTAATATATCATTCCTGAGCCAAAGGCAAAGTCTGACATCATGACTTATCATTTCAGACTTTTTTAAACTAAAAAACTTTTATTCCCACGTCTATTCAGCAGCATGGTCGCCTACTTAACTTTCCCTCCAAGATAAATTACGATTTTGTTTTAAATGATCCTATGTACACATCTGGCAAGAACGCTCTACTTTCAAATTGCTTATATTGCACAGTGAAAATTTATCTCTGGAATGAAATATGCCAAAATGTTAAAGTGGTTGCCTCCAGGTTTTGTTATTCTCAGTGACTTGTGCTTCTGTTTCTTTTATATTTTCTGCACTATGCAGACTTTTTACAGTGAACATGAATTATTTTTATAATTAGAAAAAGTAAATCAAAAAGCTTTTCTATATTTTCCTTTGGAATGAAAAATTTTTGTCCATAATTCAAGTCATCTCTATTGCAGAGGCCAAATAAGCTATAAAAGTAAATATCTGAAATGATATATTTCTTAGGAAAGAAAGAATGTAGAGGAAAAAAATATGAACTATAACAAGCCAGCAGACAGAACCCCTCGCTCAGAAGGTCAGGCGAGAGAAGGGGGCATCTGCAGGGTGGGTGACATCCAAGTGGGACTGAAACACGCATGCTCTCACCACCATCGCGTTAACTAAACAGAACTCCTGCTGAGGTTCTTGACTGAAGGGAATGTGGAATAGCAGCTTGGTTCTTCAGATGGGAAGCTATTAAGAGACTGATGAGCATCACCCACCACCTATAAACACGTGTACAGCATCGCACCATGGTCTAGTATCAAACAGCAGATCCAGGAGGAACGTTCTGAGAGGATGTGTGTTGATTTCCATTTACTGCAATATCCCTCTTACAATCCAAAAGGGAATCGTAACTGTCTAGTGAAGCGGATGACACGAACTGTGAACGTAAGTTAGAGTAGCTAACACACGCAACTACAACTCTACCATGTAATCTGCAAATGGGGACTGAAAAACCCTACACTTTCTCAACACACAATAATATCATTAAGACATTAGTGAGTATAATTTTAAATAGCTTGTGCAAACTGAGATGATATGTAGGTGAATATGTAGTTACACATTCATACTACATGAATGTCAGTGGGTACTGGGGGCAGAGAGCAGAGCAAGGATGAATTGGGAGGTGGGAGAACATCAAGGACATCAGACCCTGAGCACCAGGCCTGGGTCACCATGGGAAAGCACTGGGGTGTGTGCCTGTGACTGTCCACCCTCCAGAACAAGATACATACAGTTATGAAGTTAGAAAACAAAGGGCTGTATAAGCATCCAATGTAACTATAAACTTGCTTGTGTAACCTGCATGAAGAATGCTGTGCATGAACCCAATAAACAGGTGGAAAGCAGAGTATTCAGGGCTCTCCGTCCGTGAGACCATTGCCCCCCTGAGCCCACCCTTTCTATCATCTCACTCTCTTGAGTTTCTCAGTCTCCTGCGGTGCCCCCTCCTCACCCCTGCTCCCGGAAGCAATTCCGGTAGGTGGGTTCCTGTGCATGGCTTCAAAGATGTTCGAGTTTTTCATCTTCTTTAGTTATCAACATAATTTAAACTGCCTATTCTGTTTCTTGGTGGAGAATTAAGTCAAAAGAGGAGGGCCCCTCACTTCATTCCCCACGTGAAGTGTAAATATAGGGGAAATTGCATGCAGGAATCATTTTGTATCAAGTTTAAGTGGCCTTACATCTTTCCAGCATAAACGTGAGTGCAGATGAGAAAACGTTCGCTCCTCCTGTCTAGGAAAATCATTACTACGGCTAGCAAACGGCTGCTGGCCAGCCAGGGTGGGGCGTGCCCACATCCAGCACGATGCCCAGCTCCGGATGCCCTCCGGCGGCTCGCTGTCTCTGAGGGTCGAGCACCGTGGGCCCGGATCGCAGCTCTGCAGCAGCGTCACAGCATCAACTGTTTGACAGACTTTGGAGCCTGATGTTTTCTTCAGTAAGATGGTGAGACCTGATGTTTGTGCGCTCTATCCCGTCCTTTTAACCCAGATGGGCCGTTCGGAGGAGCCCAGGGCGGCTCTGTTTGTACAGCAGATGACCATTTCCACGTGCGGTGAGAAAGACCAGCTTTTTGCAAAACCCAGGAACGATTACCCAAGGGCAGGCAGGAACTGGAGCACAGAAAAGAAGGCCAAGGTACCCAGCATGTAGTTCAGAGACGACGGACAGTCTGAACGACCTGAGCCCTGGTTCTCACTCAATGGGAGCAGGAAAAATCTGGAATAGGGTCGAGTGCCGCCACTGAGATGGAGAGAAGTGCCACGGTGTTCAGAGCCCCAGTGCGGCACAGCTGGGAGGCTCCTGACGGTGGTTTATCTCATTAGCAACAACGTGCACTTCGGTCCAGTCGGGACTAGTGCGCTTCTGCCGACGACCTGCTATTTGTTTCATGCTTCCATGTATGTAACAATGACCCCAAAATGACACTAAAAATAAAATGAAATCCCAAAATGAGAAATAGATTCAAAAAGATAAACTGGTTAAAAGGAAAAATAAACTTCAAGGAGAGGCTGAATGTGTGTCATAAATTGAGGGAAATGCCTTCAAACCTGTCTCTGCAGCCTCAGGAACAGTCTGAGCTGCTTTATTAAATCATGCAAGCAGAGAGACTTTGGGACAAAATGAAGCCCTTGTGCACAGCATCACATACCTGAACTCACATTTATAATTCAAAAAAAGTGCATTAATTTCTGGTTAATGCACTTTTCAAACAATCCATCACTTTAATTGGAATTCTGAAGCTATAATGAACTATTAGTTTCTTAGAGAATGAAAAAAAGCAGATATTCAATCCTTGAATCTTAAAGTTGGCAGCCAATAATTTTTCAGGCCTTCATACATTCTAGAAGTACAAAGACAGTTCTCCTGGCCTATGTCCAAAATTTATCAAATGGTCATTACCCACTTACTATAAGAAGTGATTCATTATTATCTAAATAAGTGGACAACTAGTGTAGATGTTTTAAAGCACGCTGCTAATTTTTGAAACTATCACAGTTTCTAGCTGCCTGGGTGCCCCACTACATCGGTCAAACTTTCCTCTCTGAGGATGGAGTTTCCATAACCGCAGGTGTGGAGACAGAGGCGAGAGACAGCCCGGTGGGGTGACCCCAGAAGCATGTCGGGAAGACGACCCGGGTTCCTGGGGACGGAGAACGAAAAGGTGAGGTGTCTGTGAGGTGGACAGTTAACTGAATATGGGGAGCAGGGCACCACATGACGGCGCTGCAGGATGAGGTGTGTGGTGCTCAGGCTGTGGGGTGGATTGGGGGCCCCCCTTCTGTGCCCCCTCTCTCCTGCACAGCCCGATGTCCAAGACCTTAAGATGGGTGTTTCACCCACGTTGTCCATCATGTGGGCTGCGCTGGGCCCTAGTCACTCTGTTCTGTGACGAGGGCACGTCCAGGCCGAGTCGTAAGCACACTACAAGGCAGATGCACGTAACCTCCATGACACAGTGACGGGCAAGGCGACCTCCAGGAAAAGCCTGTGCCATGCTGAGTTCCTGCCAAAAAGCCCTCGTGCATCTCCCCCGCCGCCCTCTGAAAAGACCACTTACTTAAAAGACGACAGCTGAGCAACTACAGTCATTCAGTCTGAGAGCTGGCAGACATGCGCGCAGATGAAGTGAACCTGTCACTTCCAGAAAACTCTATTTGTTAGCAATGAGCAAATTTGTATTCTCAAGTCAAAAACAGAACTTTGGAAAACTAAAAACCATACCACGAGCTCGAGAGTTTCCAGACACCTAATCCTTTTCAGATCAGTGGTGACAAGGAGTGTGACATGGAGATGCTTTAGAATGAAAGGTGTCAATACTCGGAAGTTCGGGTCTCACTAAGCCATCATCTTCCAGACGTCCAGAGGACGATATAAAGCCGCGCACGGCTAAAGGTCAACTATACAGGGAAGAACAGAAGTGGGCTGTGACCGTGAACTCCATGGTGTAAACAGATGCTGACTTACGATGGTGCTCAGCTAACACCCGTACAGTGTCATGATGCAACGTTCTTTACTCAAATGAGTGAAGTGCAAGACGGAACTGCTCTTTGACACAGCACGGGAAGTTCCCAGTGTAATTCATGATCCCAGGTTGCAACTAAGCTTCAACGAACTACCACTTGCTGAGTTTAAGTGCAGTATTACAGAAGAACGTTCTTCCCTTTTCTAACTACACAGGGACGATTTTATTCAACATGTTCGTAGAAGCCACGATGAGAATCTCACATCTATTAAACCAAACACCAAAAGAGTATTATTGCAAAACCGTAAGCTGTGATGCTTTCTCACTGATTTTTGCTTTTGAAAGCATTGCCCATTTACACAGAATATGGTATCTGTGCTAACATATAATAAAGGTGCTACTTTTAAATGAGCTAAAAGTTTCAATGTGTGAATTTTAATTTCTGACATAATAAAATCAATTTAATTGACATAAACAAAAGCTCAAAAGTTCTTTGAGGTTCTCAAAAAGTTTAAGAATATAAAGCTATCTTGAGGGTAAAGACAGGGTTAAAAAAGCAGCACTCAGACCGGAAAAAAGGCTTTAAGAAACAATTAGGGAGAGGGCCAAGGACAGATTCTGGGAGGTACGTCCTCCTCCTGTGTCCCAGCCTCTGCATGCACCATCTGTCCTCCAGACTCGCTCTGCCCTCTAGACACAGTGTCCCCAAGAAGTCCTTTGTCAGCCCGCATCCGCTCCCCTGGACCACTGTGTGTCTTCTCTCGGTTCTGGAGCAGGGCTGCAAACCCACGGTCAGAGGAACCCAAAGCTGTCAGCCGCCCCCCAGCCCAGGCTGGCTGTCCTGTCTCCACGCAAGACCAGCCAGACCCCGGTCTGCTAAACTCTCCCTGAAAGACAGTCCCTGGCCCCAGAGCATTTGTCTGTGTGTCACATACCCCAAAAGGGAAGGGTTTAAATAAGAACCAGTAATTGAGGCTTCGAGTCTTTTTTATCACCCTATATTTATGAGTAACAGGCATTGCTATAAATGTGTGGCTAGACAGTAGCTAGGCAAATGTTTTCTTTCTAATCTGGTAAACAACTATGTAACAATAGAACTGACCAGTAATTATCCGAATGAGATGTTTAAATGGCTGAAAATAATCACCCTGGTAAGATTTACACTTTCTGATGGTTTTAACTGACAGCAGATTTACAGAGAGCGGTAACGAAGCGGTAATGGACTGAGACAAGAATGTCACTGTCACCACGCAGGGGACCCTCTGCAGCTCACAGAGGGCTCCTTCTGCCCGCCCACTGGGAGAAGGGCGCCTTAGAAGGAAGGCGAAGGGGGGTCATATGGCCCTGAACACATCAGGTCGGCACCCAGGAGAGGCAGCTGCTGGACTCCCGCCCCAGATCCGAGCAGCACGCCGGCTCCTTTGCCGCCCTCCCGAGAGGTGCCCCCGGGTGCACGTGGACAATGAACAATAATACAGATGGCTCCATTTAGTTAAGTGCCACATCACGCTTCCTTCTAATTTGCTGTTGTTATAAATACAGAGCAGTGAGTTTCCTTACAGTGTAAGTTCCACTATGAAAACTACTTTTTCCTTCGCAAGGACTCTGGTCTAACGGCCTGCACAGCGCTGGGCATTGCAACGAACACGAAAAGGAACTGCAGTCTTTTCTTTCAGTGAAAGCCCCACAACGTTGTTTGATAACTGACAGGTGATGGGGAAGTAGGGTACACTCAACACCTATGAAAAGTTATTTTCCTTTTCAGTTAAAGATCCCTGGATGACTTATTTTGGAAAAAAAATGATTAAATCTCAACGATTTCTAAGAATCCCTTTATCACATGAATTTAAGCATAAGTTCCTTTTTCATAGGCATTTAAGAGAATTTTAATCAAAAGCATTTTAGAATCACTTAAAAACTTTTAGTTTTCACTTCAACTAAATGCTAACAAATTTTCTCACCAGCAATCTGTTGAAGCTTTACGGATATTTTATTTCAGAGCAAGTTGTGATCATAAAATGAAACATAAGAGACAAAGGCAGTTTAGGCCACATCTCAGAGGTCAGTCAGAGATCTTAACCCGCTGAAATGCCTGGTGCTCACAGGCCTTAGTGTGCTTTTAGTTAATAACATTCCTTTTCAAGTTTCAGGTGTTTCTAGCAATCTGTTTATACAAATAAAACAGAACTGGAATTCAGAAGTATCGGTCCCTTTAGAGTGAACCAAAAATACCACAGATAACACCACCAAGAAAACTCTGCTCCCCGCCACTGCACTGACAGGGTTCGGTAGCCCCGGGTCTGCGCTGAGGTCCTCTGCCCTGGTTTCCGGGTGTCCTGTGTTCCCCAGCAGGAGACTGTGTGTTCGTGACAAGGCGAGGGCAGACTGGGATCCCCAGCCTAGGGACATCCAAACTGCAGCAAGAAATTTCTTTCCCCAGCGTGGCTCTGAGTGGAGCCCTAAAAAGACTGCTCTGTTTTTCTCAAATGATGTGCATTCCCACTGGTAGAGTCTATCTAAACAATGGCCGAAAACCACAAACCAGAAATTTAGTGTAAAGTGGAGCAAATATTGATTCTATAAGTATCAGAAACATGGAAAACGCTGAGTAATTATTCTGTAATTTCGAAAAGATTTTTAAGCTACTAAGTATTAAAGGTCTTTTTTCAGATGAAAAGAAAGATACTAATTACCTGTAACTAATAACTAAATATAAGTTAATAATATTAATTTAATTAGTAGGTTAAGTATCCATCTTAAAATTTCTACGGTATCACTGAAAGAATAAGGTAGCATGCAAAGGGAATGGGGAGACACAATCCAAAAGGAAGCAGAAAAAAGAGAAGGAAAAGGAAATATGAAAAATGGAGCAAACAGAAAACAATAAATATTAGATAGTGTAACTGAATCCATATGCATCAGGCATCACAAATGTGAACTGACTAATTATACATGTGAAGACTGAAGTCATAAAACTAAATTAAAAAATTCAGTTCTTTTACCTTTTATAAAATAAATACCAACTATTTAAAGATAGAGCAGGCACGTGAAGATGATTCAAAATAAAATAACAAGTAAGTAACAGCTTGTTCTAATGGTCGTACAGCACATAGCAAATCAAGAAGTGATCAATACCAGCCCAGAAACAGAACAGGCTATCGTCTGTCTCATTCTGAATAACAGAGACCACATCGCAGATCACATAACAAAACTTCCAAGTCGATGACAGAAAGACAACCAAAAGGCCAGACTTGTATGTATATACTTGTACAGAAATAAAAATGAAAAGAGAAAAATATCTGGAACTGAGTAACACTGAAGAACGCTAAGAACCTGATGGGTATAGAAGAAGGGCTCAGAAATCAGTCTTCAATGCTTGCGGTCAGAAAGGAAAGGGTCAAACATCATCGACGAGACGGCTGCAGCAAGAGCTCCAGAGCCACCCACACAGGGTAGGAGGAGAGGTGAGGAAAAGCTTCCAAGCAGAATGAATCTGGGATGAAGCTGCTGATAAAGCGTCTACGGGTGCTGCTGCAGTCTGTCCGGGAAGGGACAGCAAAGGAGGGCAGGCCCCCGGACCGCAGGCAGCAGTACAGGTCGGGTCCTGGGACCTCCCAGCGGAGCCTCCTGCCAGGACAGGCTGAGGGACCGGGCGGCTGAGCAGGCCCGGGGGAATCTGCTGTGACCTGTGACTCCCTTTCCTTTCCCATCTGCTCTGCTGCAGCATCGGTGTTTCTAGACATCGCCTCTCTTAGGGGTCAATGAAGCGAAAAATGTTGGTAAAATGGAAACAGAGCAGCGGGTCAGGGCTCGTCCTAGAAGGTTGTGCAGCAATCCATCACTGCCTTGACCGAGTTCCATAGTCCCCATCACCACCTGGAGCCTGAGACGAGAAGAGCTAGGGTGAAAGGACACAACAGGGCACACACCCAGCCTGGGCGCTGGCCCGGCTGCTTGGAGCAAACCAGGAGCCGGAAGGTCCCCCAGGCAGACACAGAGTGCGGGAGGTGGGGGGAGTCAGGTCACCCGGACCCCCCCGGACACGCGGCAGAACCCGTGTGGGGAAGGACAGAGAAGTCGAGGCCAAAGAGCAAACCTAAGAATAAACTCGATGAAGGGAAAGGAAGGCGCTGGTCACTAGCTCCCCACCCCGAGGGGAGCATGTGGGTTTGAATCGCCCCCCAACTCAGGAAACAGGAAATCTAACCTTTTTGGTTGCTTAAAGGAGACAAGACACTCAGGGGCACCAGGGGCTGTGGTATCTTTCTTCAGCTTCTTTCAATATTAAAAACTTTTCTTGGCAGCCTTGATTATAATATATCTTTCTTTCATAAACTTTTATATAATTCTCTCTGATTTTTCTTTCATATTAGAACATCTAATTATTTCCATGACTTTTTGTCATTTTTTTATTCTTTTTAGCATTATCATGCTTCTGAATAATAAGTTTCCTTTTTTCTTTGTATAATTTCTCTGTGGGATGGGAGAAGGGGGAAAAGAACAACTAAACTGAATTCTACATTTTTCTGCTATTTAATTTTATCATTTCTTGAAAACCAGACTTTACGTGTTCAACAGGAGTAATATGAGATGAGATACTCAGCAGACGCCTGGTCACAAACACAGGTGCGCGATGGCGCAGACCACAGCACTGCTGTCAAGGGACCACCTGTTTTATGCATGGTTGGGAAACTGCTTATAGATTTAAATTCTCGTAGCTAAGGCAAATGACCATCTTTGAACACCGCTTCCTGCGCTACTCTGCTGTAATTTCTACTTGGCAGGTGCATTTGGTCACTCGGACAAATCAGAACCTACCACGCCGATGAGGGAGGATGAAAGATAACAGGGTCTGGAAGATGGCCCTGTGCTGTCCACAAAGTGCAAACTCTCCTACCAACAGCAACAGGGATACAATTAAACACAGAACAGACTGTCGCCAACAAAGCCACCGAAGGGGCTCCGCATGAAACAAAACTAAAACGACAAAAGCTCTTTCTTCAATGTTTTGACTGTGTAAGTGCCTCAGACAACCTGAGTTCTTCGAGGACACAGACGCAGTGTGTGCGGACCGCTCCAGGCTTCCCGCCCGTCTTCGGAGCTGCTCTGCTGCCGGGCAGAAAGCGAGCACTGAAAACAGCTAACAGTGACAGCCAAGGGGAGTGAGGGGTCCCCATCAGTCAGAACAGAGCAGCAGGGGGGGGGGCGCCACCCTCAGTGGCGGTCGCCTCCACGCAACTTCAGGTGGCCGCATCTGTGACGGGAGCAGCGTGGGTCCCAAAAGCGGAGGAAGTGTGGCTAAAGTGTGGCTAAATGAGGAACTACACCAAAATAGATGTTTATAGAAAGCTACTGGCATCGTGGGGGCAGAGAAGTCAAGCCCTTCATGGTGGGGGAGAAAAACCAGAACACAAAACCCCCCACTGCCTAGCGCCACTGCTTAGAGAGAAAAAATTCACTTTACTCAGGGATACAAAGGAAAAATGGACCTGTACAGGATCTTCATAAAGGTACTGAGAGAGAGAGAATGCAGTACACCGATGACACGCCGGAAACACATAATAAAAATGTGTTGCCATCAAAGAAGTAGAAAGTTGTGCAAAAACATTTCACCGTGCATTTTTAGAACATACCGAGCAGCCCACCCCACAGATGTAAGCATATGGGCAGAAACGCAGGTGCAGGCAGAGGCTGCCAGACACGAATAGGGGCGACCGGCAAGCTCCAGGCCTCCCCTGAAAGGCACAAAAGTACAGGCAGAACATGAAGGGAGACCCATGATGGTGAAGGAGGTACGAGGGATTAAAGCGATAAACGCAAAGACATAAATGGGTATCAGTAGCAAATCAAAAAGAATAAGAAATTGTTGAGGGCATCTCAGACTAAAGAAATCCAACATGCATACAAGCAAAATCCCCAGAAAAGAAATGACAAATATGTCAAGTATCAGTCATGAAACTATTCCTGACATGAAGGAAGATTTGAATCTACTACATCTTCAGGGAAAGATCACACCCCCCGCAAAAAAAGGAAAACACACAAACACAGCATCTAACGTATCTTTAGGCAGAGCTGTCACGAGGAGAACAGCCTGGTGGTGTCACTAAACCTCAAAGATAAATGAAGGACCCTGTAGTCATCGGCAAATACAAGTCCCTAAGCTCCACGACGCTGCAGGGAGGAGTCTCATCAATGTGCCTGACCACAAGGCGAGAGACAGACACTCTGAGCACAGGAGAAACTGCCCCTGTGGGACCTTCCCGAGGCCCCTGTCAGACAGCCTCCGTCCCACCAGGAGATGATTCCACCAATGCGCCAACACACAGGCACCCTGGGCAGGACATCCCCAGTGGACCGCGGGCCTGTGGCATCAGTCCCCGATCGCGCGGGGCCTGGTCTTTGCTGTCTGCTAAGCGGTCGTGGGTGGCTTGGCTGTGGGACCCATGTCTCACGTGTGTATATAGCTTGCCAGGTTTTAGGGTAAGTTGTAAACAAACAATAGATAACTGGAAAAGGGCTTTCAGAGTCCTGACTTTAGGTTCTGGAAAAAGGGGGTTTTCTAGAGAGTTCTGGTGTGTGAGTCCCACCTGCCCGCAGGAAAGGCAGGGCCACAGCACCCAGACAGAGGAGCTTCCAGGGTCCACCGTGCAGCTTGGAACGCAGAAGCCGAGCCATCTGGACGTGTCCAAGGGGCTGGAAGCCCAACAGCACCAGAGAGACAGAGACATCTGGAATGGCATGCCTCGGAGGAGACAAGACACTCCCAGCATGGATGTGGCAACTAGGAAGACAGGAGCAGTATGGCTCACAGAGGGACCCAGGGACAGCCAGCACTTCACAGTGACCTGCCACCAGATAAGACCCAGGTCCAAGAAGGAGCCAAGCGGAGACAGCACTGGGGACACAGCAGGCTACAAAACAGGCACCAAGCCCCAACCAGAGCAAGGTGGAGCCAGGAGGAAGCTCAGGGCACACGCCTGGCTCAGCGGGCGGGCTGCTCAGGCTGCGGGGCGCTGCATCAAACAGCAGCATGTCAGGCTGGGACGGACAGCACGCCCGCGAACGTAACGCCCGATGCCACCAGCCCTTCAAGAAGCAGTCTGGCAGTGCCACACAGACGACACCAACTCGAGCCTCACCCATTGGTGACAAAACCAGCTTCCAACCAGCAGAGCGGAGGGACGGAGCCACACCTGTCCCCGGGCCCGCACCACCGAGGGATGCGCTGAGAAGCCAATTTCAGCTCCACCAGCAACCCTCGACTGGAATCACGTAAAAATTAAGAACCTTAACTCACTGTATGGCAGGTGTGTTAACTAGAGTTGGCTTCTGTTTTTCTTTTCTTGTTCTAATATGAGAAGTCAATGGTTCAGGAAATAGCTTTCATTTTTTTAATTAAAAAAATAAGCAAATACAAAACAACAAGGAAGAAGCAAGTGCTCCGGCCAGCCTACCTTGAAACAGGATGCTCTCGATGACGCAGAGGTAGTGTTGGGGCTCCTGCTGGGTGGACAGCGACCAGCGGCCCTGGGGGACACACAGGCGGCTATACAGCTGCTCGGAGCCCCCGACCCCGCACAGCAGGGTGACCACGCACTCTGGGGGCCGGAGCACCTGCTCCAGAAACTGACACTTGTCGCAAGTGAGGTCTTGAAGCAGGCTGTTGGATAAAATCAAAAGCTTACACTTGTAAGCGTTCAAACGCAGCAGCGGCACATCCCGGAGCGAGCAGCTCTCCATGCGGTACAAGAGCATGGCGTCCCTGCCCACCACGTGCAGGAAGACATCCCGCAGGTACAGCGCCCACTCCTGCGCGTCCGCCTCGTACAGCAGGACAATGTCTTTCATGCTTCCTGGAAAGAGAGAAAGCTGTGTGTCAACCGTCTTCATTTGAACTGCTAACCGCAGGTATTATTTCCCAGACATATCGACGACTCTCTGCAATCCAACTGGCCCCGCCATCGCAGCAGGTTAGTGACCCAGAAGGGTCAGCGCGGGCCACACTCATGAGCGTCTACATCGCACAGCAGAACCCAGGATCCTGCACAGAACACGCGAGCAGCCTGGTAGTAATGGGGACGGTCATCTGGGAGATCAGGGTGCTGGCTACCAGGCAGGGAGCTGTTCAAACCACACCTTTCACCTAGATGATGATATTTAACTCTTTGAGTCATCGTTTCTTCTCCTACCAAATGAAGGTTAAAAGAATACTAATAAGCCCTACGCAACAAATGTAATGGTTCAGATAAGAAATGAGAGAATTTACACTAAAAGGCTTTAAAATCCTTCTTCCAGGGAAAGATGGACACATGAAGACAGATTACAGAACTTCCATGCCCAGAAAATCAATGAAATGTTTCCAAAAAAACATGCAGGAGCAGAGACCAAATGAGGGAGGTGTGACCTCCGGCCGTAAACTAAAGTGCTGAGGTGGCTGGATGCACAGACGGTTTGGGGGTGCCTCGTCCTCAACCCTCTCCCCGCAGACCCAGCTCTGGTGACCCTTCTGTGTGCTCCAGAACCTGAACCTGGTCGGCGGCCACAGACGCAGGGCCACAGGGGCCCGGCGAGCGCCCGCCAAGTCGCGCACGTCCCTGACGGAACGAAGGCCTCCTTGCCAGCCCACAGGCTGCTCTCCCCGTTACTGCTCTCAGGATGTAGGAGCTGCCCACTACTGACCACGACACAAGCTTTGTCTCACACCGCAACCTGTAGGGAAAAACTGAAAGTACCAAGTCAGACAGGACAGGGACTTACTTGCCACAGTTTTACATAAATAGAAAGCCGAAACTGAGCTAAGAGGAACATGGGCAAGACAAAAAAAGATGAGCAAAATACACCTTCTCACCGCTGGAAAGAGACCGCAAATAGCATGAACAGAAAGGCATGACCCTCTTGACCATGAAGACACTGCCTGCAAGCCTTAGTGGGACTCGCCAGAGGACAGAAACGCTCAACGACAGCCCTGCGTGGTGTAAGAGCCCACTGACGACATGAAAGCAGAGTTCAAAGACAAGTGCAAGTAACTTTCTCTCTTCTGTTTTTAAAGGGAGGGTGCAGCAGGAACCAAGGCGAGCAGGCAGGCAGGGGGAGGAGAAAGCAGGTATTAGCTGCTCATCCTGGTTGTGGTCGCAACCCCAGGACGTGGGCCCTCGGCAGCTCGACAAAGCGCGACGGTGCCAGGGAAAGCCAGATTCGACTTTTTAAGAAGAGAATAACTCGTAATAAATATATGAGAAGACAAGATGACAGCCCACACAGCACCATTACTCACATAATAAATTAGAAAAAGCAATGACTAGATTAGACATATTTTAATTTCTGGCCTAAAAGAAAAACTTAACATTTTCATAGCAAATGCAAAAACCAAACAAACAAAATAAAACCCCATGAGGTTATAGCTACTGAAATAGGAGGTAGCTGAATGAGAACAAAAAGAAAAACAAAAGTCAATACACAAATCATCCAAAGAACTAAAGCACAGAACATGAAGACACAATAACCAATTTAAAATAAAGTTTTTTAATTGCCTGAATACGGAATCAGCTCTCTGCATCAATGGAACACAATGATGTTTCAGTGAAAAACTATTAGAAAAAGCATATCTTGGTACATCCTGGTGGAGCAGTGGTTGGGTCAGTCGCCTCTGAAGGAGCAGGCCACATGCCCCTGTATTAGAGTCCTGGGTCCAGAGGAAAACAACCAACCAGTGTGAACAACTAAATAAAAGTAAAATAAAATTGCTTCTTCCTCCTCTCTCTTCCTGCCTGTCTGCCTACTCGCCTTCATTCCTGCCTGTACCTTTCCTTTAAAAAAAGAAAGAAAAAAAGAAAATCCATCTTGATTAAACTGCCCTTGATGTTATGATTATTAAACATCATATATCTAGGAAGGAAAAGCAGGACACTCACAGGTTATAAGGGATCACAGTAAACTATAAGGTAGTTCTCACAAAAGAATATTTATAGTATATCCACCCTATAGACTACAGCAGGGCAGTGACAAAGGACCAAAGACACTGTGTTGAACGGAAGACAAAAAGGCGAGTTCCCCACATGACAGTGCTGAAACAAAGTTCAGAAGCAAACAACGATCCCCGGTGACGCAGAGCAGGACACGGGGTAGGATGATGGGTAAAGCAGATGTGGACCCCAGGTCCTCGCCAGGCGCTTTATCTTGATCTGGTGGTGTTCCACAGCAACAAACTCATCTGTCCATTTCAGGAATAAATTAAAGCACCAAAGAAAAGGAATTTCATGATGGCTATTGCAGAAGAGGCTCAGAGTAGCAGGGAATGGGGCATTCTGAGAGCAACAAAGATAAAAAATAAAGCAATTGTAAGAATAGCTCATGTATTGAAAATCAGAGGAAAATGAGAACAGAGATGTGATGGTTCTGGAAGGACATTTTGGGAAAAAATAAAGGTAGGTATAATATAACCTTCTGTTTGTAAAATTTAAAAAAGATTAAAAATCAATTGTAGAAAAAAACAAAAAATTATCTAAAATCCAGTCGTTACACACTAGATCAATAGGGTAAATGTGTACATAATGACTGTCAGAGACTGAGTATTTGTTCCCCCAAACCGTGATGCTGAACTCCTAATCCCGGGGGTGATGGTTTCAGGAGGAGACGGGACCCTGAGGGTGAGCCCTCCTGAATGGAAGAGCAGCCCCGGTGCCCCTCGGGCACTCGGAGACGCGGGCTTCACAGAACCACACTGACCTGGTTCCGGGCTCCGCCGCCACCTCCGGAGCAGTGAGAAGTGAGGTGCTGATCAGGCCACACAGGCGAAGGACCACTGTTAGCGTCCTCAGTGGACAAAGACGACCGTAACAGCAGGAAAACAACTAACCTTATGGGGAGATTTTGATGGCGTGGAGAATATGGGGAGTGGGACGTACTGAGGCTATAATTCTCATCCAGCACATTACAGGAAACCAACTTAAAAACGGAAGGTAGCAATCAACAAATTGTAGCATAAATAAATCTGGACTAGGATGCAAAAGAAACCTCTGGAAGAACTGTAGGTTTTGGCTTTCTAGCGGCAGGTTCTTCTGGTTCTACGGAGACGGGGAGGACAGGGATGTGACTTTTACTGCCTTCCTGTCATTCTGCAAGTACTGTGACTGTCACCGATAACCAAACAGATGGTGGCCCGTGCTGAGCCTCGAGAGGGGCTCGAGCAGACCAAAAGGAAGCAAACAGGAATGCAAACCTCTGGGAGAAAAGCACACGCTCTTCTGAGCTGAACATGTGTGCACGCACCCGACGTGACGCACTGAGCCCCAGGGGTGCACACACAGGGTCCGTGTGCAGCAACATGACATAAAAGTGGTCCTGGAATGGGAACACAGCACCTGGGGAAGGAAAGGATAATACTCACCTCTTATCCCACATAATTTAATCTTTTCATGCCGGCTGCCTTTGAAAGTGAATTTGCAAAGTGACTCCAATCTCTCACTAATTTTGTACCATCATTTTCCCTAAATAATAATTTAGAACATACTCTGAGTAAAGAAATTTTATCTGAAAATTAAAATCCTTCAGCATTACTTGATACTGTTAATTTATTTTTAAAAAGCATGTAGAACCTGGCCTCATTTTTCAGTAACCACTCCCTGCTCATCTACTCAAAACAATGCCTTAATTGTCAGCATCCTGATGAGAGGCAGGATTTTGAGAGATCTATGGCTTTCTTTTTCCCCCACTCTTTCGTATTACTTTTATTTTTCAGTAAACCTGTATTTTTATAAAGCAAATAATCATCCTAAAAAAAATCAGTTGGCAAAATATTATCACGAATACAAAGAACATTGAAATTCTTCTAATCTATAATCACAACCTTATAATCTACAATAATCTTGTAATTATCTTTTTTCCTGGGATATAGAGCATGTATTTCTAAACCACGGATGAAAAAATTGATACCACAATTTTGAGAGCTATTGTAATTTTATGGAATTATCTGTGTCTTTGCTCAGTAAATAAATATTATCTCCAAGGACAGATGCTTTCTCTTTCTACAATGCCAAGCACAATTTCTTGAACAGAAACCTAGCGTTTATCAATGTATTTATACATGTACAGAATGAGAAAACATGTGGCAGCAAACACAAAGCGCGAGTTGTATACGAATCACCAGGACAGTGTGCTGCTCTGTGACGTCTCCCCCAGCCTAGATGCTGTGTAAATACTTGAGCAAACAGAGGCAGGGGCTACAATTCAGTGTATCTTTATGTTTGGAGACGACTAGAGGAAGGGCTTTCTTTACATTAGACTCAGCCAGCATAAACCACCGTACAGTTATAATTGGTATAAAAATAAGACCAACACTAATTTAAATCACCAAGTGCTTAAAGTAAACCTGACTCTCCCTTTTCTACACGTGTTAGCTCACTCAGTTCTCACTTTCAACGTCGCCCTCCTCAGAGGTCCTGGAGTCACCCCATTGCACAGATGAGAACACCGAGGCGGTATGGGAAGCAGGTTTCCAAGCACGTAGCCTGACTCTAGAAGTTCACATCTCCAACACAGGGGACACCTGACACTGTTTAACAGGACCTTTGCAGTGACACGAGTTAAGACGAATTAGTACTCCTTTCTATGAGTTCACTGCAAGCATGCAGTATTTGTGAAGGGAAAACGGGAAAAGCATTTAAGACACTCTGAGAGTATAGTTATCTATGAAAAATTTACAGTATGTTCTTCCTGACTCTGAAATGCAAGGCAGTAAAATGACAAGACAAGCTACAAGGAGGTACAGAATGAATATCCCGTGTTACATGGCTGGACAGCCGTAAGAAATGGGACAAACACACCCCACCTTTCGAAACGTCCCAAGAAAACTAGACAGGTCATCTTTCTCAAACTTCTACAGCCATTTTTTTCTTATATTAAAAGTGAGCCTTCCTTTAAATTTGTATTGGACTCACATGTTGTCAATAGACTGTATTTGACAATTTTCAAAAGCCTGAAGATTAGCATTAAACATCATCCCTTTCTTCTCTAAAGAGAAAATCCATTCAGTTTCTTACCTTCTCACTTGCTCATGACTATGTATTGAGACTTCCTGTGCATCGGGCATGTCACAAGGTACTTACATGCATTGCTCCAATGGCAGTTAAACAATTTCAGGGACTGGACCTTGTGAGTTTGATTTTACTGATAAACATGCTGCATCTCAGGAAGACTGGGCAGCTTGTCAGAGAGATGGAGAGACTGAGTCGTCTTTGTGCTGTTTCCAGTCTTTTCATATGAGCCCATGTGGAGTCAAAATACAAAAGTCAACCGAAGGCCTTTCATAGGCATAGTTCCCCTTTCCCTTATCCTGGGGAAGGGAAGTGTGCCCACGAGTCACAGCTGGAGCACGGAACCGACCAAGTTCTCACGTCTCCGAGGGCTGCTGGTCCTCAAACAGAACTTAAGTTAAATCACTGTCCTGTCCATTTCAGCAGTCTTAGTCTCATTAAGACTGGACAACTTTTATAGGATATTAAATGAAACAATAAATGATGAGCTTGAAGTACAGAATCATATTATTTTCATAATCAAAATCTTCAGCAAAGCTCATCAAATAAAAGAAAATTACTATTGAACATGTAATGGAGGTCCCTAGTAAATTATTTTAAAAAAAGGAAATCTCTGGTCTAGCAATCTAGATAATGACAACATTATAAGAAGGTAGGAAAAAATACAGAAACATACTAATTCATCTAAATTTACTATCGACTTAATAAAATCTGTTATAGAAAGTGATATAAAATGTACAATCTGAAAGATTTAAATTTTATATAAAAGATTCCATAAAGATGTCTTATTTATCTTACAAACTTTTAAAGTTGAAGAAAATTTGTATCAATACTGATTTCAGTAAATGCTTTTGCCCTGAAACTAGATTACATCACACGCTGCAAGAATAAGACTGCTCATAAATAAGGTCCTTCCCATGACCTATGAGATACTTCAAGTGGCAGATTTCCTCCCTGGGACTAAGGCCCCGGGTCTTACCAGGTTTGAGTGCTGAATGGGCAAGAGGCAACTCTCCCACTCGCTGGTAAGCACAGCACAGAGAGCGAGAGTGAGCAGGGCGCTGTGAAGGAATGAGCGACACCCACCTTGGCGCAGTCACGCGGCCACAGTCATTCCTCAAATCAGGTCGCGAGCGACCAAGCAGGTCTTGGTCTCTAGCTTGGTCCTCTAACTGGAGCACAGCAACCACAGTGCGATTTCGACACTGAGCTTTGCTCTACAGTGATCGGAGGGACCTCGGTGGCATCTGCTGCGGGGACAGCACGGCTTAAAATCTACAGGGCGGTGTGCAGATGAGCAGAAAACTAACTGGCAAAACCTGAGACTTCTGAGAGCGAGAAGCCCGCATTAGCGACTTGGGCGAGGGACGCACCCCTAGATTCTGCAGGGAACCTGGACACGCCCACGAGGACAAAAGCCCCCACCCCTCAGACACGTACAAAAAGCCACCTTGTCTGCACGTGACAGGCGGGCAGCGCGACACGTGCGCATTCCTTGGATGTCACTTGGACTCGCTGGTTCTGCTTTTAATAAACTTGCTGCGTGACCAAACAGCTCTCCCCAAGAATTCTTTCTGGACAGACCTGTGTCTCATCCATGTATCTCAGCTCACCCTCACCTGCATCATTTTGGTGGCCAATGTGGGACAAGATCCTGTCGCAGCAACAGCGGTAACTTCCTCAGCAAGCCTCAGGAGACTGCGTCCATGGGCACAGGTGGAGGCCCGGCGCCTGGTTGCTGCAGTGGCAAGTGCTGGCCCACCCTCTCCCAGGTGCCAGCCGCACGGCCACCAGCCATGCTTTTCGGCTTTCCAGCTCCTGCCCAGACAGTCAGTGCGGTGCTCTCTGTCTCACACAGAATAAACCCTCCCGCCGGGCCCTGGCGAATTCTGACGGCTCTGTCTGCAGCGCCCTGAGAGCGAGTGGCCTGCCCAGCCTCTGTCCTGCAGCTTTCCTGATAACTCCTCCCATCAGCAGAGGGGGCCAAAACCCCTCTTCCCAAAGCCACACTGCTGTGCCCACCCTCTCTCTCATCTCACTTCCTTTTAAACCTATGAAATAAGTGATTATCCAATTCTTTACTTTTACAGCTTCTCCTTATAACAAATTTGTTAAAAACCCAGTGTCACTATCCCGATCTCTTCACTCTCCTACTGCCAGGAAAAGCAGTCAGATAACACGAGGTGAGGCAGACTAAGGACACGTGTGAAGAGCTAACACGACGGCGACGACGGCGACGGCCACGTGGGCCCAGGAGAACGTCTGCATGAGGCAGAAGGAAACAAATGAAGCGAGACTTTGAAAGCACTGATGTTTGCGCAGAATGACCGGGCAGGGCGGTCTTGAAGCGCTCATTAGGTCAGCCCTGCGATGAAGAGGGGAGCGAGTCCGCCCCAGCACGGGCGCCCTGGTCGTGAGTACCTTTGCCAGAGCAACGGAGGCTGCCTTCTAGAATCTCTTCGAATGTACTTTCTGATTTCCTATTAAGTTCTTCCGCAACTTCTCCTGTCCGGCGTTTTTTAATTCTTTCACTCACCGAGACAAGGACCAAGGTTTACGCATTCACGGACAGTGACAAAGTTTTACTAATTTTATGACGGTGACGCGATGGGACTCACCATTAAACCATCTGCATCCTCAGGCT
Source organism: Solenodon paradoxus (assembly GCA_004363575.1). Lineage (NCBI taxonomy): Eukaryota > Metazoa > Chordata > Mammalia > Eulipotyphla > Solenodontidae > Solenodon > Solenodon paradoxus. The sequence continues at coordinate 381,191 of RJWH01001034.1, forward strand.
AGTAGACTGGCTGGAATGGAAGGCAGGCATTGAAAAATCTAATCCAAACTGTCCTTTCTGTGGGACAACATGTTTCTAAGGCCTTCCTCTACAGGAAAAATGTTACCGCAACTATCTTAAGAGCTGCTTATTCTGATAACTGCAGATGTCTGAGAGCTGGGACTCTTAACACTGCCAGCAAAAGAAATTGGTAAATATTTTTACCACATTGGGTCTCTTTGATCTCATTCTCCCTGCAAATGTCTAAAGGAAAAAAGTAGTAAAAGAAATGTTGTTACTTGTTTTCACTTTACTGGCCAAAACTGATATCCTGTAATACCAAGAAAAACCCAACCTCAAAATTCTCTCTTTACATACCAGGTTATAGGCCACCACTTAGAAGGCAGACACAGACACAGCCTACTTGATGTGACAGGCCGAGCAAGCAAGGTCTGCAACTCAGCACCCTACTGGAGCTGTGAGTCGCTAGGTCCTATCATCAGCACCTTCTGCACAGTCAGGGGAAGCGGGGAGACAAGTGTCTGCAATCTCTCGGGGCCCTGAGACCAGCAAGTCTGGAGACATCCAACGAGGACTGTCTCGGTGGCCACACACCCTGTAGGTGCATCGGCAGGCAGGAAATGGGCACTTTCACACAGCAACTCTCAGAGTTTCTGGCTCAAGCCCAGGAGCATCAGCTCTAGTAGGGACGCCACAAGAATCTCAGGTTCTGCCACAGATCTAGTAACAGCCCATAGTCACTCTCCATGACAGGTGGGCGCCATGGGAGCCCCCAATCTGTTCCTGAGGATTCTCCACAAAATACCTTTTCACTCATCTTACTCCTGATGTTCATTTGTTCATTGTCCAGCCCATGAAGAACCTGGAAGAAATGGAAAACTAGCTTCTTGAATGTGAATGACTCATTTTGGTTTAAGGACATGGATTTTGAGTAAAAAGTAGGATTTATTTGGCAAATTCATCTCTGTCTCATATTTTTTTCTTACTGCCCTTCATTTTAAAAGGTTACTCTGAGCTCGTGAAGTTACTCTAAGGACTTGTTCTTTGCCCTATCAGAATTTTCTTAGGAAGATAAAATCTAGCAATGTGCACATTTTTAATAATGGCAATTCTTGCCTCTAACTTTTTGGCAAGTCTCAAATATTTAAGCTGAAAAAAATATAAATATATCAGCTGATCCCAGGCCTGTCATTACAAGATCAGTCTCTTAGGTAAATGGTTGTTTAAAGGTATCGATGCATAATTTGCCTGGCATGTGAATATAGTTTTAAATGAAAAATGTGGTTTCTGTGTTGGTCTCTATAAGCTGTAAAAGTATATGGTACTAAAATTTGTCCCTTTGTCATTGAATCATGAGAGACTCCTTTATATGTTACTAAATTCAGGGGATAACAGACTGATCTAGATGTTTCTTCAAGGTCAGCTGGGATGAGAAATGTTTAATAAGACTGCTTTTAGTTAAATTCTTTAATTTCAAATGCCACTCTGGACCTTTCTGGTCAGAAATTACTTAAGAAATCTTCAGCAACAAATTTTATAAGTTTCTAAAATATGCTTATTTACAGCTATAAAAAGCTTTACTAAGTTGCGCTCCTCCGCTAAAAGGACAAAATGAATTCCTAAACTATGGTCATTTCTAATAACAAACTGTAAGTTGTCTAAACTGTCTACTTATAAAAATTTTGTGCCTCAAAGTAAGTATCCTTATCAGGTCTCTCCTAAAAGTATAAATAAAAACTGGGTTCCATCAAAAGTCTATGTCTTTGGGAAAAAAAAAAATCAAGTTTATCTTTGTGGTATGCTTTAAGATTTAACTTGCCAAAACTGCCTAAAATTCAAATTCTGAATAAAAACTTAATTTTTTTCTTGATGTTTTTTAAAGAAAAATATGGGAACTCTTAGAGAAATCCTAGAATAGCCCATATAAAGAAATTATTTTCTCTTTGTAAAAAGAAAAATAATAAACATTTCAGTATGGCAAAATATTTTGGAAGCATTGTCAAAATAAAAAGCAATGCTCACCATCTTAGTATGTTTATCTGAAATTCTAATAATGTGTGTGTTACAAGGGTTATATAAAATCCCTAAAAGGTCTGATGTGCTTAGTTACTATTCTATTCACAATTTTAAAACACTGTATACTGCTAAATTAAGCAAACATTGTCAGTTGTGTTGTAACCAAATACTGTGGTTATTTTACTTTTTACTGCTTACAGAAACTATTGTTTGTTGATGTTTTCATGTTCAAAAATCTATGGAAAATGTTGAAAAAACAGGCCTTCATGTTTTACCAAATTAAGAAAGTACTTTTTCCCTCTTTCATAAGCCATACTAGCTTCAGGCTACTAGTAATGCAGGAGGCAGAGCCACACCCTCCTCCCAAAGTCACTGCCCCTGGAATCCAGGGCTCTGCCCAACTACCCTCTGCACTACTGGTAACCTCATACTCTCTTTCTAGTAAATGTAAAGAATAACAATAAACAGGCTTTATCTTTGTAGTTTCTCCTTATAAGTGGAACTTTTCCTTTCTTACCAGTCTTACTACTACTTCAATCCTTAATGCCTTTAAAGCTTCTTAATAGGTAAAATGTGACAGAAGGAATAATAAGGAAATAGAGATCTCTAGGTCAGGATCAAACAAGCTCAAATTTTTAACAGCTGCCTTTGTCAGCATCTCCAGCCAGCTTACCTAGGCATCAACTAAGAAGACTATGACATCACCAAATGCATCTAATGAAAAGTCCCCAGCTATCATTGTGACAAATCAGCCACTTGAGCAAAATGTGCTCTCTAAAACTAGGAAACCATGGTGGTCATGCCCTAGTGAAAAAGGAAGGACATAAGAAAAGAGTGTTCCTGTCTCCAGAACAAGAAGGGACAACCTTTTCACAGTCCAGCCCATACATCGAGGGACGAAGATCAAATGACGGGGCCCAAGGAGCAACCTGACTCCCAATTCTTCAACCCAGTGGTTGAGCCTTAGGGTAACTGAATGTTAAAGGCAAAAATTTTAATTTCCTTATTCATGAGAGAGACATTTTATTCCTCACCCAGCAATCTAAATCCCAGCTTATTCTTGAAATCAGATTATGAACAAAAATGAGAAATGCTCCACCTAGTTTACTCTGGTTATCTATTTCTTATTCTATTCTCGGTAAATTTCTTAACATAAGTAATGCAAAGGGAAATTACTCTGAAAGTTACACCTTGTTTTGTGAATTGCCTTAAGGGCAAATAGTAACCTTAAAGTGTCTTAAGTTCATCATGTGAACTCTCCACAATTCCACAGAAGGAAAAAGAAATCAAACTGGTTTCTCCCAAGAGCCCTCTTTCAGCGTATAATGATTTGCAGCCCACTGAAAGCCTGTCTGAAAAGGATTTTAAATGGTCACTTAAAGGTTCTGCCAACTGCAGCAAAACGAGGACTTTGTGAGCTGTGTACACACATCCAGAAGCAAGTCTTGTGCTCCAGGTGGAGAACCAGATACCTGTGGGTCAATAAAAAATTCCGCTTCAAAGGAGTCTGTTCGGATAAGCAAATGTAGTTAATGTAAACATTTCTTAATTATTTTCCTGGTCCTCTGCCTCTGAAAACTCACCCACACCAGGAAAATTTCTATTCTACCTGTTTGGTATAAATTTCACCCAATACTATAAAACTTTCCAAAATTTGCTAGTATCTTAATTGTTATTGATATGAAAAGAAAATCCTCTTGTGTTTTCTTCTTAGATTTACTATTTTAAATATTGTCTTCTTCCTATAGGCCTACTATGTTATCAACTCAATAGTCTTTCAAACTTACAAAACTAAACTTGTCATAGTACCAGTTCTAGCCATTTTTAATCTGGAAAAACTTTCTACCCTGCATTTTCTCTGAAAGGCATGACAACGCCCTTGGGATCCCCACTCAGACCTTTCCTGAGTCAGCCCTTTACAGACCCCCATTCACATTTAAACTCTGCATTTTTAACCTGTTGGTAAAATTTGTTTCTTCCCATCTTTGGTCCTATTTCATCAGGAGGGATGATGTGGGGACAGCACAGCTTAAAATCTATAGGGCGGAATGCAGATGTATGAGCAGAAAATTAACTGCCAAAACCTGAGACCTTTAAGAGCAAAAACCTCACCTTATCAATTTGGGTCTGGGACACACGCCTAGACACTCATGCCAATGTTTTATTCCAGGTAACCTGGACGCACCCACAAGGAAAAAGCCCCCCGTCCCCCCCCAACCCACCCAGATATATACAAGAATCCATCCTGCAGGAGAGGCAGTCAGCACAGGTCATACACACACGTGCATTCCCTTGATGTAACTACCTCGGCCTGTAGGGAGCTTCAACTAACTGTTTCTCCTTTTAATAAACTTGCTGTGTTCCCGACCAAACAGCTGTCTCCACAAATTCTTCCTGGACAGACCCAGCATCGCAGCCGTGTGTCTCACTCAACCTCACCTGCATCAGGACCGACTGGAACTCGCCTTTCACTGCCCTTTGACAGTCAGTGGTTCTCGTCCTCTCTTGTCTCACCTTCCGCCTGCCCTCATCTAAACCAGTGCCCTCACCTGGCTTTTCCGCATCTCCTTCAGGACCTTCCTCAGCAATAGAAGCAGCCTGTGATTTCCCCTCTGCCTTATCTTGTGTCTGATTCCTCAGCTGCCCAACCATGTAAACACAGAAGAGGGATATTCACTGTCTGTCCCCAAGACAAGCCTTTACTGGAAGTCTGTTTCCCACCAGGCTGTAAATGATACACTTCAAATTCACATGCCCTGAAACTGCACTCAATAGTAGTAACATGCTAAGTGTAGTCACAGAGACAGTGTGCTTATGCTATCACAGAGTTACAGTTTTAAGAAAAGTCTTTTTAAACTCAAAAAAAAAAAAAAAAGTTTAAACTTGAGAAGACAGAAAACTGGAGAGATTTGCCCGAGGTCACAAGATAGTTAAATCGTGGAGCTGGGCTTAAACTCCCATCAACTACCGCCAGCTCTTTTCTGGGCATCAAACCATATCGCCGGCAATATTACTGAGGAATTAAATTAAACTTCAGTCCTTTCCTGGCGTTCCCCACGGACATAAGCTTATGACCAGCTGATCAGATTAAAAAAGAATTAACTTCAGTTCCACCAGCAAATCTCATTGTGCCGTCCTAGTTCCAAGAGAGGGAAAGGGTGCTGTGCTCCCTTGTCTGCCCCTTGTGTCTGCCTCCGTGGCCATGGCCATCCCGAGCACCAGCTGGCAGCAGAGCTGCGGAAGGGAGACGCCCCTCCCACTGGAGCGCCATGCCCACAGCTCGCTTTCCTTCCTGCAGCCTCCCCTCGCCTGTGCAGCGAGGCCGAGTCTCCACGCTGCAGTTTATCCACCGAAGAAGCAAGCAGAGCTTCAGGTCTTCCAACTTGCGCGGAACTCCTGGGCGACATGTGATTATTGTGTAGACGCCACTCTCACTGCCAAGTTGTGTGCGTGCAGAATGACGTATCGTGCGGTCAAGAGGGAGTAACTGAGGAAGAACACACGTTCAGCCAAGCCCTCTGGGGAAGTTTCTCTCTCATCAATTCACTGAAGGGGCTTTAAGTTAGAAAACACACAGAGACAGAGACAGAGACAGGATGACCTCACTCGCCTGCTGGAAGCCAGGCCAGCGAGCACATGGCCACTTCCCTGTGCTCTGGCCCTTTGCAGCCTTTCTCCACAGAGGACACCACCACCTGCAGGAAACGTGCCACGGGGTAGAGCTCACTCCACAGTGACAGATCACTGTCACTGTCACAGACACCACTGCCTCCAGAAGAGCCTGAGGCCCCGTCACAGACTGGTCGCCGCTCAGGCCCCGTCACAGACTGGTCACTGCTGAGGTCTCATCACAGATGGGGTCAAGGGCCCACTTGCATGAGAACCAGTTTACAATTTCAGAGTTAGAATGTTCCGGGATTGGGGCCCAGGAAAAAAATCACCTACATGTAACTAAGCACCCAGGCAACTTTAATTTCACTCAAGTCTGACAATTACTATAGTCTTTTTTATACTGATAGCATTTCTAGTATCATATTTGATGATTACAGACACAATTTTTGTTTCTCAAGTTATATTAAAAACAAACAAAATCATTTCAGTCTTTCCTGAGGAGAAAAAAGATCCATGAACACATGTAAACATTTAATTCACTAAAATCGTTGACTTTCTCAAAATCCGACTTAGTTCAACAGGTTTTTTTCACTTGTGGGCCAAATTACCTGTTTCCAAACAAAGACAATGTTTGAAGTTACATATCCAAACTTTGACGGTATTTCTGAAGTCAAGTTTATGATGCTCAACCAAACTACGAAAGGTAATACAGATTGTGATTTTTAGAGGGAGGTTTATAGGTGGTTAAATAAGAGCAATTTTAAGAGTACTCCATTTCATACTAACTTTTATAAAAATTGCTTTCTTTACTATTAATTCCCAAGCTCCAGGTGTCATCTCAGGAAAATTAACAGCCCAGAGTTCAGGCACTGACAAGTTAAAAAATGAAGTTCAGTTACTTTAGTTGTGGCTAGTATTTTGTACAAGATTGAATACTAAACGTTTTTCTGAACTGAAATAATGGAGCACTGAGAATTTCTGATGGAGCTGTTTACATTAATATCTTACATTTGAAAGTGTGTAATATAATAAGATCTATGAGTAATTTTTATAAAAAACGTGAAGTTTCAAAGACATGATTTTAAACTATGAAGAACTGGAAGGAATTATTATAATTGTTTCTATATTTCCTCTCTCCTATTAAAATGTCTAAGGTTACTAGCCTTTAAAAACGGAAGCTCTATATCATTTTAAGGGTACAGCTATGCCAAGAATATGAAAATAAATGTTTAAAATTTATTCTTAACAATTACAGTAACCCTTTATATGAAACTGATAGCTTAATTCTTATGTTTACACCAAGTAGAGAAATAGCTATCCAACATGCTGAATTTCTTCTTTTTTTTCTCGGAGTTTGTAAAAGTATGTTACTGCTAGTACTTTAAAATGTCATCGTTTGAACTTGGGGAATCCCAACTCTTAGTGTCATTTATAACTGGTAATGAGTGAAGCTGAAGTTACCAACAGCCACTTCGTTCAGTGGGGTCTTAATATTCTCAACAGTCACATTTAACAGATAACTGTCCCTACTGTGCCCCTCTATCCTCCTGACCCTGCTTCTCTAATGTCTGATAGTTCTCATTTGAGTTTCGGATCAGGCTTTAAAATTGAAGAGGATAACTTACTTTATCATCCAAAAGCATTGCGATATTGATTAAAATGCTCAATATCAATTCCCTAATCATTTATGCCTTTTATGTTTACTTGATAATTTAATGATTAATGTAAAAGCTGCTCAGACTTGAAGACATATATATATGTGTGTGCACACACACACACCCCACACACACCCCACACCACACACCCACCCCACACACCCACCCCACACACCCACATACACACACACACACACACACACACAACCCACATACCCCACACACCCCACACACACACCCCACAAACACACACACACCCCCATAGAAAGGAAATGGTCCTTTACAAGTCACTATAACCCAGGAGTTTATTACCCCATTAAAACATGTGGCTCAAGAATCTTCTAGGCTTAGCCATTCTAGAGTCAGAGAGTATTGTTTTGGAAATAAAGTAACAATAAATTCTTAAATATCACAAAATGCAGAACTGAACAATTTACATGTCAGAAAGACATGACCTCTGTGCCAAGTAAGCCACTCTGTGACCTGACGCCACCCTGTGAACAGCCCTCGAGCTCTGTGCACAGGACAACCACCCAAGAGCAGTGACACAGATAGGCTTATAGGCCTGCCCCCGCGGAGCGGTCACACAAGTGACAAGGACTGTGCCTGTGGTAAAATCATGATGCAAACGAACTGTGGGACTTTGTTTGGCTCCCTGGTAACAGAAGTGACTCCAGCGAGGTGCTCCAGCACTGAGTGAGCATGCGCTTCACCAGGGTTGATGGCCCAGGCAGCCTGACGTGGTCTCAGACGCTAGAAGCTCGAGCTGGGCTGCAGGCCGTGCTCGAGGACAGAGTGTTAACCATGGGAGTCAGCTTCCCTGTGCCCCTGCTGAGCCCCCAGGTGTTAGACTTGCATTTGTTTCCTAACGCTGCTGTAAAATAACCACAAATGTAGTGAGTTACAGCAATGCCGGATGACTTACGGTTCTGGAAGAACCACCCTGAAATGCATCCTCCTAGGCTAAAGCCAAGTCACAGGCAGGAACTAGCTTCTCCTGAGGCCATGGGGAATGCAGCTATTTGCAGGTCCAGCCTCTGCAAGCCAGGCATGGCTCACAGCCACGTCGGGCCGGACATCTCCCAAGCAGCCATCTCTGCTCTCCTCTCCTGCCCCCATCACTTACATGGACCTGTGACTAAGCCGGGCCACTGGGATGATCCAAGCCACATCCTAGGGTAAAACAAGTTCCAATCTACTTTCCATTTGCAGCTTCAATCACCCTTTGCCACGCCAGCTAAGAGCCACAGGACAGGCACTAGATGTGCAGAGCTCTGCAGCCAACATTCCATCTGCCAAGCATCCATGCACTGCTCTCAGCTCTAGATGCTTTTCTCCCTCTTCTGCAGCCCTAAGTGACAAAGTGCACGTAACCTCCTGCATCTCCTCGCAGTGCTTGTGGGATAACCCTGATTAAATAGCTGAAATGATCATTGTTTAGATTTCTCATTGAGTCAGAGTAAATGATACATTAGCAGAATTTTCTAAGAGTCAATTAGTGAGGGTTGAACATTCTTCTGAGGGGGCAAAATGCAAAGCATTAGGCAGATGCAAATTATTAGCCTTGCCTGCTTAAAGTGATTGTTATTACAGGTATTTTGCAATATATTTTAATCACATCTGTACTACAGCTTTGATGGTTTTAAATACCCTGATGCCTTCATTGCAGCTGCTGTTTTTCTGGAATTTCATTGTAGATATTTCACTTCCTTCTATTTCATTCACCTCCAATGTCCTTGAAAGGAGCAAAACTTTCTAAATTCTTATGATTATCCCTTGGACACTGGTTGTCTTTCCTATCCTTTCTAAAGAATGTTTCTATGTGGATCTACTAATAAGCAACAAAATGTCTTCCATGCTGCACATTCTTTCTTATTGCAGTGAATTTTTATATACACGGCTGCTTTAGTGATCACAAAAGACGAGTCCACAGGGGAAGACTCCTTTCTGACATGGGTCCCATGTGTGTCTGTGGGGAGTGAGGGAGAGCCAGGCTGCCCTGGAGCCCAGATTCAGCTGTCCTGCGGGATGAGGATTCTTCCCATCAGAGCCTGGACACACCCCTTGGACACACAAGAACCAAGAACCCCACCTGTGAATCAGTCGTGAGAGGTAAACGAAGTGAGGGCACTTGTCTTAGCACCTGGCGCCTTTAGGCATAAATAAAAATTCATTTCAACCTTCCAGAAAGTGAAATGGTTTGGGAGGACAGGTTTGCTGGGTGGGGTGGGGGAGCCCTCCCCAGCGGGGCTTGTCCAACGCTGTTTCATCCTCCATTCATTTACTCGGATAGTAATCTAGTCATAGTATTAGTCCATGGTGAGGATTTTACTTATGACACTGACATCAAATGTTCCTTTAAAGTGTATTATATACTTCAGCTAGAAAATATCTTTAAAATATCTTTAAAAGAAGCAAGAGTATGGCCCCAATTGGGGAAGGTCTCCTGAGAATGACTGAAACCTGCAAGGCGCGGTCAGTCCCAGGGGACTGTCCTCGGGGGAAGGGCAGTCACACATCAGTCATGGGAGAAAACACCTCAGATTTGCTTCCCCCTGCTAACCAGCTCTGAGCACCGGACGGTTCAGGTTTCGAGTCATCTGATGATGAACTGGGGTGAAGAGAAAAACAACCATTCAGCTGGCCCCAGGGCTTCACCGAAATGCAGTTCCAGGTGCTGGAGACCCTGGTGCGTCTGCGCTCCGGAAAAGTGTGTGAAAGAGAAAGGAATCACCCTCAAGAGAGTGGAGAGGCGTCTGTGCTCTTTCTTGACAATTGTCCTCCATCCGAAATGCCAAGATTTCTCTGTAATTTTAATTTCTGCAGTTTTTAAAGAAATATAAACTGACTTACTAACCTGAACCAATCAATTCTGAACAATTAATGTTATCAACAACATACTTGTCTCCTGGGAATCATGGAGCTTTCAAGGCTAAAGGTGGCTTCTGTCGTGTGGAGGCTGGAGCCAACCCTAAGACATGTGACTCGAGCTGGTGCTTCAAAATGCATCTCCTCTGTTGTGAAAAACAGCTCGTCTTTTTTTAGAACAATGATTCTCTTGTGTAGAGGGTGATCTACTCTTTCATCCAATAAGTAGTTGTGGATTTCCCTTTCTTTTTCCTTCTGTTTTGAAACACTGTGCAATAGATTTCCATGATGAGCGCAAGATCAATACTTATGAGTGACACATCACCAAACAGTCATACAAATGTAGATGTAAATTTAAACATCTTTAAACTACAAAGCTGAACTAAAACTATCAAAAGTAAACAGAAAAAATAAGAGTTTAAAGTACATGCATCGCTTTTCTACTTCTGTGTTAAGTCTTTGCTATGTTCAGTTATGTGCATATATTAGTTTAGAAAAAGGCAATAAAACAAAATAATTTAATTATCTAAATACACATGGAGGATATTAAATTTTATTTTCTCTCAGACCCTAATCATACTTTTTCTATTTGCCAAAAAAAAAAATTTTAATGAGATATTCTAAGGTGTATTACAAAGTCATAGCTATCTTAGTAAAACTAACTAAATTACTCATCAGATTAACAGTTAATTTAATTGAGAAATGCCTTAAAATTATCCTTGTTTAGAAGGCACTGTGAATTTTAAGATCCTTTTTCTAATCAAAGGAAGAGCTCTGCACAGCAGCCGGGGAGGACGGGAGGACGGGAGGACCCGGGTGGTTGCAGAGGAGCCAGGGCTCCAGGGCCTGCTCTGCCCTTTCCTGCTCTCCTGCCGCCCGCTGCGCAGCGAATCAGTGTGCTCCTCCTGCTGACAGAGACCCAGGGTCACCCTTCCTTTAAAGAGCAGACATCTCCCAGTGATAACTGTCACTGCCCTATTAATTTCATTTTCTATGTGGCTAATTAAGCTGGTCAACCTCCAAGACACAAAATTCATTTTGTCAAATTATTTGCTTTTATCATTTTTCCCGGTGGAATAAAGGGCTTCAGCAGTAAGGGATCCAGGTGACTCAACAGGCCACATATTTGTCTCAGACGTGTCTCACTGACAAACATCTCTACTGCGGGAACACTACGTAAATGGCTATTTAGTCACAGCGCTCTTAATTTGGGAATGTTTTGGTGGATGAGGTACAATATTTGAACACAGTGAGGTCACCTACCAAGTCAAAGTGACATCGTGGCAGATGCAGCCTGCCGTGGGATGTGGCCACAGCAACACGTGCACTGAGACGCACACGTGTGGCTTCAGCGTCAACGACTCCCATCTCATTTTGTTTCGTTCACACCGTACTTCCCTAACGTCACCTTCTGACTCCTGCCCACTTCCTGCACCCCGTCTCCCTGAAGACAGTGCGCAGTTTCACATGCGCTTGCAGCGGGGCTTTACGGCGGCAGCGGGTCTCGCCAGGTTCGGCCTGCAGTGAGTGCCGAGGGGGGTGTCTGACGCACCAGAGCTCAGAGTGGTGATGAGGAAATCAAACAGCTGGGGGACATCCCTCAGCGGCTTGGTCCTGACCCACCCTATCTGACACAGGAGCACGGAGCACCAGCAAGCACACGTCCCCGCTGAAAGCTGACCACTACCTCCTGTGATGGCCAGGACAGTGTCATTGCTAAGACCTGCCACGCAAGCACAAGACTTTCCATATGAACAGCACTTACACATCACTATGTTCCTGTAAAGGGTGTGGGACCCACCCCAGCTCTAGAGGAACTGCATCTTGGGCATGTGCTCAGTCACACAAGTGCTATAAAGGACAAGTCGAGACGGACAGAGATACTGGCAGAAATAACCCGCAAATGCAAACATGATTTAGGACTTCAGTCATCTTTTCAAGTAACACTGATCAATGCTATATTGAAAAAAATGTGAGAACAGGTGAGCAATTAGGAGATTAGCTTGATCTGTAATTAAATAAAAATCTTAACAGGTTTTAAACTGCAAATTCCATGTGCATATTCAAAGATCAATCTTAAATGACTTTAAAAGGGCATTGTGTGCTCTTTTTTCATTTTAACATCATATGAAGTCTAATATGGACTAAGTGAAAGTTAGACATTTATTTCCCTCTTCAGTGCAGAGGTCGCATCTCACGATGGCTCGGTTTGGGGGGTGAAGTCTGTGACAGAGTTTACATGAGACGCTGAGCACAGCACAGCACTTTGCTGTGGGAAGAAGCACAGTAGGAAAGGCCATCTTCCTGCAGTTGTGACACGAGTGAGTACAAACGTCCCGCTTTGTCACTTGATGTGACAAGTTACTATATATTTCCCCTGAATCGCAGGGCCTTTTTCAAACAGAATTTTCTACCCAAGTTAAACCAATCAATTGCTTTCTATGAAATGCCTCTAAACCACATGTTACACCATATCCCAGCTGTGTCACAGGAGAGGAAATGTAGATTAAATAATTGTTAAACACGGGTGGACTATGTATCTACTGAAGCATGGAAAAGCAGGTTTATCAGGAGAACTCTGTGCAGCAGCTATTAGCTTGTGAATAAACAAACACGTTAGTGGAACAGGAGAGAGTTCAGAAAGTGGGTTCCAGGTTAGACACTAGAGCAACAGCCGGATGTCCACTCATTGGGAAGAGTGTGGCTTATTGAATAAATGCTGATTTCTGAATGGGCTGCTCTCATTTTTAAAAAGTTAGAGTTGGATTTTAGCCTTGGGCCATAACAAAAATAAACTCCAAGAACATTAGCTACGCGAACATGAACACTTGACTTTTAGGAGAATAATAAGAGAAATGCGTGTGTCACAGAGGAGACCCTAAGCCCTCTTCAGCCAAGACAAGAAACAGAAGCTGTGAAAGAAAAGACACTTATGCAGAGTCAATGTGTCGAATGGCAACAAACACCATAACGAAATCATGTAACAAATGATAAATTAAAAAACCTGTGATGCAAAGCAGAGTTGAAATCTTCGGTGCGCCTGGTGGGGCAGCAGCTGGGTCCGTCACGGTGGCTGAGTGCAGTGCACGTCAACCGGAAACACCCAGGGCCAGAGGAATAAGCAGGATGGACAAACACCTAAACAGATGCTTATTCCCCTTCTCTCCTCCTGCCTGTCTGCTGACTCGCCTTCGTGCCTGCCTGCACCCCCGCCCTTAAAAAAAAGGGAGTTTAATCCTTCAGTATGTTTACATGATATTACAAATTAAGACAAAAAAATACAGAATTATGAGCAGACGATAGGAAGATAGGAAGACAGAATATATCCAAATGCCAAAGAAATACACGCGAAACGATTTTTCCAATACAAATTTGAAAACTAAATTTCAAGTGGAAACGCTATTTAAGAGTGGGCTATCTCCATAAAAATACTTCCTGCATGAACGAAGGACAGAGAGCAGGGGAGGAAGGAGAAAGCCAGCCTGGCCACACAAGAAAATCTGCACACTAAAGTGTGTCCCTGGATAGAATTCATGGATCCTGTCTCTGAAAGTTTTCTTGGAGAAAACCTCCTTTAAGTATCATCGTGGCAATCACAGCACTGCCCCTAAAATGAAGACAAGAACCGCTGCTTTCCTGATCCGGCTCCCCTGCCGTGACACGGGGTTCCAGAGGAGGGCGCACCAGGCATCCACAAGTGCTCTGCCCACCGCCCTCGGTCCTCATCTCTGCCGAGACCACGCACTCTCTCTGCGGCTCTGCTCATGGGGTCACATCACTCACTGCCTGATTTTAGAAAGGCCTCGATTCTTCTGACCTCTTGAAATAGGCCCCTCGCGCCTTCCTGAAACACTCTGGTTCGGGATTCCTGCTGCCACTAGAGTTTCGGGGCCCTTCCTTTCCTCCTACAGCCTCTCCTCAGTGACTGCGAACCATTTCCTCTCTAGTATCACTGACGTGTTTGCATCCACAGGTCTCTATCCTGCCTCATCTTCTCCTTCCATGCGAAGATCACCTTATGCCACCTTCTTTACTGACACGGTTCTAAATATTGCATTTTCCCAATTTTAAATTTCCAGTCTGGACTGCCGCCCAGGTCATAAGGCTAAGCTGCTTACTCGGCCTCTCCTCGGCGTTTCAGAGGCATCTCAATTCCAAATCCGCAGAGCTGGCGTCTGGGTACGGTCCTGCCCTCCCGGGTGCCTCCAGCCCCACCGCTCTTCTGTCAGGCCAGCGAGTTCCTCACCCATCCTGTGTCCCACGCACACGCTCACCTGTCCCCTCACACCCCATGTGGCACTGACACGAGGGGGATGACAACAGCCATTCCTGAAGCCCTGCCCACGGCCCTGTCTGCGAAGAGCCGCTGGCTGGCTGCTCAACACCCCTGCGGGCTCCTGTGCTCACCGGCGAGGCAGCTGCCGGCTTTCCGCAGACGAAACTCCAGCCGCCACGAGGTTTTGACTCTCCGAACTGTCCTGCTACTTACGGGGCTTTTCACACAGCCTTAGGCAGCTCGGTTTCTACCTGCTCTTTCAGCTTCCTCTTCTGCACCTCTCCCCTGGCTCACTCCAACCCTCTGAGTGACACTTCACGTCTGGGACGGCGCCTCGTTCTCGCTCTCCCCCCTCCACCCACACCACCGCCCTAACCCACCACACCTGGGCCTCAGTGGCGCGTGCTCCCGGCGCAGCGCCGGGAGTGACCATCACCCCACTGTTAACACCGCCTGCGCAACCTCACGAGGACACTTTCTGCTCCGTTACGGAAACGCTGACCCAGGGGCACGCTCTGGAGCACTGCTGATAATGCCGCTTGGCACTACCCCTCTGGCACCGTGTGCGGGGTGCTCGTGGATGCCTGCTGGTGACACTATTTTTCTTTTCTCCCGGGGTGACTAGCAGCTGCTAGATTACTCTGTTTTACGCCTCCTCTTTCTCTTTCAGTAGATGCCGTAAGTATCCTCTTGCTGTATGTACCTCAATTTAAATGCATTTTAAAATATGCCAGAAATAGTACACAATAAATTTTTCATAAAAATGAAAATATCCTACTAACAGAACATGGGAACCACTACTGCAATTTTATAGCTATGTAATTGAAAACTCTAAACTTCTTAATGGTGCTTAACTCTGAATACTGAACTTGAAGTGAATTATTTTTTCACTGACTCAAGGACTGCAAATTTAGAGACAAAAAGATAACTGCACAGACTTCCTCACATTCCAGAAATAAAGGCAGAAACTCCCTTCCCCTTATCTAGAAGAACATGCCTGCCGCCATGCTCTTCTCAGAGCATCAAAGGAGGGGCCCTGCTGTGAGAGGGCTTCGCTTCCAGTCCAGATGCATGGCAGATATTCTGACCACTTTCTAAAAGAGCCTCTGCGGGAACACAAGGGACACTGAGAGACCAAGGTACTCTAGTCAATCCCTTTTTTCCTTCCCCAAAAGAGATTCATTCAAGCTAGCTCATGCAACGAGAAGAGAAGGCTACCACAAACATCTCACGGATAGACAGTTCAGAAAAAGTGTTAAGTGGGCCTGACACAGTCCAGAAATGGTAAGTCAGGAAGGAGGAACCCTCCTGCTGCCACCCCTCCATCCTCAGCGCATCGCATTATCAGTCGTACACAGTCACCTGGCTGTCACCCTGCTGTCGATCATCGAGCTGACCCTCCTCTGACAACAGGCTCATGACCTCTAGGTTGAAGGGAAAGACGGCTTTGAGTCCAACAAGCAGTAACAGCAGCAGCGCCCAACACGGGAAACGGCCTAGCAGTCTAGCTCCCGAGCCCGGGGCCATCGACAGCCCCGTGACAGCCCTGCCCGCTCCACCACTGAGGTGGACAGGCAGTCAAACAGGAAGGCACCCTGGCCTGCAGATGAATGACTGGAGTCACCAACATACTAAACTTGCATCGAAAAGTAATGAGAGAATTTTTTTTAAATTTCATTATTTGCAAACAAAGTAGATTTTTGCCTTAATTTCATCCCACTCACTTTCCCAATACAATAGTGACCAATTCACTGATTGCATTGAAGATGCAGCTGTTCCCTGAGTCTCTAAACTGTATCAGTCTGTTACATCTGGTGACTGACCTGTATGGAAATGTGTAACCTTAGGGACTTCAGACAATGGTAGGAAATACTCTCCTCTTTGCCATCCCAATGAACTGCTGTTACAGAATCCTACCACTTGATGAAACGTGTTACCCTACATCGTTGATATGGGTATCTCTCCACCCCCCACCACCTGCCCTAAAAGAGGCTTAGTGATTAGAAGTTACAACTTAAACAGTTTAGAACATTTGTTTTGTAGGAAATAAAAGCACATACTTACTAAATACATTCATACAATTATACTGAACACTATCACTTTTGTCTGAAGTAGGTGCAAAACTTCTCACACTCCCATACATCAAGGCAATGTGCTATCCACATCACGATTCAAAGTAACAGTGCACTAAGTGCTAGTTATTAAAAGAATCCAAAATTTCAAGAGTTCTTGACACTGGGTAATGTTTCTGGAGTTTAGGCCGGAGTCTGTGCCTAAATTGGAACAAACAACGCTGATCCCGAGTAAAGATATGGTTTAGTCCCAGTGTGAATCAGCAGCCCAACAAAAGGCTCACAGAAGAAGGGATTCCAAGTCCTGTCTCGCTCAATACCCTTCCTTCTGAAGGAACACACACCAGAAAAGTGACGCAGCGGGAATCACTAATGTGGAAAAGTGGGACAGGAGCTTAAAGGGAAGGCAAAGACGACACAGTGTGACAGAACATCGTGTTTTCACCGCTACAAAGGAAACCTTCTGAAAGACCACGAGGCACTGAAGAACTACTTCTTGTGATTACAGAGGGAAGTGACCCTCCTGGATTATTTTACCATGGGGCACAGAGATTCCTGTCCTGGGCCGAGTGTCTACAAGGCTCACTATTTTTCCGAGTGAAAAATGAACGCAGCAGGGGTGTGAGTCCATACAGCACCTGGTATTTCCACCACCTGGACCGTCTCCTGCAGTGAAATTCAGACACCATCCTGTTTACAACAGGAGCAGGTTACAAGCTCAGAGAACAACTTATTCTTCAGTAATAACCCCTACAAGGTTTAAGCTTCCTACTCTTATTTGCTCTAAAATTATGCCAAGACAGTCTACAATATATAAGGAAAGTAACAAAATAGCAACTGTAACTTTGTTGATCAGATAGTGGCCATTTTAATTCTTAAAACATCTGACTTATATTTTTTTAAGCCATCAGTAAACATTTTGATAAAAAGGGATCCTCCATCCTCTTACACTTTGATGAAGCATCCTGCAATTTTCTGTTTGGTGCGTATTTTTTCACGTATGTTCAAATACGTATATTTTTACTGGGTTTCAACTGACACTGGCTGTTGTCCTACAAAATTCCCATTTTGCTCTTCCCTGGAACTGCTTTACCCTAAGACTATTTATCAATTACCCTTCTCACTGTGGACTCCCTTTCTCCTCTCAGATCTCTTAGCCACACTATTCTCCAACAATATTGGAGTCTTTTCCATAGGAAGCCAGATTCCTTCATTTTGGGGGGGGGGGGGGGGGGGGGGAGCTTGACGGTTTCACCACGAAGTTTTCCTCAAAAGGAGGCAGTGCCCTGGAGAACCGTCTTCCATATGTATAAGGACCAATGGCAGCTAATAAGCACTAAATAATCCACCTTTTCTACACACGTGTTCTCTCTTCATCATTTAAACCACCTTTCAAATAAATGCCATTGTTCTCACCACATCAGAGGATAGCTCATTACCAGGCAAGTGTCATTCCCTGGGCCAAAGGGGAGATAATGAAGCGGGTGATATGGTCCAGGGCAGGAGGAAGGGTGGGGCCCGGGCAGGGAGACCAGGAGACCGCTGGGCCTCAGGGCTGCAGGGCTGTTCACAATCTCACTGAGGAGCAGTGAAATAAAAGTCATTTTAGAGCTAAACTGCTAAATCTGTTTGAAACTGGCAGAAGCGGAGGATCTTACACGTCCCAAAGCGCGGAGTCCGTCGTGAAACGGTCCTGGGAGACTGCAGCGCCCACCAGTCTCATGGCCTTCAGGTGTCACATCGGCTTCCCGCTGTGACCGAAAGCAGCCTTTTAAAACGTATAGCAGCTACCCGCCAACGCCAGGACTGAAATACTCGTGAGCTCCGTGCAGCAAACAACTGTACTCCACTTTTCAGCAGCACTGCTCAGGTAATTTTAAGTCCAAGCGATGGCATGCGCACGTTTTTCAAAACTGAACTTTCACAAATTCATTTGAAATACTTCAAAGAACCAACTACAACAGCCTCGCCCACCTGACCCTGACGCCCACTAGGTGTGCAACCGAACTGACCCGCGGCTTTTCCAACTTTGCACACAGAGCGCCTGGTGCGCTGGGGCGCGGCTCTGCGGGGCGCCCCACTTTACCGGCGGGCGGGCGCGCCGGCCGGAGCGCAGGGGCGGCAGAGCGGCGTTGGCCAATCCCTCTAAGAACTCCCAGCGCGACGTGCCCAGACGCCTGCCAAAGTCCCCTGCGAACCAGAACCTGGTCTGCACGCTCTGGAAAGTTGCGGCGCCCCCATTTCCGCGCGACCCGGTCCCCGGGCTGCCACCGTCCGACGCCAAAACCGGGAGCCTGCGGCGAGGCCGGCACCTGCAGCGCCCCGAGGCACCTGAGGGCTCCTCTCAGCCGCGCGGACGCAGGATAAACGCCCTGGGAACTCCCCGCCCCCGGAAGACACCGCCAAGCATTCGGGGGCCTCCGCCGCCGCCCACGAGCGCAGGACCGCGCACCTGGGGACCCCCTATGTCCCCCTGGGCGCGCGACCACCCACCTGGAGCCGCGGGGCCACAGGGCGCTGCACGCTGCATCTCCAGGGCTGGCAGGTGCGGAGAGGTGCGCTCCGACGCGCGGGCTCGACCTTGCAGCCCGTGGCTCCGGAAGCGCCGCCCGGCCGGGGAGGTGGAAGAGCCGGGGCTGCCCGCCCCTTTCCGGGCGGGGCTGCGCGCTTCTCCCGCAGTCCGCTCCCGCCCGTAACCCAGGAGCCCAGCGACACCTGAGCGCCCATACCTGGTGAGCAGGGCCTCAGGGAACCCTGGCCACGTAGACACAGAGTTTTGGTGGTAAAATAAAATAGTTCATTTTGCCCACACTTTCTAGGCTAAATTAACCAGCTGTAAAGTGGTGAAATTCCATAAGAAAGTATTTCCTACTCCTGCTCCAAGTCAGAACTGGACCCAGTAAAAACCTAGATAGCGAGCTAAATAGATCCTCCAGATCAGATATACGCTGCTTTGTTTTAAAGACTAAGCTACTGTTTCCCTAGAGTCTTAACAAAATTAGTAATTTACCTTCAAAGGTAAATTTACCCTCAAAATGTTATTGAAGGGATATCGCATCTTAGTATAACTTATTTTGAGGTACACATAATAGCAAATTTACATCTGCATAAAGCAAAATAGGTCCACCAATATTTCCTTTTTTCCCCCTTCACTTTACAATTAATCTCCTTTACCTCCTTTCCCCCCATCTCTTCAATACCCTTTGATTTCCTCTGCGCCCCACTCCCCACCCCCACAAAGAGTTCATTTTGGATTAGTTCCTTTTTTTGAAGTCTAATATTGTTTAATTTGTCATTTGTTTGTTTTCTATCTTCTCTACATATCATATAAGTGCTATCATGATGGCTTTCTCCTTCTGGCTTATCTCGCTAAGCATAATTCTCTCCAGGTTCATCCACGCTGCTGCAAATGGCAGGATTTCTCCCTTTGTGCCGGCCACATAGTATTCCATGGTGTATGTATACACATCATCTTTATCCACTCATCTGCTGATGGGCATTTAGGTAGTTCCAGTTCTTGGCTATTGTGAATAATGCTACAATGAACATGGGGGTGCATATACCTCTGTGAGTAAGTGTCGTTGCGTTTTTAGTGTAAATACCCAGTAGGGGAAAAACTGGACCATATGGAATTTCCATTCCTTGAAGAATCTCCATACTGCTTTCCAGAATGGTTGCACCATTTTACACTGCCACCAACAGCGAATTAGTTCTCTTTTCCCCACATCTCCTCCTGCACGGTTGGTTGTTTTCTGTTTTTTTTTTTCTTTCTTTCTTTTTTTGATGATAGCCATTCTCACAGGTGTGAGGTGATAGCTCATTGCGTCTTGATTAACATTTTCCTGACGTTAAGAAAAATAAAACATCTTTTCATGAACTTGTTGGCCATTTGTATGTCATCCTTGGAGAGGTGTCTATTAAGGTCATCGGCCCTTTAAGTTCTTTGTATATTTTGGATATTAATCCCTTGTCAGAAGTGTGATAGGCAAATCTTTTCCCATTCAGTTGGCCCTTTTGTTTTCAGATGAGTTTCTTTTGCTGTCTAGAAGCTTTTTAGTTTGATGTAATCCCAATGGTTTATTTTGCATTTTATTTGCCTTAAGACAGGAGTTGAGTTCTCAAAGATACCTCTTAAGTCTATGTTCAATAATGTTTTGCCTATATTTTCTTCTATATGTTTTATGGTCTTACATCTAAGCATTTAATCCATTTTGAGTTCATTTTTGTGTGATGTTAGGTAGTGATCTAGTTTCAACCTTTTGCATGTGGCTGTGCATTTCTCCAGCACCATTTATTGCAGACTATCCTTGCCCCATTTTTGCTCCTCTGTTGAAAATCAGATGTCCATAATCAGATGTGGGTTTATTTCTGGGTTTTCAATTCTGTTCCATTGATCTTTTTTATTTTATGTCAATACCATGCTGCTTTAATTATTATTACTTTGTAGTAGTGTTAGAAGTCAGGGTGCATGACTCCTCCATTGATGGTTTTTTCCCCTAAGGACTGTTTTTGCTATCCTGGGTTGTCTGTTGCCCCAAATAAATTTTGTGATTTTTTTTTTTTTGTTCTATGTCTGTGAAGAATGTCTTTGGAATTTGATGGGGATAGTATCGAATCTGTATATTGCCTTGGACAATATGACAATTTAAATTTTTCTAATCCATGAGCATGGAATATCTTTCCATTTCTTTGTGTCATCTTCTATTTCTTTTAGCAATGTCCTATAGTTCTCATAGTTCAGGTCCTTCGCTTCTTTGGTAAAGTTTATTCCAAGGTATTTGATTTTTTTGGATGCAATTGTACAAGGTTTGTTTCCTTGAGTTCTCTTTCTGTATTATCATTGTTAGCATATAGAATGTGATAGATTTTAATATTAATTTTGTAAACTGTCACTTTACTGTATTTATTATTTCTTGTAGCTTTTTACATGACCCTTTGGGGTTCTCTGTGTATATTATATCATCTTTAAATAATGATAACTTCACTTCCTCCTTTCCTATTTGGGTATCTTTTATATCTTTTTCTTGTCTAATTGCATTGGACAGGACCACCAACACTGTATTACATAGTAATGGTAAGAGTGGATTATCCTTACCTTGTGCCTGATCTTAAGAGGAAAAGCTTAAGTTTTTCTCCATTGAGTACAATGTTGTTGGCTATGGATTTGTCGTAGCCTTTATTATGTTGAAGTACATTCCTTCTATAACTATTTTTGGAGTTTTTTTAATTATAAAATGGTGCTGACTCTTATCAAATGATTTTTTTTTGCATCTGTTGAGATGATTGTGTTTTTTTGTCCTTTTTATTGATGTAGTATGTTACATTAATTGATTTGTATATGTCGAACCATCCTTGCATCCCTGGAATAAATCCCACTTGATCATAATGTGTGATTCCTTTACTATGTTGTTGAATTCAGTTTGCTAATATTTTGTTGAGAATTTTTGCTTCAATAATCATTAAAGATATCACTCTATAATTTTCATTTTTGGTGCCGTCTTTATCTGGTTTGGGAATCAGCATAATATTGGCACCATAAAAATTGCTTAGAAGTTTTCCATCTTCAATTTTTTGAACAGTTTAAGAAGGATTGGTATTAATTCTTCTTTGAATGCTTTGTAGAATTCACTGGTGAAACCATCTGGTCCAGGGTTTTTGTTCTGGGGAAGTTTTTGACCACTGTTTCAGGTTCCTTGCTTGTGATTAATCTGTTCATGATTTCTACTTCTTCTTGGTTTAGTGTGGAATGTTGTACATTTCTAGAAATGTATCCATTTCTTCTAGGTTACCCAATTTGTGGCCATATAGTTGTACATACTATTCTCTTACAATCTGCTGTATATCTGTTGTGATTATTCCTGTTTCATTTCTGATTCTATTTATTTATGTTTTCTCTCTCCTCTTTTTTGTGAGTCTGGCTAGTGGTCTATTTTGTTTATTCTTTCAAAAAAGCAACCTTTGGTTTCAATAATTTTTGAATAGTCATTTTTATGTCTATTACACTGATTCCTGCCCTATGCTATATTATTTCCTTCCTTCTATTGGATTTAGGTTTCTGTTTTTCTTCTTTTTCTAGTTCCTTTAGGTGAAGGTTTAGGTTTTTTATATATGATTCTTCTTTTGTGAGGTATTACTATAAATTTCCGTTATTACTGTTTTTGCTGCATCTCACAGATTCTGATAAGTCATGTCTTCATTTTCATTTGACTCCAGTGTTTTTATATTCATCCTTAATTTCCTCCTTTACTCAATGATTATTCAACAATATATTGTTTATTCTCCATTCTTCTGAAGTTTTCCTCTTCCTCTCTTTTGGTTGATTTCTAGTTTGATGCCACTGTGATCTGAAAAATGCTAGACAGGATTTCAATCTTTGAAAAATCATTGAGATTTGTTTTTGTCCCAACATACGGTCTGTCCTTGAGAATATTCCATGAGTACTTGAAAAGAATGTGTATAGTGTGAGGATGAAGTACTTTATATGTGTCTATTAAGTTCAGCTCTTCTGTTTTGTTGTTTAAAGATCTTGCTTCTTTACTGATTCTCTGTCTGGATAATCTTTTACTGAGAGAAGAGTATTAAAGTCCCCTTATTATTACTGTGTTTCAGTATCTCTATTCAGATCTGTTAATATTTGCTTGATATATTTGGGTACTCCTTTATTGGGTGCATATATATTATAAGTATCATCTTTGTTGTATTTATCCCTTTATCATTACATAATGTCCATCT
This sequence comes from Solenodon paradoxus, assembly GCA_004363575.1. NCBI lineage: Eukaryota > Metazoa > Chordata > Mammalia > Eulipotyphla > Solenodontidae > Solenodon > Solenodon paradoxus. Next base: position 404,422 of record RJWH01001034.1, read on the forward strand.
TTATCCTTTTTTACTTTCTTTAGTTGAAAGAATACTTTATCTGATATGAATTTAGCAGTTCCTGCTCTTCTGGAGTCACTGTTAGCTTGGAGTACCATTCTCCATCCATTCATTTTAAGGCTTTACTTGTCTCTTGACCTTAGATGAGTTTCTTACAAACAGCATATAGTTGGGTTTTGTTTTTCAATACATTAGTCACTCTGTGCCTTTTAATTGGTGATCAGTATATTTATATTTAAAGTGATTATTGATATTTGAAAACATGCTACTGTCATTTTTATTTTGTTTTCTGGTCTTATTTATCTGTTTGTTTCTTTGTTTAGATTTTTGTAAAGTTCCTTCTCTTTGGTTTACATAGTAGAGCCTCTTTTAACTTTTCTTGTAGAGGAGGTCTCATGGGGGCAAAATCTTTCAGCTTTTGTTTATTAGGGAGAAACCTTTATTTCTCCCTCAAAGTTGAGAGACAGTTTTGCAGGATATAGTATTCTTGGCTGGCACTTTTAATCTTGTAGTATTTTGAAGACATCATTTCATTCTCTTCTAGCCTGTAGGGTTTCTGCTGAGAAGTCTGAAGTTAGTCTGATGGGAGAACCTTTATATGTTCATCATCATCATCATCATCTTCTTCTTCTTCTTCTTCTTCTTCTTCTTCCTCCCTCCTCCCTCCTCCCTCTTCCTCTTCCTCCTCCTCCTCCTCCTCCTCCTTCTTCTTCTTCTTCTCCTTCACCTTCTTCATCATCCATGCCAGGAACCAAGTAGTACTATAATGGACTTGACCAAATATCATCTTTGATGACCTCTCCTAACTTATGTGTAGCGATGTCAGAGTGGTCAGTGAACCAAGTAAAGAGCTCTCTGATTCCTCATGCTGCCTTTTCCTGATGCTGCAGTCTGTGTTTGACTGGAACGTTTCGTCAAATCCTTTCCAGATTTCCTTTTTACTTCATTGGACTTTGAGGATAGATCTCCACTCTCATTAGGATGAAATTCTTTAGAGAGAACTTATTTTCAAACTAAAGGTTTTCATCAAAATAAAAGTGTATTCTGTAACCTGATTTAGTATCTTCAAATTCTGTCACTTCAAGTTTTGTCAAATAATGCAGCACCTCTTCATCCTCCTCCCCAAGCACTGCAGACATCTGTAGATGTTGGATGAACATCGTTACCCAAACCTTCAGGATTTTGGCAATCAATTCCGACCTCTTCTGAAAAAATGGTTGGCAGAGTCTGTTGTGTTTCTGTTCTACTATCAGAACCTCCTCATTAAGGCTGCCTATTTCATCTTGCACTTCATCAATATGTTCGACTGCTTCTTGCTGCTCTTTCTCTCCTTTCTTCAAGCTGAGGGGTGGATGTCCCCTCTAACCAGAGGGCTGTAGATCATCTTGGTCTCTTTGTGTGAGGCTGCAGGGAAGACTGTTGTCTGGGAGCCAAGCTGCAGACAGTGAGTAAAGCCTAGATTCTCAGAGAACTAGCAATTTACCTTTTTAAGTTGAAAATATCTCCGAAGATCAATCTGAGGAGGTGGTAATCATTCATGATTTAAATTCTCTCTCCCCTCTCACCTGTTTCTGACACAAAACCTAAAAGGAAGGCTTGCATAGCAACTATTTATCTGAAGCAAACTTTTTGAGGTATGTATGCCATAAATATCAAGTGTCAATGTTAATTCTTTTTCCATAGCTGAACTGGATTAGTGCTTATACTATAATGAAGAAATATGTGAAATGTCAGTAGATTTTGGAAACTGTTTACCAAGAGACCCCAGTACGAACGGAGTAAAGAAGGGTTTGGATGCAGGACACATACATACAAACTCGTGGTCAGAATTTCAGAAGCGCAACTCGTAAGGAAGCAGAAATCTTCTGAAAGCAGTGCATCAGGGAAGCAATGTAATTAGTGGTGCATGTACCAGAATACAAATTCTGGAAAACAACTACTGTGACCAAAGTTTGAGGAGGAAGGAAGAGACCGACACTCTAGTGTATATTCCACAGTCAGGTATCTGAATCTTAAAGCTGTTGCAGTTTGCTCTGTGGAAACGCACCATACTCTCCGGCCCTGTGCTCACAGCACTGTTGGTCAGACCATCCAGCGGACTGTGGCTGCCACAGAGAGGTGTGGATCACACTGTCTGGTGGACCCTACTTAATAGGATTTTATGTTAAAAAATCTTTACAAATCTTCCCCTAAAATTAAAAAATGTTCTAGATTTATTTTTGTCTCAGGTGCTGAATGAAAACATAATTCTTTTAGTCACTGCTTATTTATAATTTGACTCTTTACTGTTGCTGTTAGCTGGTACTTCGTTTGAAGTATTTATGTGCCAAACACTATTTCAAAATGTTCCTATCACTTGGTTCTCAAAACAAGGTGACTTTAGCCATATTTTACAAATGAGGAATCTGGATTTTAAATGCTTTCGGTGATTTAATCCTAGACTTAACCCCACTGTCTGCCTCTTAATTGTAATTCCCAATCTGCCCCTTTATTTACTTTGTTAGTTGCCCAGTCTGGTTGCTTCTCCCAGCTCCAGGGCTCGAACCTGGGTTCTAGGGTTTTATTCACATGGTCTACACCCCAGCTGCTACCTTAACACCTGAGCCACCAAGGTGTGACCCCTCCTTTTACGGTCACATAAGTCAGTGCTAAAGATCATGGGTGTTCTAGGAAGGTTATACCCATGTGTTTACTGATATTTGCTTTTGCTTTCCCTACCTGCTTCCTTCAGAGCACTAATGCCATAAAGTGAACTTTCATACCTTTCAAAATAAATGTGACACACTGGACTCGGTGCCTACAGCATCAGTACCATTCAGTTGAGGCTACGGATGTTTCCACACAAGAGTGCAGAGCTCACTCGGGGAGGACTGGCTTTCCTCTCCTCTACCTGGGCCCCTGCACTTAAGAAAGGGTACTGCACAAACACCTTTCCTCCTTTGGTCTTGTTTCTCAGGGTCAAACCCCATTCAGGTACAGCTGCTTTCTCCCCTCCCCCATGATATGCGGTGCACTGCTGGCACCCACGCCCCTGGAAGGGGCCTCAGCAGCCTCCCAAGCTCTTTTCAGCCAGTAGGTGGCCAGCAAGGGGATCTCCACTTCCTCATTTCACCTGCCACAGTGATCAAAAAGTCAGTCGCGGTTGGTTTCTTGTTTTCTAAGGAATCAGCCTCTGGGACCTGATGTTTTCTCTCACGTCCTTTCTGTGGCATGTGCGGTGGCCTCTGGGTCCTGACCCCACGTGGTGGAGCGTCCAGGGCCTGAGCCGACCCAGGAGTGGGGCTTCGGCCCTGGGTCATGGCTGATTCTGTGCCCCTGCAGACTGCACGCTCTTGTTAAAGCCCTTGGCCTTGGCTGTATTTCTACTTTTAGATTCTCATTTTCGAAAGCAGCAACCTATTGTAAAAGTGAAATTGTATTTTACTTCTTCATGGCCATTACTGGGGAATTTTTCTCTTGAAGAACATGTCCAGACCTGTGCCCCTGGATCACAGTATTCTTGTGGGGTGTTATTGTACTTAGTATTCGCTTGACCAAAATTCAACCAAATACTAGGAAGGTCTGAAGGAAATTCCTAGCAATATAATAGTTGTTGGTTGTTAGTGAGAGGTTCTTATGCTTCCTCATACGTGACCGAATTCCTATGTACTCAGCCGACTCTATAATGGCTCCTAGAAGTGCGCACGTCTTCAGTGGGGTCCATTTCCCCTTACATGACATGGAGCGGGCAGTGCAGGACCCAGAGGCAGGGAGACTCTCCTGGCCATCCAGTTGGGTCCACTGTCATTCCAGGCCCTTATAATCGGGGGTAAGAAGGTCAGCGGGGAGAAGAGGTGATGGGGAGAGGGGTCATGAGCCAAGGCTGTTGTGCCTGTGAAGAAGGGGGAACCTAGGGAGCGGGCCCTGCAGCTTCCAGGAGGAAGCGTCCTGCACTTGGCATTCAGCCCAGTGAGACTGACTTTGTGCTTCTGTAAGATCACATGTTTGTGTCGTTTTTAAGCCACTAAAGTTTGGCAATTTGTTACAGCAACAACAGTAACTTAACACATTAACTTATGGTGATAAATTGAGCATTTAGGGAGAGTAATTAATAACAAAAAATTTTACATTCTTCCAGATAAACACAAAGACTCTTCCATTCCCTTCACCACTGCCTCCCTCAGTCCCTCAGGAGCAGAGTTTCATTGTAATTGGTGCTGTGACAGCTCTTGGATGTTCCTTCCTGCAGGGCTGTTTGCATAGAATACTGCCCTCTGTCTCAGCAGATGTGCTGCATCTTCTCTTGTCCCTCCGCTGAGGAGCACTTCTGGAACCAACCAAGTGCTCTGCAGCTGACGCAGCCCCTCCACACCCCTGCCTGCACTAATGAGGGGAGCGGATTTTCTGGAAGTCAGCTTGCTTAGGAAATCTGAGTTTTAACAGCCAATACTACAAAACCTTCCACTGTCCAGATGCCCCAAATCCTCCATTTCCCTTTTTAGTTGTTTTGACTTTCTTTGTGAACTCTGATAATTTGCCTCCATTTTTATTCTACAATTATTGATGGGATGAAGGTTTCAGATCACCTCCTACCCAACATAAAATAATGTTCAGCCCCTAATTCACCACAGACCTCTCAGTGTTTGAAACTGTGAGTGTTACTCCTCACTAGGACCAATAAAACGACACACACCCTCCATGTTTTCAGTGGTCACTTATCCATCTGCTCCGGATGAGTTTAGTCAGTGCGAACCATGTGTGAGGCACGGCGCTGGGCACTGGACACTGGTGCAGAGATGGCCCTTGGCTCCAGCAATCTGCCTCCGGCCTGGGTGGAGAGTTGTGTGGGATAAAGTAGGAACAGACCATTGGATGGACAGGAGTCTTCTTGCAGGTCAGATGGCTGCTAGGGAAGGTTCTGTTGCAGATAAGTCATATAAAAGAAAATTTACATTTGGAAGTATTTGGGACCATAATACAGGAAGTGGTTGAAGAGATATTTCAAGAGAAAAAGAAGCAAAGATAATACTTCAGCCAGTGGTGTAACTAGCTATCACTGTGTGTAGATAGGTTCTCGAAGGTGCCTGGGGACACAACCAAGGATTGGAAGGGATCATAGAAGGTATTTTCCACATCTATCACACAATTCCGTTGTGCAGCGAGTAGCCTGATAGCAGTTTAGAGGATAATGCAGACTTTTAATCAAGGTAATTGCAGCTTCCTTCTAAAATCCAGACCTCTGTGGATTATGAGTCACTGAACGTCTGAAGCCCCACTCAGAGAAGAGCAGCACAGCATAAGGCGCTCAACAGCAACAACAAAGGGAATAAAAAGAAAAAGAGGTATTTTACCATAAGAACTCTCACTGAAAAGTAATTTTTCATTTTCCCAATGCAAAAAGTGAAATGTCTGTAGCTTGAAACCACACAAGGGACAGTGTCTCCTGCATCTTCTGAGGCTCCATGTTGCTTTTTCCTTGGCTGATTCAGCTTTCACCACACCCCCACCCACAGCAGCCTGCTTCCAAGTCTTCTCAGGGGCACAGGCCCTAGGGTCCCACAGCTAGCGAGTCATCGGGAAGGCAGGGTACACTGAGTCCCTCAGCACAGGTGTGCACCCTGCTTCTAGACCTCAGAAGCCCCTGGGCCTGCGCCTCTGGGATGCTGGGGGATGGGGGTCCAGCATCCCTACAGGACAAGTCTCCATAACCAGCTTCTGGAACCCAAGCAGCATGGGTGCTCTTGAAGAAAAGAGAAGGCACCGTGCAGGGGTGATCTGGTCATGAGTCGGTTCAAAAACACATAGGAGAGGACGTTCACAACTTTCACAACTATATTGCTGACAGATAAGTTTAAGTCGTTGGCTGTAACCTGAGCAGCCACAGAACCCGAGTAAGTTCAGGGTGTAGAGACCTTCCTGGTTGTTGGCTAGAGGTGGGAATGACACCGCACTCTGCACATTTTGCTGAGGGACTAAGATATATATTTAGTCTTGGGGGTGTCACTGAAAATATTGGGTATGAATTTTCTTACATTTGTTTCCTACTGAAAAAAATATATGTACCTTTTGTTTTGGAGAAGACTGAAGATAATATTTAAAAATAACCAAAATAGAAGAAAATGAATTTAAGTTATTTTTCACCCTATAAATATTTACTGAGCATCTTTTGTGAGTGATACTCTAAAATGGTATATAAAGGAAAACGGACACTTTATATTCTAAGATTTATAATTCACACAGAGACCTAAATAGTATAAAAATTAGCAGACAGCGCTCATAAAAATTCAGCTTAAAACTAGATGAATTTTGTTTTAGTCATAATGAATACTTTGCAGGGAACAGCACTAAGGAATGTGAAAAAGAAAGAGACTATCTGACACAGTTATGACAGACCCTGTGCCCAGTGCAGCCGTCCGGCAGATCAACCCTGAGTTCTCTGTAGTAAGTGACTCTCCTGAACTATCCCAGCATCCTCCGAAGAGGGTGCTGTTATTCGGAGGCCTGGGCTCCGGGGGTACTGAACACATTAGGTTCGGGTTAGGTTGCCCTACAGGGTCAGCGAGGAGCAGAATGAGGAGAGCCCTGCCCGGCGCTGCCTCCTGACCAGGAGATGAACTGTGGCCTCTACGGAGGACCAGGAAAACCAAGCCCTGGGACCCGGACCCATCTCACAAATGATTCCGGCCTGCACTAAACCACAACGTGGCAATGACACCCTGGCAGGCGAGAGCCACCTGTGCCCTCGCTTCAGCTCTCTCCTCTAAGGGCTGCTGCGCTAGACAGCAGGTGCAGGCGGTGTGTCATCTCCTCTGATGCTGACTGCAGTGCATGGACATGGGCAGGACCAGCACGGGTCCCCCCCAGCCTGCTGACTGACAGGGACAGGTCCAGGGACCTGCTTCTGAAGCCAGAAAGCCTCCCTGGGGGCTGGGAGAAGCCACAGGTGGTGAGTGTCACTTCCTCGTGCTCTGCAGAAGCGCGGACGCTCTGCGGGCCGGGCCTTTCTCCGCAGGCTCCCCTTCATCAATCCTGACACAGGGGGCCCCCCATGAGGAGCAGGTGAGACCCTGTGAGTTGGCCATGGGCTCACTGGTGTCTTGCATCACTGTGGCTTGGCCCTGATTTAACCTCCACAGTGTCAAGAGACTGAGGGGGTTCCTCCTGGGGCTTTGGACGACTCGTCTGCCACAAGTAAGAGTCTGCCAGCAAAACAGAGTGACCTTCCTGTCCCCTGCCCATGTTATTTTTATCGTCAGAGTCCTGTGCCCACGGCGGCTGAGTCAGTGGTCCTGATGGACGGGTCCTTCCCGACGAGTGACGGTCCGCACTGCTAAGTTCTTTCAGCACCCCACCCAGTGTACCTGTTTTCAGTTTTATGTTTGCCTCAAATTTAATTCACCTTTTCTAATGCTATTGAGAGGTTTTAAATAGAAAAGAAATTAATGAAAGTACTACATGGTGACCGTATAAAAGGAAGCACAAGGTACTGAGGAAACGGGCCAGTGGCATCGTGCGCTAACAAGATGGGGTGAGGTGTTTCCATTTCAGTGCTGGTGAACACAATTTGAATAGGATTTTTATAGAACACCTTATTAAAACTTCTACAAGGGCACAGTGCTTGGGCAATCACATCCGTTTTCATTAGAAAAGTACACAAACAAGTAAGGACAATAATTTTTAAAAATTTGCCTTCACTCTTCCTTAATTTAATTTTTACTTCTGGCTCTCAATTGATACATGGAAGTCTCTGATTGTTAAATAAGCATCTTTAAGAAAAAGCTTCTGTGAAAATTCAGTCTGGACCATTTAACTGCTGTTAGCTATCAGTATTCGGGGCATGAACATACCTGGGAGAATTGAGAGTTCCAGCCTACCTATTTTCCTTTGCAAGGGTATGCAATAATATCTTAATATATTTTCTATTGAAAAATAACTTCAAATAAAGCAAGAGGAATTTTCTGTCTGGATATATAATGCATGAATGGCTCTTTGATAGAGACACATAAATAATAGAGCAGCTCTCATAGCGCCATGTATTATTAATTAAGCAGTAAAGATCCAATCCATATTGAAAAATACATCATGGGGTCTAGGCTGTAACGTGTCTTAAAGGTGAGGATTAAATTTTATGGGCAGTGAAGGGGCCTTTTATCACATCCAAGGTGGCTTAGGGCCTCTGAATCTTGCATTCCTTTTCAGAAACATACATTGCCTTTTAAAACTAGTCTCAAAATTCGCTTTTTCTGGTAGTATTCAAGTCTTTCTGTTAACATTGCTAGGGAAAAATTCACTCAGATCTGTCCACTGTGTGCCCAACAGTTCAGTACCTACTTTCATCCTATTTCCAAACACGGCCCTGTCCTCACCGAGCCTGGCTCGTGTGATGCTATCTATCACCTCTGTAGCCCACGTGTGAACAGTCTCTCATCGGCACAACTGAAACATTCCAGAGCATTCTAAGTTTCTCTGTAAACTGCAAGTTATCACCCAAGGGAAACAGACACAATCGGTAGAAGTTAAATTTGCAAAATACTAGTCATGCTGCTGGCAGATTTAATTTGCTTTGAGACCCCTCCCATTCTTATTCTGCATGAGTGCTAGAAAGCTCTCCCTCCCCAACCTGTTGCAGAACTTGGGAAGACCAAGCCTCACGTGTGCATTGTCATTTCTCCAGTTTTCATGGGTCATGACACTGGGCTCTGCTTAAATTATGGAGACTTAGTACTTATTGCTGCACTTTTTTTTTCAGGCCTGACCTGGGACTTGACCCTGGGTCACTGGGCTTTCCATGCTGTGTGTTAGCTGTCTCGGGCACGCGGGACACCCAGTGGCTGCACATTGTAAGAATGGAAGTGCCCACTTCATGTTGCTGAACTCAAGCAAGAGTGATCACTCATTCTAGCAACAACCAGGGTTTATTTGAAAATGAAATGGCAGAGAGCAGGCAGACTGGAGAGTGCGTCCCAGTGGGACCCTAGGCGTAGGCCACAACCCCCTGAGCACCCTCTGCAGGGCCCCTCAGTTCCACAAGGGGTGGCACCACTGCTCGGGGAGCTGCAGGTGCCGGGGTCTGGGTGGCTGGTGCACCTGGGCACTTGTTTTCACCTCCCCACTGCATTTAAAATGGATTCTGATCATTCACGTTCAAAATGTATGGTGTGCGGGCTGCTCTGGGAAGAATACTCTAATGGACAATAGTCTTAGGTCTGATCTTCTTACCTAATCATGAAAAAAATCACATGCTTAGCCACAAATTAAGACCAATATCTGAGCTCACACAAAGAACTGGATTGCTAAACCAGAGACCTTACCCAGGATGGCACGCGATCCGAGCTGCTTTTGCCCCTCTTAACACTTATCACGGGGCACCAGATACATTACTAGCAGCCCCAGCTGTTCTGTAGATGTGGTGCGTCTGCAACCTGGCAACTTGACAGGGAGGAAATTCCCACGAGCAGGGTGGTAGCATACTCCAATAAGCTGCAACTTTACAGGCAAAACCTGAGGTTTGCAGAGAAGACGTGCGGTGCCCCCAGCCTGGAAGCCCTGTCCCGCTCGAGCACTGGCCCAGCGCCCCTTCAGTTGGCCGACTTGCAGGCTAACGTCCTGACCGCCCCCTGTGATCTGGCACCAGGCGGCCTGTCTGTGCCTCTGCACCCGCGGCGTACACAGCCTGCAGGGACACATCACCTGGGTGGGCCTGAAGGCAGGGATACCAAGCTCGTCCTCTGGGACCAGGCACAGGTCTGAGCTGCTCGGTGGGGGGCCAGGGGGGTCTCCTACATTCAGGGCTCCAGCTCAAACTCACGTTTTCCTCTTAAAGCCTCCAATTCCCTCATCTTTGTGGAAACTCTGCCCTTTGTCTCTTCTTAACTCTGCTGATCTTCCTTGAATGTGGATCTTTGCTTCAGTTCTCCCTTTTCCACATGCTGCAGGTGCAAATCAATGCCGCCGATTGAGGGGATTCAAGCCATGCCCCTCAGAACCCAGCAGCAACACAGTGGGTGCCCCACCCACATGGAGGCTTTCCTTTGAGTGTCCAAAGACCACACCCCCTGCCCTAATTTAGTGCCTCTCTTCCTGTGTCCTTTAGACAATGACATCCAAAATACAGTATGTCCATATATGGTTTGATGTGTTTTTATTATTTTATGAAGTCTATTAAGTTACATGTTACTGGCGCACCATGGTGGAGTAGCAGTTTGGTCAGCTGCCTCCAACCAAGTGCAGTCCACATACTCCAAGGACTTGGGTTCATGTCCCAGGGCCCAGGGAACAACCAAGATGAACAACTAGATAAAGTAAATAAATACATCTTCCGCCTCTCTCTTCTCTCCAGCTTCTGCTCACCTTCATTCCTGCCTACCTTTCCCTACAAAAACATTTATTATTTAATATTCTACAAACTTGAACACGCAATTAAGTGTATACTTAAAAGAGTGAGTAAAACGTGGAAGTTGACTAGCAAATCTAAAAGCTGTGTAAATCTCCTTTTTAGAGTAAGATCAGAAATGCACTGCATGGGTCCCCTGTCACTCAGGTGGCTAAGACACAAGACTATCAAAGCCATGGACCTGAAGTTCGGGACCTGGGACTGGAAAAAAATGAAATAAAAATTGGGAAAAAAGCATTAAAAATAAACCAACTACATGAATTACATTGTATTTTTCTGAACTGTAACTGACATAGAATATTATATTCATTTCAGGTATATGACATAATGATCTGATACTTGTTTATATGGCAAATGATGACGCTGGTTAACATCCATCAGCACTCAGCTACAAGTGTGAGAACTTTCAAGATCCACTCTCTCAGCGGTGTTCAAGCATGCGATTCAGTGTTGCGAGCCTCATCGCCATGCCATGCTGGCACCTGGTCTTCTTCTATAATGGGATCCTGTACCTTTTAACACTTTCATCCATTTCACCCACCTCATCCCCACCTGTCAAACCCCATCTGTTTTATGTATCTGTGATCCTTGGGATATCTATTGTCTTTCTCTGATTATTTCACTTAGCAAGTGCCCTCAGGGACCCTCACATCACATGTACTGTAGTGTAGAGATGCCAGCAAATAGGTGTGCTGTGATATCCACGAATGACGCTCCGCTCACGGTAACACGGGGTGTGGTGGTGTTCTGCACGTGGTGATACCGAGCAGTGAGACTAACTTCTACGTAACAGCTGATGCTTCAGGAGACCTTGAACTGAGGTCCGGATTCGTCGGGGCAGTGACAGGGTCAGAGCTTGCAGACAGAGGGTTGCCAGTCCAAGGCACAGAAGAGGGCAGCACATGTTCTGCAGAGCACAGGTCAGAGAGTAGAGACAGTGTGGCAGACACTGGTTTGAGGACTGAGCTATGGGAAGCAATCAGGACACTGGATTTTACCCTACAGTTCATGTCAAGCCCTGGGAGGTCTCAATGTCGGGACGTGACATAACAAACCATATGAGTTAGAAGACGCCACCTGGGTGGAGAAGGTAAGACAGTCAGGCAGCCACTGCACTGTGCAGATGACAGATGGGTGGCCAGACAACCCACCTCCCCAAAGCAAAGCCCAGATAAGCCCCTCCTCCCCGTGAACCATTGACAAGTTCAGTCAAATGAGCCTCTGGACGAGGCTGTTCCTCCAGAGCAACATCCCTGAAATGCGAATGCGAGCACTATGTCATCTCAGCTTCTGTGTCTTGTACCTTTTTTCTGGGTGCCTTTCATATTTCCTTTTTATCACAACATACAGTGATAAAGAATTTGTCAGAAATGGGATGACCATGTCTTCTGCTTAAACGTCTTGATATTTATTGCAGTGCTTGCATCTGTAGGTGTAGAATAAAATTTGGGAATTTCTCAGATGTCCATTATTTCTACAGATCTGTCTGCTGACTCCCTCTCTCCCTGCTCCCAGGACCCGAATGACTCACAGGGGAACCCCTGAAATGATCCCACTCAGCACCAACACTGGTCTTCATTCACTCTCCGTGACAGTCTGGTGCCAGGCTTTCTGCAGAGGCTGCGGAGTCTCGCAGCCCCGCCCCGCCCTGGTGCCAGGAGACAACTGCTGTGACTCACACTGGCTCTCTGCCCACTCTTAACTCATACAAAAGGGATTCGGGTTAGATATAGAGAAAACAAACAGAAGGTGGGAAAAGGTAATTTTTATATCTGAGAAAACTGGACAATGATGTTATTCTAATGAGAGGAAAGTCTAAAAATGGATAAATGGTCTGTCTCCCTGATGCTCTCATGGCTATATTATCATCCTTGTTTGAATGTCTTTGCACTATGTTTGTGTGTGCTAATAGGAGAAAAAGAAATTCCTTATTCCTGACACTTTCTCCTTAGCAGAATCATACAGCAAAGCTTGTCATTTGCTTCAGTAATTGATATTTTTCATTTTCTATCATTAGAGGAATATACTTTGATGTCTACAAATAAATCCAAATAAATGTCTGTTTTTGAGAGAAGTTTCATATCTCATCTCATAAATATCAGCACAGTCTTCATAGATTGGAGACATTGAGGCTGCTGTCAATTAAATTAGTTCACATCAGAAAATGGAATCTCCATTTCAAAGTTATAAAAATACAACCTGTCACAGCTGTATATTCAGAAACACAATTACTGAACTATTTCTTAAGCTGTAGACCCCTTTGTAACTCTTGTAAACACACCATAATGGAGAAAGATATAAAAACAACCTTCCTTTACTTAAGCAAAAAACTGAAAATCAAGGCTTCTAAAGCTTAACAAAGCATTGAATACAAAATATTTGATAAGACCAAGTCAATTTAAAATAAATAATTATGACTTTTTCACTATACCAATAAATTAGTGGATTAGTGATTTCAGGAACTCTCTAAAAATAAATTGAAGTTTCTCTTTAGTATGTAACATGAACCATAAGTAATTATTGATGTAAATCAGAGGGTCCAGTTTCCTGGAAAAGCAGGAGAAATAAGACTAGATCTCAGTTACGATGTGGGAGCGGGAGACAGCCCTTTGTACTGTTGGAATAACTGCATCTTGGGAAATGTGAGCAATGGCCTCAAGGACTGTCCTTGTCGTGTCCCATGGAAGGACACGCATGAGATTTTTATAAAAAGACGCAGCAGGAATCCCCAGTGGTTGCATGTTCTGACACATCTGAATCAAGAACATGTCTCCACTGGAGACGAGTGCTGGCAAGGGTGTCGGGAAGAGGGAGTCTTCCCGCCTTGCTGCTGGGCATGTGAGCTGATGCTGTCATTGCAAAAACTGCATGGAGGGTCCTTACAAAGTTAAAAATAGAACTACTTTATTATCCCGCAATTCCACTTTTAGGTATATAGCCAAAGAATACGAAACAGCGATTCAAAAAGATACACGCACCCTTATGCTCACTGTGGCAAGATACGGAGACAAGCTAAGAGCCCCAGTAGAGGCAGCTGCATAGAGACAAGCTGGTCTCCATACAAGGTGGACACTACCCGGCTGTGAAAATAAGGATGAAATTTGTCACTTACAGCAACATGGATAGAACCACATGGGATTTTGCTGAGTGGGAGAAGTCGGCAAAAAGACAAATACCAGATGACCTCGCTGAAATGTGGAATATCAAAAACAAAGCAAAGAAGCAGACAAAACAAAAACTAACCCTTGGCCTCTGATAGCAGAACGGAGGCTACGAGAGGGTCAGGCAGAGGTGGGTGGAGCAAAGGGTGGTGGCGCCCAGGGGACAGTGGGGAGAACTGCTGGAAAGATGCTGGCGGGTGTGGTAAGAATCACACATGCCATGATGAGTGAAACCGCAGTCTTAAAACTTGCACAGTGTTCTAAACCAATGTCACGTCAATTTTTTAAAATATGGAAATGAATCCACTAAACACGAGTGTCTCTAACACCCGCTTGTACAGTCACATGTAAAAACTGACGATGCGATATCCTGTGATCTCTAAGGAAAACCCCACTGGGCATTTAGGTGAACGGCTACTCAAAGGCATTTGGTACTTTACATTATTTTTTAGTGCTTTGATGTTCTGGCAGCTTAAAAGTCATGAGCCACACATAAATTTGAGAAATTTAAACTCTTACTTCACAATTTCTGTCTCTAAATTTTTCTGTGTATGACAAAGGTAACAGGCTGATGGCAAAGGTGCTGCTCCGGAATGAACTCTTAATAATTTCCCAGAAAGGCTGGTTACGGGTTTACAATGATAGGAGTCCGTACCATGGATGACTGTGAAGCTAACTGTCCAGACGCACAGAGCAAGCCCATCACAAGAGTCCCTTCTCAGAGCTGCGCCCTCTGATGGCCCAGGACACCACATCGGTAATGACGCTCACAGGCAGAGCAGTTAGAGCCTCGGCCACTTCCTCCTGGGCTGGTTCACACAGGAAGAAGTAAGAGGGTGTGTCGGACAGCGCTTTCACTACCTCTCACTGGAGAGACGCCCTGCTTCCGCGCTGCAGCTGCCTAGTGCGTGAGGGAGGGCCTGGGAGTCACTGTCAGTTCTCCTAACGTCACTTACGTTATCAGGTTAATGCTACAGTTACATCCATCATAATTTGTGTCTCATTTTGAGTCATTTTATCTGACTTTCTTTTGTCACCTCTTCAGATTGGGAGTTGAGTGGAGACCCCAACTGCAGGACATGGCAGGCTCATGCGTCTACTCATAAGTGTGTATGAAGGACCTGTCAGGCACCAGCAGTTACACTGGACACATGAACTTTAAGAAAAAGCAAGAAAGAGTCATTTCCAAAACTCTCTCTTTTCTGTAACTGAAAGATGTCATTAGCGGCACGTGAAAAGCAAAAAGATTTTACCGTCGCTAAAATATAAAGGACTCCTGTAAAATAATCTGGAAAACTAACAAATTACTAGGAATGGGAAAAAGGTGAAGAAATTGGAGAATGACTGGGAAAGCAATTTAAAATGCCTGTGCACATTTTAATAAATAATAAATAATATAATAAAATAATAAAATTTGGTGCACCCTGGTGGGGTAGTGCTTAGGTCCGCCACCTCCAGACAGGGCAGTCCACGTACATCCCAAGGACCCGGGTTCGTGTCCTGGGCCAGGGAACAACCACCATCAGCAACTGAATGAAATAGTTCTTCCTCCCTCTTCCTGCCTGCTTGCCTATCACCTTCATTCTTGCTGGAACCTTTCCTTGAAAAAAAGTTTGTATAGATTTCCTATAAGAGAGAAATAATGCTCACCAATATCAGTGCTGAAATGCAAAGAAGAAGTAAGTGATATGGTCTTCTGTTAACTGCCTCAGAGCAAATTCATTAGTCATTTCTCGTGCGGGAAGGGAGTGTGGGAATCTACCGGACTCTGTCGGGACTGGTGTCTTTCGTTAGAGCCATCTGACAATGTGCCACTCCACATGCACCCTGTGATGCAAGGCTTCCACGGCTGGACAAACAGCAAGAGCGTAAGTCTATAAAAGTGTTTGTAATTACATGTCTATAAATGAAAGAATGTACATTAGTGGACCGTCAGCAGATTGGTTAAATAACTAAGTAATCTGGACAATAGAAAACTAAGTGTCTGTTCAGTAAGTTGAATAAAATTTAATAGTGTTAAGTAAATGTGGATAAGTTACAAGTACATGCATTTGGCTTCACTTTGTTAAAGATGCCATCAAAATCATCACGTAACATGGAACTAGTTGTGAATACCATGTCTCCTGTGGCATGCTTCGCTTCTTAGATTTTTGAGCCACTTTGCTGTTTTTTATGAAACATACATATTAAAATATAAATGCTAGTTCATACTAATTCTAATGATGCTGGCAGAAATCAAATAAATTAGGATTTATGAACCATAAAATGTACTATACAGAGGAAGGGTATATCAGCAAACTTCCCTGAAAACAGTTTTGTTTTCACCTCCTTGTGTAAATTCTTTGTTCCACCCTCAGTAATAATTTTGAAATTCCTTTTTCTTAGCTAATCAAAAAACAAAGCATAACTTCAGCTCTTGAAGACAAACTATAAATTCTATGGTCTATGCTCTTAAATATATTTTGTAAAACAAAGAATTTTATAACTGAACTCAGATTTGAAAACTAGTGACAACAAAATGTTCAATTCATTCATCCCTTTGTACAACTGCACAATTCCTGACACGATTCAAAGTTTTTAGATAAATGACCTGGTGTCTCATGTGAGGGTTCCCATTGTCTGCAGATGCTTGGCATTCTCCCAGCCCCTCGGGGTGGAGGAGTGTGCACAGGATCCTGACAATCCGGAAACTGCTCTAGAAGTTTCCATTTCTTGCTAAAACGTAACGGCTTTCAAGCTGCGCCCTGGAGTGTCCTACTGGGGACATTAATGGGTATTCCGTGGCAAAAGGAGCCTGTGGTCAGGGAATCTGGAAAGATCTTTCTGCTCCAGCTGCTTTCAGGGATCAACAGCGTGTGTCTGCACACCGCAGTCTTCACACATTTCTACAGTCTCTGTGAAAACTAAAACCCTGCAATCTTTTTGGACAGTAACTTGACAAAACTTGACTTGATGAAACTTTGTTACATTTTGGTAACAAGTTATCACAGGAACTTGTTTTGCCCAGTTTAAAAACAAAGGTGCTTGATATGAGGCAACGAAAGTGCTGAGGGGTCAGCCCCTCTTTGCCCCAGCAGGGTCCCAATCTGCCCTCAGGGCACACACCCCTGTCGACAGGGATAGCCGATATTCCCAGAGGCTGTCAAGTGTCCTGGGGCAGGGGCCACACCCATCTGGCCCAACCCGGTGGGTGTGAGGTGACAGGTGTCTCAACCTCTGCGTTTCTGTGACAAGCAGGCAGACAGTAGGGTGACTGGGTCCTCAACCTATGTCCCAGTGCTGGCTCCAGGTCATGGTCAAGCCTCCTGACTCCTGCCCCTCCCCTTCCTGTGTCTGACATGGGGACAGTGACAGCACTGCCTGCAGGGCTGATGAGATGGGACAGCCTTGGAGTATGCTGGCCAGTGCCTGCATAATGCATATGAGAACGTTTAGTGCATTATCACCACTTCGGTTATCTCGGGCTCTCTGAAGCACACCCTCTCCAGTCTATTCAGCAGTGTTGTTCCTCCTTGCTAATTAATGCCTGGTGTCCAATGCCCAGGGGTCTGTCACTTTGATAGGTGTGACTGAAGCTTACTCTGAGGCTCCCTGCAGAGAAGGTGGTGCTGCCACATGATCAGAGGAGACAAACTGGAGGGGAATTGGGCAGTCCTTAGTCCGTCCATTCCGACAGCCCTCTCCACAGCCATCACCGTTCAGGGGCCATAGCTGCACTGGTGACAGCATGCCCACACACATCTCCCCTACAGACACTGTGCAGCCTCAGTCCACTCGCACTGAGATAACACCTTCCCATCATCTGGAGGAGACTGGGCCTCAGGTGGGGAGGAGACAGGGAGGGGAACGTCTGATGGGGCTTTGGCAGGGGTGACACGACCTGCCCAAGGGACAGGGTGCCCCTGCTCAGACGACCATCCCATCCACTGTTCCTGCGTCAGGGTACCTCCTGGCATCACATACAGTGACAGTGAGGCTAGAAGGAGCCACAGATCTGAGCCAACACCAAAGGACAACCCAGCTTCACCGACAAAGCGCTCACAGAGCCTGGAGGGCCCTGACTGACCCGCTGTCACACTGTGAACTTCAGAAGAGGGTGGCGTGGGCATCATGTCCTGCCAAAGGCACTGCTTGGCCAGTGAGAGGGCTGTGCTGCTGGACCCACCAGCCACCAATCCTAGGAGCCCAAGGACAGAGGGCCTGCTGGGGGTGGACGGAGGTGGGGTGCTCTGCAGGACACAAGGACAGCTATCCTGCCTGTGGGACATGCAGGCGTTTTGGGTGCTGGTCCCTGGCGAGGCTCGGGAAGCTTGAAATCACCTCCCGCCTGCAGGCACCACCTCCTCCGCAGGCCTGGAAAGAGGAGCGGCCGCTCCACTGAGTGACGGCTGTGCCCGAGACCGGGAAGCAGGCCTACGTGGACTGGAGGAGCCTGCACACCAGGCAGGGTCTTTTCACGCCTAACTATGGAGATGCTGCTGACATTTGTTCCTACAAGTACTTTAGAACAAAAACTTGGCTCTAAGCTTCTGCAAATCAATGTTAGACTCACTTGTGGGAGTAATTACACATTGCATTTGTTCAGATATCTAAATGCGCGTAGGAGTCGCGGCTTCCACGGGCCCACCTCTCCGCAAATTCACGGTGTTCGTTATTGTGTTGTTTCTGCAATGTGGAAACTTTCTTACTTTATCCCTAGATTTTGAAGGGTCAACATGCAGGACTGCACTGTCAGGGAGGATTACTCTACAGTGGATTTTAAATATGCCCAATCAGGCGAGAAGTAAACGAGTGCCATCTAATTTGCTCTGAAATGCACGCCTCTACCACGTTCCCGGCACACAGTACTTGCTCAACGAATGTATGCTCCATAGTTCACGGAATAGCTAGTTTCCTCTTTATTGAATTCTTCACTTTGTTTCAGAGGAAAAAGCTGATTCCATCTCCTGGTAGACTAAGTTCAGAACAAAATCATAAAACATTGCTAATCACTATCCATCAGTCAGCCGCTGTATGGTCAGCTCCACGTTCCTCTGCCTGCCCCAGGACGCAGGTCCCACTCACAGCTCTGCCCGCCTCCACTCTCCCCCTGGCTCTGCACAGGGAAGATCAGTTAAGCTGTTCCCTGAAGACAGAGTTGAAGGAGTACGTGCCTTGTCCTGGGCATTGACACCCTGTTCAAAGGGTGCCAGTCTGGGCAGGGGCACTTGGGGCACGTTTGATGTGTGGAGAAATAAGGGGGTAGGAGAGTGACATGAGTGATCTGCCGGATGTGCTGTGTACCCCGTTGACCTGCTCAGCCCCCAGCCTGGAGAAGCACAGACTGGAAGGCCCGAGGGGACCTTGCCCGTGAGAAGCCATCGACAAGCTGACAGAGACATCAGGTTTCGACATGAAATGAGTCCTGGACGGACCCAAACACTTCAAGATTGGGGCTCTAAGGACACTGTCCCTACTATTTTGCTGTCATGAAATATTTTTTAAAAATGTAATTTGATAAATAACATAGAATCCCTGTGTCTTCTTTTATTCAAAATGATTCCACGTTTGAACAAAGTCAATGCTTCCAGGCCGTGCCTACGTGTGTGCCATATTCAGGAGGCTCAGGATTCATAGCTGATGATCCATTTTCAAGCCCCGCCCCATCTTCCTTTCACAGGCCTTGCATTTGCGTTTCATCCAGGTAACAGACAACACAGAATTCCTTTGCTATTTTTGTGTTATTAGAGCGCAGCTTTTTTCTAATAACAAAAGACCCAAGAAAATACTTGAACGTAAACTTGAAGCTTCAACACACATGCTGTATGACAAGTGTGGCAAGTTAACGAGAGGTGTCAGGGACCACATAACCTCGGCCCAGCAACCTTCCCTTCATTCATTCAGGACTGTGAGGGGCTGCAGATTGGAGGCATCGGTTCCTTGCACCATCATTTCTCAAGCCCCAGAGAAAGGAGTTTTCCTTTGGTCCCTTTTGAGTGTAATAAAAATCTCCCAGAAGCTTCTCAACAACTCATCTTCCCATTTCAGGGCACAATCACGTTGAAGTCACCTCCCAGGTATGGGACTCACTAGAGACCCTCACTCAGCCTCCCTTGAAAGACGCCCCAACCAAGCTGGGCTCCCTGAGCAGAGAGGATGGCGGGAAGGGCAGGAGTGACAGCCCCTGGGCAGGAGCTGGGAGTCAGAGCCCATCCACATCCCTGGGGAGGGCAGGGGGGTCCTCCCCAGTAAGCACAACTCCTCTACTGAAATGCTATCATCTTGGCCGCAGAGTCAGGATCTAAAGTCTGGACTGTGTGAAGGAATTGAACATTAAATGCTTGTTTTATAAGATCAACTCACATGGCCCATCTTAGTTTTTCAATCTGGCCTTTACGGAAAGAGCGCCTCTGTTACTTCTGCAGTTCAGAGAAGGACATCTCACTTGGGTTCCTCCACAAGTCCTGAAAACAACTGTCTCCCTTCCTAGCACCCTGATCTGAAAAGGATTCTGTGTAATTTAAAACAGAAACACCAGCAAAATCTTGGGTGGTGATTCCATTTGAAACAAAATCCAGTAATAGCCACTTAAGACTCTAAATGTTCAGGTTTACTATACATTTCCCCATCTCTCAGAAGAGGAAAAAGCAAAGCTTAGCTACAATCATACCATAGGGGGGATAGGTGTGTAGCCAAGTAATCACCCAGGAAGAGCACGGCAGGTGGGGCCAGTTTCTGTGTTCCCAAATACCTCTAGTATAACTCCTCCTACTAGTCAGCTGGCGAATGAAAAAAATCAACAAAATAGACCGTCAAGGAAAGCTTCTTCAGTTCAGAATTGACTTGGGAACCATTTTAAATACTACAATGTATCTGGTCAACACTGCTGTATGGTATATTTGAAAGTTGTTAAGAAAGTTAATCTTAAGAATTCTCAACAACAGAAGAAAAATAATGTTTTTCTTTCTTTTTTTTCTTTTTAAAATATCTGTATGTGATCATGGATGAAGCTTATCATTTCACAATATACATGAGTCAAGTCTTTCTGGGTGCACTTTCAGCCACTACCTCTCAATAAAACTGGAAAAGAAGCACAAGAAAAAATATTGGAATCTATTGGATGTTCATGGATGTTAGCCTGTGTTTACTTTTTAGGAATGAATCTCCTTGATTGGACTCAATTTGTAATTGATTACGAGTAATTCTGGTTATTAATTATCATAGACTCCAATACGCAACTTTTTCTCAATAGTCTTTTTGTAGAAGAAAAATCTCCAGACCAATAAAATTTTCTCACAGGATAAAAGATGGTATGTGCTGCACTCTTTTCTTTTAAAAATCTTCTTTAGTGATCATTTTAGGATAAAGAGATATATATACCCCCAATGAAAAAAATTTGAAAGTATATTTTTATAAGTAAACAATGTCACCCTATTACTACTAAGGGGGGGGGGTGGCCTGAATAGTCACTAACTGATCTTGTTCATTATACCTAAACTAGTAGCAATTATCCCAAAAGTAATTTTTGTAAGTATTTCCTGATTAACTTAAATAGTATACTATGTGCTGTGCAAAGTCATTCCGTTTCCATAACTTTCTTCACTTTACTTTCATATATGTCTGGGGTTGGCATCGTTCTATTGTTTCTCAAATGAGGAACTGGAGTGCAGAGGGTAACAAAGCTGCCCAAGGTCAGATGTGAGCATGTGACAAAGCCAGGAAAATCCCGGTCACAGAGCTTTTTCGTGTCCATCTGCTCACATGTTTCACAGAGGTTCTCAGTGGTCACCCAGGCAGAGTGCGCTCCACCGGGCTGTGGATGCTTCAGAGAAACTCTTCCTGAGGTAACTGCAATGTGATATGCCTTACAATATTACCAAACTAAAAGCACTTCAGCAACTTTTGTATTCAGAGTAACCTGGCTACTATAAAACCCATGCCACATAAAATGAATATTTTAAAAAATGTGCTGTTGAGCAAGCAAAGACAAATAGATATAATCAGAGGTTACTATCAAAGTGAAGACTTCTGCTTCTAGTTCCACAGAGATGTTACAATGTGACACTGGACTGATCTTCCCACAGATGACAGCATAAATTCCACAATTAATGCATATGTAAATATTTAAATAGCTAATATGCTCATATGTTTAAGTACAAATATTTTAACACTGGTTTTCCTGTGTGGGCACAAGAATGACAAGGGGCAGATGGGACACAGTGCAGAGCCTGCACAGTTACAGTTTTCGGGACTCAGGATGGAACTCAGCATTGCAGTCAATAAAAAGTGAGGGAAAGCTGTGAAGTGAAAAACCACAGAAGGGGCAGACCCATGTCTTCATAGTCATCTTTGAAAAGTACTTGGCTGACATTTGAAATGCCCTTGGGGACTCTGAGGGAATCCAGGATTCACAAGGAAACACAGCAATCAGAGGAAAGCACTGAGCAGAAATCTCTTCTGCCGCCAACTATAGGAGAGGCACACTTCAGAATATGAGTCCAGTTAAGATACATGCCTGCTAAGAGCAAAAAATACCATTTAGAGGAAGATAGCAA
Source organism: Solenodon paradoxus (assembly GCA_004363575.1). Lineage (NCBI taxonomy): Eukaryota > Metazoa > Chordata > Mammalia > Eulipotyphla > Solenodontidae > Solenodon > Solenodon paradoxus. The sequence goes on from RJWH01001034.1 coordinate 426,489, forward strand.
AACCCAGTGTCTGTGAAGCATTAGCCTCAATTCCTAGAAAATCATTTAATTTTCACAGAGAAATATGAGTAAAATAGCAAAATAAGACATAATTCAGATAAAAGTCATTTGAAAATAGCCCAGCGACTACTCAGTGACGTTAGCAGTTACATGTTCAAGGAAATATTTTCATGATAAAAAGAACAAATGAGGCAACTTTACAAATAGCTAAATGAAAATCAACAGAAAAGTAAAACACTGATAAAAGAAATAGAAGACACAAAGAGACGAAAAGACAGTCCGCGCTCATGGACAGGATAATTAACGTGGCTAAGTACCCCTCCATCTAAAGTAACATATAGATTTAATGCAATCTCTATCAAAAGTCCAATGACATTTTTCAAGGAAATAGAAAAAAATTCCAAAATGTGTATAGAATCATAAGAGTCTGAATAGCTAAAGCAGGAAAAAAGAAGAAAAACTGAGGTATCCCATTCCCAGATTTCAAACTATATTACAAATCAATAGTAATCAAGACAGCATGGTACTGGAATTCACGGCCAGCTGATCTTCTCAAGTCTACTCCATTTTACTTTATTTTATTTTAAAGGAAAGGTACAGGCAGGAAGGAAGATGAGCAGGCAGATAAACAGCAAGAGAGCATTTTTTATTTCTTATAACTTGTTGCTCATCTTGGTTGTTCCTCTGCCCCTGTGACACAAACCCAGGCCCTTGGGATAAAACGTGGACTTACACTGGATGGGAGGCTAACCACGACTGCCCCAGGGCATGCTTTCTGTATTTTAAAAACAGATGCTAAGAAAAATTCTTTAGGCTGAAAGAAAATGATTCAAGATAGAAGTTGGTTTTATAAGAAGGAATTAAAGGTACAGGAAATAGTAAATGAGAAAACATGGTATGAAACTACTTTCTCTTCTCACAATTCATTAGAACACAAATGACCCTTTGGAATAAAAATCATGGCAGTCTCAGCATAAAGATGTGCTATAATGACAACACAACGGACAGCGGCAAATGGAACACTACCGTTGAGAGAGTCTTGCGTGCTATGTGAAGTAGCAGTATTGACTTTAGGAAGACAGCAACTTCGCGCACATTTACCAGTCAAAACTGCATGATGGTACTGGTGTAAGAACAGAAAATGGGATCAATGAAACAGAAGAGAGACCCCAGAGATTCTGTTATATGGCCCATTGATTTTTAACAGGTACCAAAGCAACTGAAAGAAAAATCTTTTCAATAATTGTAGCCAGTACAAGGGAATATACACATGGGGAAAGAAAGTGAACTTCAGTATTGACCACCCACTTTACAAAAAATAACTTAGAATCGATTGTGGACCTAAACAAAACTCTAAACCTAGCAGTTAAATGATAAGTCCCCAGAAGACAAAAATGAGAATATCTTCCTAACCTAAAAGTAGGCAAATCCTTAGGAAGGACTCAGGAAGCAATAATCATAAGGAAAGAAAAGGATAAATTAGATTTCATCAAAATTTAAAACTTCTGACAATCAAAATACACCATTAAGCGAAACTCCCACAATTCAATAACAAAAAAAAGAGAAAAATTAAAAAAAAAAAACCACAAGTAGACAAGACATTTGAATAGTGATTTCACAAACAATATTTAAAAGACAATAATGAACACATTAAAAAGTATCCACATCATAAGTCATCAGAGAAATGAAAATCGAAAACAACATAGTAATTTACACTGACAAGAAGTGGTCAAAGTAAGGATTGACAATTTCAAATACTGGTGAAGATATGTGACAAGTAGAACCCTTTGATCACACTGTTTGATGGTCCAGTCTCTTCAGAGAAAATTTTGATACGTGTTTTTTTTAATGCTTAACATACCCCTACCCTGGAAACTATCAATTCTACTACCCTGTATTGACCCAAGATAAACAAAACACATAGTCATAAGAAGACTTGTACGAGATGGTCCAGAGAAACTTTACTGCTATTAGCTAGAAACTAAAACTAGCTCACACACCTATCAGCGTGAGGATGAACAGATTGCGGACACTGTGGCGGCAGAGCGGCACATGGCATATATGAAACACAGCTCATCAATAAACATGCATTCCTGCTGCAGCCCGACAGCTCCCATAGCATGGCGCTCAGCGGAAGAGGCTGTGTGCTGAGGTCCTTTCATGTGGACAACAGGGCTTGGGCCCACAGTGAAAAGGATACTGATATATTCACATTTGGTATAAATGTCTGGCAGTAACTTTCGGCTACAGTTGTATACTCAGCAAAACGGAGCTATAAAGACATTTTTAAACAAGTGATGATATCTCAGCATTTGGGGAAGATAAAGCGCTTCCCATGGTGCCTGGTTATCAACTCATTATCACCATAATAGCTGCTATCACCAACATCACCATCATTATCTTAGGTAGGAAAAATTATTCCCTTAGCAACATCTATTCTCTGAATCAGGCTAGTTCTTTATTCCTTGACCAAATAGGTAGCAAAGTTCAGAGTTAAATTAAAAAAAAAAGTTGCAAGGACCACACTAAAACAATTTATCTGATAGTCTTTTACCCAATATGTTCAACTACCTAGATAGAGCCCATCAAAGGAAAAAATGTGGAATTACCCAGAGAGACCAATATTGATACAAGTGAATCCATGCTCCAAACCCAGGTAGTTACAGGAACGCCTCTTCCACACTTCCAGACCCTCCTAACCCACTTTACTTTTTAAAAGGCTGCACAGATTTCCCAACTAATAGGGGTTCCACTCACTCATGACAAGAATGAAAAGTGAGAAACAGCCTTAGAGTGACAAGGTACACTGACACTCAGATTTCAGGTGACAAGGGTGGGGGCAGATGACCAGCCCAGCCAGCAGTTGTCAGCAATCACTGGGTCATGTGATCGCAGAGCCCCCAGTGTTCAGTGCTGTCCACAGAAATTCTACTCTACTAAACAAGGGTTTCCTCTAAGAAGACTGGTTGTTTTATTGTTGTTTAAATGGGAAATCACTTCTTAGACTATTCACATGCTTAGTGTGGAAAGGCTCCTGGGGGGCTTAGACCTGTCAGTAGTGTGCTTTTTCACACTTAAACTTTTCTTGAATAAAGTCAAGCAGGTAGCCCTTATTCAAAAGACTGGCACCTATAAATATCTGTGCTTCATCTGCATTGACAATCTGCATCACCAGATTAGAAAGTCACGACCCATGAGGACCTCATGAATGCAGGGAGCTTGGATCTTGGTCACCAACTTCATCTCCAAACCTGCTGTGTCTGTATGTTTTATATCTATTCTGCATATTAGAAGAAGAAATTAGGGATGAAGTCTAGTTTCATAAATGATGGCATTACTGAAAATGACTCACAGTTAACACAAACAGCAATGCCTACCGTCTGTCCTATTGCACATGAAATGATTTTATCTTCTGCTTGAGAATCTGCCCTTGTTAGATGTTCTTTGTGGGGGTTATTAAATCTCTGCAAATAATGGTAAACAGAAAAAGAACTTCATCTTTAAATAACCCTTAAAGTCTGGATATTTTAAATTGGACTATTATTGTTTTTTGTTCATGTGGCAAGCCCCTCAAGTCTGAGGGAGAATGATGTCAAATTAAAGGAGGAACAGTGTTTGAAAGGCTCCTCTCAGTGCTAAAGGGGATAAGCTGTGCGAGGCACAGCTCATATGGGCCATGCACGCCGAGTGGTTTCTGAGGGCACATGGGGCGAGCTGGACTGGGCTGGTCACTGCAGTGGCCCGGGCAGGTGTGGAATGACAGCTGTGCACCACAGCTCAGTCAGAGCCAAGGAGTTTGCAGCTGAAATGCCTCTTCAGATATGTTTCAAACTTGAAAGTCCCCAATTCACGTGGCGAAGGTGTCTGTTGTGGGAAGAAGACATAGATACTTAAAACTTCAGATTTGGGTAGGAAAATATGTTTGCATTGTCAGAGTTTGGATAACTATTGAAAGAATTAAACTATTATGTATAATTTCTCAACCAGAGAGGAGAAATAAGAAAAATTTAACCAAAAACACAAAAAAATATAAGGCACAAAATAAAACCTAAGTACAACATTAAATCATCTGGGCTAAAGACTCAATTAGAAGAGTTAAAGACAAGGCTAAATAGAAAATTAAAATCCAACTATGGGAATCTGTGAGAGAGAGAAAACAAGGGTTGACTGACAAGGGATAAGGAAAGATATTTATAAATATATACACACATATATGTATATATATGCATACATACACACAGAGAGAGATGATAGACAGATTAATAAATACAAACCAAATTAAGCTCATTTGCCTTAAAAGGTACAGAGATCATTCATAGTAATTAAAGGTACTCCAAGAATTTTCCAGATTTATTGAGATATAACTGATACGTAACATCATATAAGTTTAAAATGTACAATGTGATGATTTAACTCTTCAAGAATTTGTGAAATGAAGAAATGTCCAGGTTCTTCTTTTCATAGCATAATTTTTTAACTTAAATTTTAGGGTTGTTTTAGACTCATGGCAAAATTAAAAGGAAGGTGCAGAAATTTCCCACATAACCCTGTGCTGCATGCACAGCCTTGCCCACTATCAACACCCCACCAGTGGGCACTGCTACAGCCAATGACCCTACACTGACCCACCAGCATCACCCAAAGTCCACAGTCTGCACTGGGCTCACTCTGGGGGTACAGGCTGTGGGTTTGGACACGTATAAAGATATGCATTTATCATAAAGATATTTTGCTGCCCCAAATCACCTGTGTTCTGCTGTTCATCTCTCCTTCCCCCAACCCTGTGACCATGGGACACTTAAGTCGCTATAGCTTTCTGCAGGAAGTCACATCAGCGGAGACACACAGTGTGCAGCCTTCCCACACAGGCGTCTTACACTTAGTAGTGCGCATTGATGGTTCCTCCATGTCTTTTCATGACTTGATAGCTCGTCTCTTATTAAGTCTGAACAATACTCCGCTGTCTGCATGAACCGTACTTTGTGCACTCCTCCACCTTTTCTACACCTTTTCTCTCCCCAGTGCTGGCAGCTATGGCTACGCTGCTGCGAACAACACGTGCAGGTGTTTGTGTGGACATGAGCTTTCAACTCCTTTGGGCAAACATCAATGAGTGCAATTTCCAGGCCACAGGGGCGAAATCGCCAGACTGCCTTCCAGTGTCCACCCCATTCTGCATTCCCACCAGCGACACCTTCACAGTAGGCGGCAGGTGAGTGTTCCGGGTTAGGGCCCTTCCTTAGGCACGTGGGGCTCCTTGTGGCTTTAATGTGCGCCTCCCAGGGACACAGTGTATGGACATTTGCTCACAAACTCGTGTGCCATCTGGGGCTTGTCTTCTCACTCTCTTGAACTGTCTCTGGCAGAGCAGTTTTCATTTTCACATATTCCAGTTTATCTATGATTCCTTTCAGAGCTCAGCCTTGACGGCATGTCTAAGTCATGTTGGCTTCCCGAGGGTACCTCCCAGCAGTTTCTCAGTTCGGTTCTGCATGTAGGTCTGTGACCCACTTCAGCTTCATCTGGAAGGTGTGCAGGCTGAACCCAGATTCTTTCTGTCCTTATGAATGTTCGGTTGTTTCGGCACCATTTGTTGACACTTAGGGTATCTTAAAAACTACATCCATGCACAAAAAGAAAATTAAATTTCACATAAAAGGTAAAACTAAAAAATTGTTGATGAAAATACAGGCTAACAGTTACATAATCTCTGCACAGAGATGCTGTCCCTAAATAAAACAGGACATGCATGTGCCAGGAACGGGGAAAGCAGGAAGATGCCAGTGACAAGACGGTATGAGCGTGAAGCAGTGGAAAGGCCATGGGGATTAATTTTTAGCAATAATGGGGAGTGTTGACATCTGTACTTTACAAAATGGTCCCACAAATGAATAAGAAAGCACTGGTGGGCGTGCCTTGAAGAGAACTGCAAAGAGGAAGAGGAACAAGAGTAGGAGCGGGAAGCGAAATGACAGTCTCCTGAGGCAAACAAGACATATGTGCCCCCCAGATTAGCAGGGATAAAACGTCCTGGCCTAGTGGCAAACCTGGTGTCATGGCAGGCCCCCAGCATACGCCTTCTGAGAATGCAAACTGCTGTCATCTTCTGAAATATAATTTTTCATTAACTTTAATTAACATTAGCATTTACATAGTCTGTGACTAAGCAGTTCCATACATCTATCCTTGTTAGCAGAAGATAGGTGTTTAAGGCTGTCCCCCCGGTTTATTTTCTCAGCTGTGAGAGCAATGCACCGTGGAGCTTCATCGCAATCCTGGGTGGCCATGCAGTCCCTGAAAGGTGCAGAGCAGCTCTGAGGATGCCAAGCTGGGAAGATGACCACATGAGAACGTCCCGTCGAGGAGGAAAACAGCAGAGTGTCAGCATTCGTCTTCCTCAGTGCGCGCCTATGTGAGAACACACAGGATGCATAGCCTTGGTTTCAGGTAAACACAGAGAAGATAGAATAACACACCCAAAACTCTACAGTGGCCACTTTGGCCAATGGCACTGCACAGCGGGGCCAAGCGGTCTCCCTCGGTACTTAGTTTCGTTAAACACACAGGATTATGAGGAGAGATGGTAGTCATTTTTTAATATGAAAGTGTTGTCTTTAATTTGTTTTGAGTCATGTTGTGTATGACGTTAGGTGTGGTCTAGAGTCCTCTTTCTGCTTGTGGTTGTCCAGTTGTCCCAACACCATTTATTGAGGGACTGCCCGTGCCCACTGGATGCACTTGCCTCCTTTGTCAGTAATTACTTGTCCACATATGTGGGGGTTTATTTCTCAGTTTTAACTTGGTAAGATCTGAAACTATAAAATAGTTAGAAGAAAACACAGGCAACTCATTCCTTGACATTGGCCTTTGGGGACTCCACTCCAACAGAAAGAACAATAAAAACAAAAATAAATAAATGGTACCTCATTAAACTAAAAAGCTTGTGTACAGTGAGAGAAACTACCATCAAAACAAAAAGACATCCTACTGACCAGGGAAAAATAGTTGCCTCTCATTCATCTGACAAAGGGTTAATATCCAGAATATACAAATAACTTGGATAACTCAGCAACAGAAAAACAACCCAACCAAAAACAGGCAGATCGGAGTAGATATTTTCACAATGAAGACATACAGATGGCCAACAGACTCAGGAAAAGATGTTCCTCATCCCTTGTTATTAGGAAAATACAAATCAACAATGAACTATCATCTCACACCTGTGAGACTGGCTATTATCCAAAGGACTGGAAACAACCAGTGCTGGCGAGGACGTGGAGAGAGGGGGATACTTTTACACTGCTGGTGTAACCATTATGGAAAGCAGTATCAAGAGTTCTCAAAAAATTGAAAATGAAAATCCCTGTATCCCACTTCTATCCGAAAACCACAAGAACACCATGAAAGAGATGTCTACACCGCCATGTCCACCACAGCACTGTTTACAACAGCCCCAAGCTGGAAACAAGGGAAGCTCCCATTGACAGACGACTGGAAGAAGCAGCTGTGGTCTGTATGCACAATGGGACTACACAGCTGTGAAAACTTCCATCTGCAGCAACATGGATGAATGTAGAGGGAATGACGCGAGACAAGCCAGAAGGAGAAAGGCTGACACTGCATGGTTTCACGCCTATGTGGTATAGAAAGCAAACAAATGAACAAAATGAAACAAAAATACAGTTTTTTGGTCTGTAGAACCAAAATGTCAGTTAAAATAAGGGAAGGAGGAGGGGCAGGCAAATCCAGTAAAAGAGATCAATTAGGTGGTGAAGGGAGAACCGACCGGCAGTGGCTACTTGGGGCACTGGATGCGATGCTGCCCTATAGTGACGGTCACTTTACAAAACCTCATGCACAGGGCCTTCAAGAAAATGGAAAACTTGTTTGACCATTTTTTCAAATACCAAGAGTTTAGCGACAGACATTTGGGTAAGAATGTAACATGCTAGTGGAAAAGAGAAAGCAGTTCTAGAAGTCAGAGTTGTGATAGTGAAGGCTGAATGTCGGGCCCCAAATCTATCACCCCAAGTCCCCAGACCACATGTCCTGTGGAACAGAGATGTTTTAGACCGTAGGAAGGTAATGGGTGTGTTTACCTACCAGTCCAGGCTGGGGGGAGCGGGGCACAGTGAAGGAGAAGGACATGAAACAGGACAGGCTGACACAGAGGACAGCCTTGTGTGTGACCACCCGACCACCCGCACTCTCTGGAGGAAGCTGTGGCCCCAAAGTGTGCACCATCCCTCACAAAGGTAAAGCCACCTGGCGGAACTTTGCAACGCTAGCTAGAAGTTCCCAGGACCTCAGGAGAGCGCAGAGAGCACAGCCCGTGCCTCCATGGCAAGAGACCAAGAAGATCAGAGACCAGGAACATGGCAATGGAGGACTGCCGTCAGCAGGCGCTCCCACGAGTCTCAGGACATGCTGTGCGCAGGCCACGCCTGCTCCGGATGCCGATTTCTTAGGTATGTGTCAACACACCATGCCCTCCACCAAATCACCAAGTGTTCTTCCCCACTGCCCAATGGCCTCCGCTACCATTTGCCTCCACTCACCCCATTCCCTTTTGGGTCACCTCAGTTCTGTTGCAAATGTTTCAGGTTTTGTTATGTTTCATCTGTTCCTTTGTTTTGTCTGTTCACATTCCACCTATGAGTGAGGTCATCTGGTCTCTATCTTTCTTCTTTTGACTTGTTTCACTTAGTATCATCCTCTCTAGTTCCATCCATGTTGATTCAAATGAGTTTCATCTCTTCTAAGGGCTGTGCAGTGTCCATTGTGTAGATGCACCGCATCTTCTTGATCCATCATCTGATGTTGGGCACTTAGTTTCCAGTTCCCAGCTACTGTGAACAGGGCCGCAATAAACATGGAGACACACACATCTCTGCGGAGGGGCGCTTACGTGTCTTCTGGGTAGACGCCCAGAAGTGGATGGGATCATATGGGATTCCCATCTTCAGTGTTTTGAGGAATCTCCAAAATATTTTTCACAGGGGTTGCACCAATTTGCACTCCCACCAACAGTGCAAAACTGTTCCCTTTTCTCCGCATCCAGCATTTGCTGTTTCCAGACTTTTGGGTAATACCCAGTTTTTCAGATGTAAGGTGAAATCTCATGGTTGTTTTAATCTGCATTTCCCTGATAGCCAGCGAGTAGGAACATAATTTCATGTGACTGTTGGCCATCTGCATATCCTCCTCAGAAAAGTATCCCTCTAATTCCTCCTCTCATTTTTTGATTGGATTTCCCATTCTTCTGTTGTGAGTTTTATGAGTTTTTTGTATGTTTTAGATATTAAACCTTTGCTGGAAATATTGAATGAAAATACCTTCTCCCAGTTAGTAGGCTTCCTTTTGGTTTTGGTGATGTTTACTTTTGTTGTGAAGAAGCTCCTTAGTTTGATTTAGTCCCAGTTGTTTATTTTTCTTTTTGTTTCCCTTGACGGTGGAGTTGAGTCCCCAAAGGCTTCTATATGACTCACGTCATGGAAAGTCTTTCCTATGTTGTCTTCTAAGAGCTTATGGTTTCTGGTCTTATGTCCAAGTCTCTAATCCATTTTGAGTTAATTTTTGTGAATGATGTTGGAGAGTGATCTGGCTTCATTCTTTTTCATGTGGCTGTCCAGTTTTCCCAAGACCATTTGTTGAAGAGACTTTTCTTTTTCCACCAAATGCTTTTGCTTCCTTTGTCATAGATTAACTGACTGTAAGTGAGTGGGTCAGTTTCTGGTGATTCAGTTCTATTCCACTGATCTGTGCCTCTGCTATTGTTCCAATACCATATAGTTTTGATGACTATTGCTTTGTAATACAGTTCAAAGTCTGGAAGCGTAATCCCTCCAGAGTCATTCTTTCTCTTAATGTTGCTTTGGCTATTTGGAGTCTTTTGTTGTTCCATACAAATTTTAAGATTTTTTTTATCTATTTCCTGGAAATAAACCTGTGGGATTTTAATAGGGATTGCATTAAACCTATATATTGTTTTGGGTATCATTTTAATGATACTGATTCTTCCCAGTCATGAGCAGAGGATGTCCTTCCAATTCTTTGTGTCCTCCTCTATTTCTTCTAAGAAGGACTTATAGTTTTCACTGTATAGATCTATTACTTCCTTTGTTAGGTATATGCCAAGATATTTCATTCATTTAACTTCTATTTTAAATAGTGTGATTTTCATGATTTCGATTTCTTCTAGCATATTGTTTGCGTATAAAAATGCAACAGATTTTTGTGCATTGATTTTGTAGTCTGCCACTTTACTGTATTAATGAGTTCTAGACTTTCTTTGATAGTTTTTTGGATTCTCAATATGTATATAATCATGTCCTCTGCAAATAATTAGAGTTATACTTCCTCCTTTCCAATTTGGATTCCTTTTATTTCCTTTTCTTGCCTAATTGCTCTAAGACCTCCAGTACAATAATAACTTGCACTGGTCTGAGTGGACAACCTTGCCTTTCTCCTAACCTAAGAGGAAATGCTTTCAATTTTTTGTCATTGACAAAGATATTGGCTGTGGGTTTTTCATATAAGGTCTTTATGATATTGAGGTATGAACCTTCTAGTTCCATTTTGGAGTGTTTTTTTTTTTTTTAAATCATAAATCTTGCCAAAAGCTTTCTCTGCATCTATTGATATGATCATGTGGATTTTCTCTTTGCTCTTGTTGATATGGTACATGACACTAATAGATGTACATGTGTTGAACCATGCTTTCATCCCTGGGATGAATCCCACTTGGTCATGATGAATGACCTTTTGATGCTCTGCTGAATTCAGTTTGCTAATATTTTGTTGAGAATTTTTGCATCTATGTTCCTTAGAGATACTGGTCTGTAATTTTCTTTCTTGGTGATATCTCTGTTGGCTTTTGGTATCAGTGTAATGTTAGCCTTATAAAAAGTATTTGGGAGAGTTCCCTGTTCTTCAGTATTTTGGAAGAGATTGAGAAAAATAGGTGTTATTTCTTCTCTGAAGGTCTGGTAGGAGTCATTGGAAAAGCCAACTGGTCCTGGGTTTATATTTTTGGTGAGGCCCCTGATTACTTCCTCAATTTCTTTGCTTGTGATTGTTCTATTCAAGTTTTCCGATTCTTCCAGATTCAGTCTTGGTAGACTATACTTCTAGAAATCTGTCCATGTCCTCAAGGTTGTCCATTTTATTGGCATAGAGCTGTTCAATGCAGTCCCTTATACTGTTTTGAATTTCTGTGGTATCTGTTGTAACGTCCCTCCTTTCATTTATGATTCCAGTTAAACCCTTTACTTTGTGAGTCTAGTCAATGGTTTGCCAATTTTATTTTTTCAAAGAACCAACTTTTGGTTTCATTGATCTTCTGAATTGTCTTTTTGTTTTCTATTTCATTTATTTCTGCACGAATTTTTATTTTCTTCAGCTGATTTTTGGCTTTAGTAATTCTTTTTTCTCTAGTTGCTTAGATATAGAGTTCAGTTGTTTATTTGAGATTTTTCTTGTTTCTTGAGATAGGCCTTGATTACGATGAACTTTCCCCTTAGTACTGATTTTGCTGCACCCCATAGATTCTGGTAGCTCGTGTCCTCATTCTCATTTGTCTCTGAATATTTTTTAAGTTCTCTTTGATTTCCTTTTTACCCAAGAGTCCTTCTGGAGGATATTGCTGAGTTCCCAATTAGTTTGTAGTCTCCCACCTTTCTTTTTGTGGTTGATTTCCAGGCCACTGTGGTCAGAAAAGATGCCTGGTATGACTTCAATCTTGGTAAATTTATTGAGAGATGTTTTGTGTCCCAGAATATGAACTATCCTTGAGAATGTTCCATGAGCACTTGAGAAGAAAGTGAAATCTGTTGTCATTGGGTGCTGCGTTAAGTATATGTCTAATAGACCTATCTGTTCCAGATGGTCATTTAAAGTGGCTGTTTCCCTATTAATTTTCTGCCTGGTTGATCTGCACATTGTTGTAGGTGGGGTGCTGAAGTCCCTCACTATTATTGTGTTGCTGTCAATGTCTCTCTTAAGTTCTAATAATACTTGATTCATATATTTTGATGCTCCTTCATTTGATGCATATATATTAATAAGTGCTATGTCTTCCTGCTGGATTGATCCTTTAATCATTATATAGTGTAAATCTCTGTCTTTTGTTATGCTTTTTTAGATGGAAGTCTGTTTTATCTGATATAAGTTTAGCTGTTCCTTCTCTTTCGTGGTTGCCATTCGACTGTAGGATTGTCTTTAGCCATTGACTTTGAGTCTTTGTTTATCTTTTGGAAGAAGGTAGGTTTCCTGAATGCAGAAGAAGGTTGGGTTATGCTTTTTAATCCATTCGGTCATTCTGCATTGTTTGCCTGGTGAGTTCAGTCCATTAATGTTTACGATATTTATTAATATATAGCTGGCTAGTGCCATTTTAAAATTTGTCATTTGTATGTTCCTCCAGATGATGCCTTTGTTATCTTTTCTTCTTAGGTTGGATGGGTGCAGTTATGTTTTGTTATGCCTTTTGTTTTCTTCTTCGCTTTCTCCTTGGGGATGTATTTTGAGGTGACCCTGAAGTTAGCATTCACAGTTCTATGTTTACTACCTAATTTTATTTGAAAGCATATCAGTCTCCCACTCATTCTAATCATCCACATTTTTGTTCTCTTCTGTTCTTCCCCACTTTTAATATTTGCTGTCTTACTGCTTTTCTGTGTGATTTCTTTATGTTTTATAGAGCATCCTTTAATATTTTTTGCACAGCTGGTTTTGTGGTGATGAACTCCTTTAACTTTGTCTTGTCAGAAAAGGTTTTTATCATTCCTTCAGTTCTGAATGATAATCTTGCTGGATATAATATCCTAGGTTGGAAATGTTTTTCTTTTAGCACTTTGAATGTATTATGCCATTCCCTTCTGGCCTGCAGTTTCTTTCAAAAGTCCACTGACAATCTTATGGGGGCTTCTCTGTACGTGACATGTTTTTCTCTGGCTGCTTTTAATACTCTTTCTTTATCTTGTATTTTTGACATTTTGATTACATTGTGTCTAGGTGTGTTTCTGTTTGAGTTTCTTTTATTAGGAACTCTTTGAGCCTCCTGGATCTGGAGGCTTGCTTCATTCTTCAAATTGGGGAAGTTCTCCTTATTATTTATTCAAATATGGTTTCTGCCCCCTTTTCTCTCTTCCTCTGGAACCACTATGATGTGAATGTTGTTCCTTTTGATGTTATCGCAGAGGTCTTGAAAGCTGTCTTCTTTAAGGATTTTTTTTTAAAATCTCTTTGCTGGTTTGCTTGAGTTCCTCTGCCCTACCTTCCAGATCACTAATTTTATTGGAAGCTTCATCCATTCTATTGTTGAGTCCCTCTACGGAGTTCTTTAATTCAAATATTGTGTCTCTTACCTGTTTGATGTCTTGTTTTAATTCTTCTCTTTGCTTCCTGACACTCTCATTTACTGACTCTATTGATTTCGAGTATGTTAGTCACTGTTACCCTAAATTCCTCTTCAGGTAATTTACATACGTCTGCTATAGTCAGAATTCCCCCTGGGTTTTTGATTGGATTCATCATTTCATGTACATTTCTCTATGCCTTTGCTCTATTTGGCTTTGTTTATATTTCTGAGGGTTCAGTTTCCCTGGCGTTGTGTAGGTTTCATTTGTCCAGGGTTGGCAATCAGGCTGAAGTTTCGCCTCAACCCACAAAGTGGCGCTAGTGGGCAGCGTTGAGATTTGGGACTGCCTCTCACTGTAATCTAGGAGGTGGGTTATCCAATGGGCGGGACTTCCGGTGAGCGGCTAAGCAGTAGGCGGGATATCTGTGCGTTGGAACCTAGACTCTGGTGTGTAATGGTTGTGGAAGGGGTTTGAGCTGATTTCCAGTTATGGCCATGCCCAGCACAATTTCTCCACATGGGCTCCAGCTCAGCTCCCAGCACACTGGTTCTCCTTTCACCCCCCTCCCAAGCTTGCCCTCCATAGTTCCGTGCCTCATCCCCACTGGGCCCACCCCTCACTGCCTCAGCAGCTGGTCCCAAAATCCCTAGCCTCCACTCCACCATGTGTGCAGAGACCACCAAACTGTACCAGATCCAAATCTGTGGCTAAGCTCAGAACCATGCCAGGTGCCTCACCCACCGTTAATCTTCAACTGTTCTGTCTCCAGATAACGTGTCTGTCATTTCTTGGTGTTTGTCTTAGGTAAATAGGTGATCTTCTTTGTTTTTTTTCAATGTCTGTGGGGAGCGACTTGAAAGTGTGTCCTTTCAAGTCACCATCTGGAAGTCGATCTCTAAGCAAGTTATTTTGGAAGAAACACTGCATTACAACATCACTTAATTCCAGGTAAGCAATATCATAAATCAACAACTGGATGTAATATAGTAAGTTAACCACTAGGAGTTCAATTCTGTCCTTCACCTTATAATTGGCCTCTTTTTATTATTTTAATATTTGTTATAGCTTTTGCTCACAATGCTACATTCAGTTTTGTATGTTGACACTGCATCTCAGTCTATAGTTTACACACTCCCTCCAGCAGAGTTCCAGTGCCCTTTACCATTGCCTTTTCCCTTTTTCCTTTCCTCCTGACTCCAACTCAGCTCGCAGCCATCATCTTGTGTCCTGTGAGTTTTTGTTGGGGTTTATTATGCAGTATATATCAAATAAGAGCTTAATTTCCAAAATACATGAAGAGCTCACATACCTCAACAATAAAAAGGCAAAATACCAATTCAAAAATGTGTCAAAAGAACTGAATAGACACCTATCTAAAGAAAATACACATATGGCCTACAGACACCTGAAAAATATGTTCTACATTGCTCATCATCAGAGAAAAACAAATAAAAAGCATAATGAGATACCACCTCATACCAATGAGATGACCTATATCAAAAAGACTAGAAATAGCAGGTGTCAAAGGGAGTATGGAGAAAAAAGCCTCTCCTACACTATTTCTGGGGATGTAAATTGGTGCATCCTCTTTGGAAAACAATATGGAGATTCCTCAATTAAAGATGGATCTGCCATTTGATCCAGCAATCCCACTCCTGAGCACATATACCCAGAGATTACAAAATTCATAATCAGAAAATACATTTGAACCCCTATGTTCATAGAAGCACAGGTCATGACAGCCAAGACACGGACACAATGTAAATGCCCAGCGACAGATGGCAGCATAAAGCACCTGTGGTCTAGATACTCCATGCGATTCTATGCAGCTACTTAAAAAATAATTGTGCCCTTTGCAACAATCTGGATAGAACTGCCAGGGATCATGTCAAGAGAAATAAGCCAGAAAGAAAAATACAAATGGTTTCACTCATATGTGGAATATAATGGAGTGAAACAAATAAAAACTCACATATGTTGATCTCTTTTTAGGGAAGATCTTACTTAGGCTTGGCCTGGGTGCGCCCCTGGTCAGGGCTCCCCTGAGTCAATAGTGCCTACACCGGCATTAGCTGAGTCCCCTCTGAAGACTGGAGCCAGAGCAGAGGTGAGTGCCACCTGGCCTGAACACCAGGAGGAGCACAGAATCCCCAATAGAGCCACAGACAGTTGGCGGTCACTGCAGGTGGCACACAGCCTCCACCAAGGGATTGAGAAGGCCGCCATCTCCAGCAGGGTCTGGAAATCAGGTGAGGAAGCGGCAGAGAAGATTCACTTCACCTAGTACTTTCTTTCTAGTCTCGGAATTGCTAGAATCCTATAATATTTTTCAGTTTTCTCCTGTACAACAGAGAATCTGAAAATCTTTGCAAAAGCATGGTTATGAATAGAGCTTGTGTTCAATCATAACACATAGTATTATTTTGTTGAGTCAACCTGATATTTAAGAAACTGGCATCAGAGTTGATATTCTTCTTTGTTTCAAGGTCCAGAGTAAGCAGCTATATGATCACCAGGGAGTGGTGACAGGCCAGGACTGTCCTGCTCTGGAAATGTCTTGGGATGATCTCAGCCCACAGAACCCATCAATTCAGAGGCTGTGTAAGCTCTAATATGTTGGACGTGCATTCCTCCAAGTCTTAGAGACTGAAGTGGTGAAATAATAACCACCTCATCAAGATTTTAAATCATGTTGTTATTTAAACAGAGGGCTCAAGGCCATCTTACTTTCTTTCATATTCCTGTTGTCCGCACAGTGTTATTGTCACTCTCTCAGAAACAAAGGCACTTGAAGGTCTTCATTAGATAATCAGTGACTACTCTGGTAGAAAATTGCAAAACCAACTTGACCTTGCTTTAGTTAAAACCAAGTGGGGCTTATAACAGTATACAAGAGTCTCCAGCATCTAGAAATGCTGCAAATGTGACCAGAAGCCCACAGCCCAGCAGCTCCCTCTCTCAGGGCCCTATGCGCATCCTTGTCCCTCCTCTCTGCAGTTCTGTGTTTCACTCCACAGAGCAGAAAGTGATCAGTCACAGTCCCCATAGTTGTAAATCTCTTCCCAAGCAATGCTAAGCTGGCGTATTAGTCCAAAATGGAAACTGTGGGGTAGAACGGATGGCCTCACCTGGTCAAAGGCATCACTATTAAACCACCACATGATGGGAAGAAAGGGAGAGCCCACACAGGAGATCAAATACACCCCTGGGGAATGTCTGCCAATGGGTCCTGCTTGGCTCCTGCCCCACACGTGATCTCTGCAGATGCCCTTATGTAGTGTTGGGGGCTCTTCTAGAGTGGTCCCAGAGCCCACCTCATGTGTGCACACCCTTCAGTGGCTGGGTTAAGCCTACTGACTTCTAACCAATGGAAACATGGCTCCTGTAAGGAGATCACCGAAGATTTGACTTCCGAAACTGCATGCAGGCCTCTCCAGCCAAGGCCAACAGTCCACAAGGAGCAGAGGCCTCAATCCAATGACCCAGACACTGAGCCCTGCCATCCCTCACAGGAGCTTAGAAGCAGATCTTCCTGGTCAAACATGGAGAGTCCTATGGCCCAGCAGTACCCTGATGGCCGTTCATGTGGCACCTGGGACAAGGGACCCAGCCCATCTGGGAGCTGAACAGAGTGGGTGTGTCTCAGGCTTCACTTGTTGGAACAGGCCAGCCTGAACTGATGCCCAGTGTACACACGGGTTCACAGCCACCTACATCTGCCTGTGCTCCGGCCTCCAGGTGGCCACCCAGAGCTGTGACTGGTCTTCATCCAGTGACTCTGCTCATGCTGATCCTGTTTATAATTTCCAGATGACATCTGTTCTTCCTGTGACCCAATCATCATGACTGCTCTCTGAGTGATAAACTTAACAACCTATTTAGCACATAAGTGTTGAGAATTATTACCTGCCAAGCACTATTCTAAGCCCCTAGGTGAATGAACATATAAAGGTCTCTTTCACCCTAGGCTTACATCCTTACTTGGGGAGATGGAGAGAAAACTGGGCACAATAAATAAACATTTCATTACGTGTGAGCTGGAATTTTATCACATTCTATCATCTATAAAATCTAGTACATCTAACATTTACTGGAATCAATCTGATTGGTAGCTTTGCTTCTTAGTTGTGCATAAATAATTGGCACACCTTACAGCCGCTGGCCGTCGCTGCTGGCATCATGTCAGGATGGTGCAGTGGAAACTCTAAATCCACAAGGCAAAGATGCCAGGCAAGGGGACCAAGGCTGGATTCAGAAGGGAGGAGCAGACAGTGGCATGGAATAGGGTGGTCTGGGCAGGCGGAGCCCTGACCATTTGACAGGGTGACATTGGCGCAAAGCCTTAAAGGTGGGAAGGACACCGCTAAGTGGATATTTGAGGAGGGGCACAGAGAGGAGGGCAGGGGGAGGCAGCAGTATCTTTACTGGTGGCCCAGGACCACGTTGGAGCAGAGTGGGGGCCCAGGGCGCTGGGCTTCGAGGTCAGTTGGCAGTGTGCTGAGGCGGGGGGAGCTTCCTCCAGTGCGTCACGCCAGCTGCTGTGCACCGGTAGAGCCGGGCTAAGAGGGGCTCTGCTGAGCTGCAGCATTTGCATGTAACACTAAATACACTGCAACAGCTCCTCTTTCTTGCCTTCGGTGTCACTGGGGAAGCAAAAAGACACGCTTCCTGTCCATGCTTGATGCAACCGGAACTAAGGTAGCGCTGGTTATATACTGGTGGGAACAGGAATTAAAGATGCTGAGGTTTTATGGTTTATCTTTCATTGGAGATGGATTGGATGTGAGGATAAATCCTTGTTTCTCTCCGTGGCGGTGTGCGTCACTGTAAGTTACGTAATGTGTAACTTCCTTGCCCCCTCTCACTAATGCGCTTACATGGAAAGAGCTGGTGCTCTGTGGGTGAGGGTGTGAACCCTGCTGGGTGGAATGGAGAGAACTCGGGGTTGGAAAGTCTGCTGTGTAACCCAGCCTGGCTACGTGCAGCTCCTGGCGAGGGGAGCCGCTCTTACTGCTCGCTGTTCCTGACAGTGGTGACTCCCGACCCAAGGGGATCTGAAGTGGTGGATGAACGACCTTCGGCACAGACGCTGCAGAGTCTACGCGTTCTCTTCTTCCCATCCCTGCTGTGCTCACGGTTCAGCAAGCATTCAAGGAGAATGAACCCACTTGCAGGAACGGGGTAGACCACCACTCATGTCCTTTCCCACATGGACATGGTCACTGTGATTCTAACTCTGTGAACCTGCAAGGTCACAGAGGTCATGACAGCCACCTTCTCAATTATACTGAGCTCATCTCTAAACCGACAGCCTGGCGGTAAATGGCCCAGAACCCTACGTGCTTTTTGCCTGGAGCATGGTCACGGTCAGAGACTGAGGGGAGGGCACTCTGCTGACAGAAGCAGCAGGAATACCAGCATACAACAGCCTGTGAGAACGCTTCTCCCTGCCTTTCTGAGGCTCCTCCTTCAGAAGCGGGGAGCCCTGGCACTCCACACGAAGTCCCACTTGAGGCAAGCACTGGCATCTCTGTCCTGGCCCCCTCTTTGTGCTGCTCTTGCTGCTGATGCTTTTTGGCCAGCCATTCTCTCAGTCAAAATGTACAGAGCCAAGATTCAGGATGATCTCAGAAGTCCTTTGAAGAGACTCAGTTTTAGGAAAAAACTGCATCTCTGCCGAAGCAGAAGGAAGCCTCCATGTGGTTCAGCCAGCCTTCTCGAAAACCAAACTGGAGTCCAGGACAGTGCCCTGTGCAAATGATGAGCGTCGAGTGTACCTGCCTGCTCCATCCATGCACGTGCCACTGTATTTGGGCAGCACAGCCTGGCTGCTTGAGGTCAGGCCAACCCCAGGAGTTGCCTCAGGATCACGGCCCCTCTGCTCCCGAGCAAGAGGAGCTCCAAGGACGGAAACACTGCCCAGTTGTGACCACGTGTGGCTCTGTGACCATGTGTGCATCCTGCTCCAGTTCAGGAGGCTGACATCAGACATGCAAACAGGAGGAAGTGACCAGTTACACAACTCTGTGGTTTGGCTCTCATGCTGATTTGCATTATTTTTTTGGATGTTAGCTCTGTGGTGAAATATCTATCATGGGACTTAGAGAACAGATGCAAGAGAGATTAGACTTTGCCTTAAAACAACTTGCCATTTGCATTTAGGGACTGAAGGCAGAGGATTACTTTGTTGGCTGATATAATATCCCTTTGGTTTCTCTTAAGACCTCCATTTATTCCATTTGTTTTGCTCTGGGGCATACTTATTGTTTCAGTAAGTGGTCAGTCTCTCTGCTGATGGGCATGGTTCGAGGTATACTGTGGCCCATCTGCCAGCAGTCACGGCTAAATACTACAAACGCTGACTTTTATCATTGGAAAGCACTCATTGGCCTGATTAATTTCTGAACTGCATTTATGGACACTCACTCTTCTGCCTTGTACAGATGCGTGTTGATTACTCACTGCACATTTTCACTGTGAACTCAGTGGAATCCCCGTGTATGATACTGAAATAGGGACAACAATAAACACGGAAGGTTCGACAGGTGACTGCTGCCGTGTAACCACTGCGCTGGAAACTTCAACTGAAGAGAAGGAATCACTGCAGGTGAACACGTGCGCCCCCATGGCCAGCATACCTGAAGTCTGGTGTAAACACACAGTACCCTCCAACTAGGTGAAAAGCTCAGTTTTATTAGGCTGGCATCCTTCTTCCAGCCTAGCAGGACAACCTGGGAACTGTCACTACATGGTGTTTCACTTCCCTCCAAAAACAAGAACATGAGCTCCCTGATTAGATCACTTGATGTGATCCCCGTGTCTCTGTGCTGCTCTGCTCTGATCAGGTACGAAGTGAAAGTTTTGAGTCGTCACATCTGGCATTACTTCTGTTAAACTACTCCAGACGAAAGGTTTTCTGTCATATTTTGTAGTCTCTGCACTCACAGCCGGCATCAGTGATTAGTCGTCACTGCCACCCTCTCCCTCTGGTGATGAAAGGTGGAAGCTGGACCTAGGGCTGCCCCTCCAGTTCCAGCCACCTAACCGCTGTCTCTAGTGACTCACCCCAGGGGCCTGTGCACTTGTGGCCCCACTTCATGGGTCTCTGTGGCCTACCCTCCCTAAGTCCCTGGGGACCCAGCTCCTGTTCCCTTTTCTCCCCCGGCTCTCTGGCCTGGCCCCTCTGTGGACCCACACTGTGAGTACTACGTGTGCTGTCTGCTATCACAGCACCTGTTCCACGAGGCAGGGGTCTCTCCTGCCCCGCCCTCGCCAGTGCCCCACAGGAGGCCAAGAGGTGGTGTCACTGTCGGGCAAATGGGGAAGGAAGGGACCTGGGCCCATGGTGGTGGCCAGGGGGCTGATGGTTGGTGGCTGGACACACAACGAGATACCAGGACACACCCCATGTGCACGTTAGCCTTGAGGGTACTGCATGGCCTCATCGGTGTCTTGTCAGTGGAGGCCGGAGGTCAGGAGTGGGGAGGGGTTCAAGAATGTGATACCTGCTGGGTGCTTCCAAGTAAACCAAGGTAAGGGTCACTTTGCCCCAAAATACCCAGCATGCAGACCCTCGCAT
The DNA here is from genome assembly GCA_004363575.1 of Solenodon paradoxus. NCBI lineage: Eukaryota > Metazoa > Chordata > Mammalia > Eulipotyphla > Solenodontidae > Solenodon > Solenodon paradoxus. Next base: position 447,429 of record RJWH01001034.1, read on the forward strand.
TCCAGAGTGGGGGTTGGGGACAAAGGAGACATGTGCTTATGTGCACGCAGCCTTTCACTGGCCTCTGAAAAGAGTTCAGAAGTGGCCTCTTTCTAGAGTGACAAACTGTCTTCCCCCCATCTCACTGGTGCTCATGGCGGCAGGGTCTCTTCCACCATCGATGACAATGCAGTACCTGAAATGAACTTGCTCTGGAATTGAAAAGCTAAAGTTTAAATGAGGCAGATGCCCTAGGGAAATTACATTCTAAGGTGAAGTAGGACCCCCAAAGTCTGCTGTCTGTTTTATGGGTCTGGCAAGGGTTACTGAGTGGAGGGGTGGGCTACACAGTCAGACGGGCAAGATGGACAAGTCCCAGCCGGTCTGCCGTGGAAAGAGGGACCTGAGTAACTATGTTCCCTGTGCTGGAGCTGGGCCTGCGTGCTGTGACTCCCCCAGGCAAGGGGCACCCACTGGGGAGCGAGGGGTGGGAGTGGGGAGTGCGCCAAGGATGAGACAGGAGCTCCAGCCCCTGTGATCTTATCTGCCTCTGGCCTTCTGCAGCAGATATATTAAAAATCTGGGCTGCTGAAGGCTGAAGACAGTGATTTGTTTCATAAGAAGGCACTCACGCAGCAAATATCGCTCTTTTCAGGTCTTTGGTATGTCATAGCTCTCACTTATTCTTCTAAGTAATCTGATAGAAAAAGCACTGTGGTCAGGTAACTAAATTAATGGCAAACCAAGTGTGGCCAATTTTAAAAGAATGTGTGTAGTATGCAAATATAAATATGCAGACATCATTGCATAGCATTTTTATCACTCTATAACATTATGCAATGTTTCCTAAACTATAGTAATTGCACACGTGAGTTTATCAGGGAAGTATTCTATCACACAAAGAAGGGGTTAACCCTAGAAAGAAGTTTTATGAGGCAGGTCATGAGAATGAAACTTAATTAATACTGCAAAGGTTAAATTCATACAAGTTGACTCAAAAACTCAGTGATACAATGTGCCCTGGTGGCTCAGGAGTTAAACCCACACCTGGGCCACTGTCCATGCGTGGCCCCGGGACCCGGGTTCACAGTCCAAGAGTGGGGTGGGGGGACAACTAAAATGAATACTGAAATAAAATGCTTCTTCCTCTTTTCCTCCCACCTGTTGTCTGCCTGCCTTCCTCTTTAAAAAAAAAAAATTTCTGTCAGTGATTATAGTTCTTATTCCAAAAATGTCACCAACGAGTGTGTCACTGTTCTAACTCCATGAACCCTGTGTCCGAAGTGGATATTCAGCCCACTGATTGTTTTCCTCATCTTCTTCCTGGAGCACTGCTCATTTTTGACAGAGAATGAGAGGAGACAAACTCAACCTAGCCGACCTGAGCCTTGAGTTAAATCAAACTGAAGACACAGAGGCAGTGGCTCCTGGCAGCAGAGTCATTTTCAAACCTGGGAGACCCTGCAAAGTGTCACTGCCGATGAGCAAGGGGCACAGTAAGATGATCAAGAGTCAGACGACGAGGAAAGAAAAGACTGGGCCTCTGAAGGTGGACAGTGTGGTTAAAACAGAGCAACTGGGAGGAAAATAACAGATTCTGTGTCATAAGAAGCTGAGACAGGAGGAAATGAATTATTTTGCTTGGTTCAAGGAATAGAGGTAGATATGAAATTCTGAGAAGAAAATTTAGTCTGTCAGGAGAAATATCCCAGAGAGAGATAAAGTGAGTTAGTAGTTTGATTGCAATATTCTGGAACAGTCTCTGCAAAGTTGGGCAAATGTCCCCCCGAGACAGACAGGGAGCCTGCCACCAAGTACCCAGGTGTGGGCCAGCCCTCCCTCCCCACTGCCATACCATCTTAGAAAAGGGAGTCAAACTGCAACTGACCCACAGGCCCTTACAAAGAGCATGCAAATGGTAATGAGCTGGTTTTCGTTCTTCAGAAGAAAATGAGCGGGCCTCTGAAAATGCTCTAATAGGACACATTTTCTGAGCTGGTGAAAGTGGCCAGGAGCCTGATTAGGTCACAGGAGGGCTCCCAAGCCCTCCCAGCAGCCCCCTATGGAAACTGGAAGTATGAGGGCAGCTGGTGAAGGCAGGCTCAGCATTTCAGGGGTCTCCACTGCCACTGATGATGTGCCAGCAGCCCAGTCCAACACATGCTCCATGGAGCAAAGCCAGCACAGCAGGAGGCCGGGTCTCTGCGTGCTCTCAGGGGAGGGCTCTGCGTGCCTGCACATGCACTGAATACAGAAATACAATTTCTGCTAAAAGGCGCAGTCACTACCGATTAAATTACAGTAATAACTGGTGTGTTCCCAGGGCCTGCATGCAATGTCTCCCTTCCTCTCAACCTTGGGCACCCAGCTCATCAGGAAACCCAGCACAGTGCCACCCCTCCCCACCCATCTCCCCACCCCTCTCATTTGTTGGTCTTAAATAGTAAGAGCGTGCACCAGGATTCACACCCTGCTCTGCATGGTTCCCGCGCACTATTATTTTACCAAACTTGTTCCCTGGCCTTCGAGGCCTGTGCAATCTCATCCCAATGTGTGCATTTTCCACCTCTTCCTTATCAAGTAACACCTTTCCTCTGTTGTCCTTTCAAAGCTCGCTTTTTCTTCTGTGTAAATGGCCAGCACTCTGCACCTGCTTTAGTGGTCTACAGCTCTCAGCTCCTGGTCAACCTCTACTGAGTGCCAGTCGCCATATCTGATTTAATTTAGCTTCCCATAAAGTATCCTGAACATAGCGGGTGGTGAAAACCTTTCTGTTGAGTGGTTTAATTAATTGTCAAAAGGCCTATCATCCACGTGCTCCTCGTCCCCAGCCCCACGGTAGAGGGGCCATGAGCACCACGAGCTCCTGGAGCGGTATCTATAACCCGTTGAGGCTGGTCACCGATGGCTTTAGAGAACATTACAAGTTTCATAGTATCAGAACTTTCTTAGCACAAGATGGTTAGGAAGTTGGAAACTCAGAAACAGTGACACCTGGTGGTCAGGGAAGGCTGGCTGTGGAGGGTGGAAGAGCTCAAATGGCAGAGAGCCTGTCTGGAAGAGCCCTTGACCCAGAGTCAGGTGAAGAAGGAGCGGTCACAACACAATGACAGGTGGACTGACCTCTAACTCTGCACCAGACAGGGTTTTTAGTAACTCTGCATGTGCAAATGCAAAAAAAGCTACTTATTATTGTTTTTCAATCTGCAGGGAAGAACACTGAAATTTGGCCACCTTGCCTGCCATCAGAGAGAAACAGGAGGAGCAGTCAGCTGCGTCCAAGAAGCTCAGCTCTGGAACCCTGCCTTCTGCTTCATTTGCTGTAACTTCCAACTGGAGACTCACAAAACTTGTAATGTGACTCAGCACTCAACCACTAACAGTATAACACAGGACGACGGAGATGCGGTTTAGAAGGCTCACTGCTGCTCCGTGGGCTTCGGGTCTAGAACCTGGAGTCCAGCGACCGTCGACATCCAAGTGCAGCAAGAGAGCGCTTGCCTACTGGCTCAGCCAAAGGCAGCCGTTATCCTGCATCCCAGTTTAACGGCTCCACTGAGACAGGTACCACAGCTCCCATCGGGGAATGTCGGAAATGATGCAATGTTGGAGCACAAAAGATCTTAGGGATAAATGTTTTTCTCTCACCTCTGCTTACAGATGAGTCAACTAAGAGTAAGAACGAGGGTCTCAATATATGAGTGGAGTTATCACGTGCTGCCTTTAGGGGGCACACAACTGCAAACACGTTTAAATTTCACGCAGGTGGTGTCGCCCATCTTCCTCTTTTGTTCAGTCTTCCTTACATACTCATGCCAGGAGTCGCAGCGACTCCTGGAGATGCCAGAACAGACCAGCACAGTCTCCGAGCAGCGAGAGAGCTGTAGTGGAACTGCGCATCCCTGCTCGGGGGTGCAGGAAGCTTTCCAGAGGAGATGACTTGTGCATGAAACCTGGAGGATGTGAAGGAATTAACCCAATACAGGGCCAAGGGAAAGGAACTGGCTTTGCTGGCAGAAGAGAATTTGCTGGGTCTGAGCTACACTGAGAACTGGCCTCTTGAGGAAACTTGAATGGCTTAGCAACGCTGATCAGCTGGTTCAGCCAGAAAGTGCTGGGGGTGTATCTGCTGTGCTAGTTAGGGTGATGACTGATGCACAAAGGCTCACTACTCCACTTAATCTTTGTTTTCTGGTTCTACTGATTACCTTGTTTAGTTTTGTGAATGCTCCCCTTTTCAATTTAGATAGACAGGGTCCTTTAGCATTTCTAGTAAGGGAGTTCTCAGGGCACCGAAGTCCTTCAGCTTTTGTGTGTCAGGGAAAACCTTTACCTGAAAGAGTTTTGAGGATGTAGTATTCTTGGCTGGTGGTTTTTGTCCTGGAGTATTCCGAATATGTCATTCCCGTCTGTCCCGGCTGGGAGGGCTTCTTCTGAGCAGTCTGCCAATAGCCTGATGGGAATACCTTTATATGTCACTAGTTTCTTTCTCCAGGACACCTTTAATATTCTCTGTCTTGTACTCTTGATAGTTTCACTACTCTGTCTCGATGTGGGGCTCTTTGCTTTTAGACACCAGGAGTTCTGTTAGTTTCACTGACTTGTGTATAAGTTCCTTCCCCAGATCTGGGAAGCTCTTAACTATTATTTCTTTGAATACGTTCTCTGTTCCCTCTCTTTCCACCTTCTGGGATGCCCGTTATTCTTATTTGTCTTTCCTAGTAGAACTGGTAGCTCCTGGAGTGTTTCTTCATTCTGTTACCTCTTACTTCTCTCTCTCTCCCTCCAGGGTATTCTGAAGTTTCCGGCTGCTACAGGCTCCTCAAGCAAGTGGGGCTGGTAAAGTGGCTGGTGAAGGGGCTGGAGAAGGGGCTGAGACTGTCAGCAGGTGTGGGGCTGCACAGAGGCCCGCCACTGTTCCGCTGTGCTGGGTGGGAACCTGCCTCGTGTGTGGCCCACAGTCAAGCTCCCCAGACCTGAGCCTCAGCAGACTACACGCTGGTGCACTCCATGCTCAGGGCCAGAGGGGTGTTGTGAAGGTCCCTTCTCTGCTGTCCTCCACACTAGGGTCCCTACCAGTGTGGAGAAGCTCAGCTCCTCCAGATCAGGTACTCCTGGGCCAAGGGGTGTGCACTGTCCATCTCTTCTCCTTCCCTGACCTGTTTGGGCTGCAGCCCTGCTGACTCTGTCACCTCCCATCACCACTAATGTTTCCAGGAGTCACCCCCCTTCCAACACACAAGTGCCTGAATCTTCACAGCATCCCATACTGTCCCCTCAAATGCCCTCTGTGAGATGCAGGGGTGCACAAGCCTCACCACTGCACTGTGGTGTCCAGGGTGTCCCACTGGGTAATTATTAGTTGTTCCTTTTGTGAGCAAAGCAAACATCATTTGTACCCATCTTGGTGACGTCCAGACTCCGGAACTTTCTTTTTCCTTTTTGAGCTTCTATTTCCCCTGTGCTAACCGGTATCTGTTCCCCTGTGTGTCTCAAGCATCTGTCACTGTTGATGCTGTCCATTTTCAGAGTTTCTCACTTTGACTACAGTCATGTTCCTGGCCGTTTGGAATTAAGGTGAAGCACTCAGCATGTGTTCGATCAGTGGACCCCGTTCACACTTGTAGCTGTTCACATTTAGATAAAGATCTAAAATGCTGAAGAGAGAGAATCAGGAACATATTTTTAAAAGAGCAACTGTTAAGTGGTTTTCTCTGTGAGCGAGTGGGACAGGTACTTTACCTGAACAAACTCGGAAAATGCCCCCCAGTCTGGGGTGGGGTTCTCAGCCTTGTTTCACAGGACTTGGGGAGCAGAGTCGTGAGGTAATTCGGAATGCCACACAGCTGGGTGATGATGATACTGGCTGCCTGCACTCTTACCCTCGTGCACAGAGCACTGGGGTTGAAACGAAATCACAGAGCGACCACTTGCATGCCAGCACACTGGGACCTATTGTTCTAAAACATGGACGTGCCATTTAAATCTGTATCACCCTGGACGAGCTGTGCCCAGGGTGGCGGCATCAACCTTTTGCTGCATGTCCGTCGAAACCTCCGGCAGCCCATTTCTCTACTCGTCACTTACTTCACCTGCTATCCAGGAGCGTCGTTGTTGATTTCTACCCCTCAAATGTTTCAATTTCAAAGTTTCCACAATGTTGTCTAGTTTAAATCGATTTTGTCTACGAAATAAGAGCTAAAAAGCAATGATGGAAGGAGAGGCTGCTGAGTCCTCAGAATTTCCTTGGCTGACAGTAAATCTCTCGAAATTAACTGCTTCATTCTAGTGATTCAATGTGCGTAAAATGGTGACTCTCTCTACCTTCCAGTTCCAGAAATGTGAACCTTTAAATGTAACCAATTCCAGTGAGGGGTGCCTCAGACCAAGGACAGGGCGTGTCCTGATTTTGGAAGATGACCTTTGTGTTTCTCTGGGTGGGTGCCCTGCCCAGCGGTGGTCACATTAGGACACGCACAATACTGAGATTGTCCTGACTCCCTCCTTGTCCCACTAATGGTGACGACTCTGGCCCTGCCTTCCCACTGAACTGCACCAGAACTCCACACGAGGATGGAGGCCACTTCGTAGAACCCATGGGTACATCACACCTGTGGCCCACACCCCGATGGAAGCCTCCTGTCACTCCTGCATGACCTGTGCCACCCATGACCATGACCCAGACCTACAGTCATGGCCAGCCCACCGTACCCCCATTGGTTGTCCAGCCTGGTCACATCTGTGCATTTCAGAGTGTGGCGTCCACCTGCCTGAGGACACTGTTCGTTGTCGGCGGGAGCATGGGGACAGATGTCAGCCTCACACACATGTCCGCTCACTGCTCCTCCCGCCTCCATCTGAGCTCCAGATGAGTGCAGTGGGCTCTGGACCTCAGTCACTGGCTCACCGCCTCTCAGGACTGCGAGGAAAGCGTGGTCCTGTCACGTGAGGCACGAGAGTGTGAGCACTGGGCTTCTGGAAAGGTCCTCACCCCGACACAGGACATGCTCTTCCCTTCAGGCCCATGTCTGCTGCCATGAGCAGGACAGTGGGTCGGTACCCCTCCCCACTGTCTTACAGGCACAGATGACACTTGAAAATGACCAAACAGAAAACCCTGAGCCCTCAGCACTGTCACAGAGCTGCTCAGTGACCCACATTAAATGCCCTCAACTTCCAGGTGACAGAGCCTGTCCTGCCTCCAGTCAATGGTCTCCTGACACATGCCCATGCCTCAGCCCTCGCAAGAAGAGACCAGAACACGAAGTGTCTTCACTTTCTTGGTCCTGTAGGGTCCAGGGAAATTCCATACTAATGGGCAGCTGTGGGCTGAAGCTCAACAGGCAGTTGCCACAGCTCATGACACTGGGCCAGGAAATGTCCTGTCATGGGCGGATGGAGGGATTGTGTCCTCCAGAGGATGAGTCATATGCCTTGGCCACTCTCTGCCAGAGCCCAACATGCCCAAAGGTGCAGGACCACAGAGGGACCCTTGAGCAGAACTTCACAGAACGGGTGCCAGAGCTTTCCCAGACCTCTGCACGCCCTCCATCTTTCCCACCCCACGTGATCAGCCCCACTTCTGGCTCCCCTGGCCACTGACCTTCACTCGGGTTACACACCGGTCCTGCCCAGGCAGTGACACTACCTTCTCACAGGCCTCCTGTCACCTCCCCTCTGGCCCCTTAAGCAGAGAACCACAGAACCTCAGTCACCTGGCATTGCAGCAGACAGCTCTGACCCTATTCTGAAGAACAGGAGTTCTGTCCATTTTACCTACTAAGCTAGTGACTATTAAATAGGCAGGGCTCTTCAGATCAATGAGAACTATTTACCAGAAAAAGATGGCTCCTTTGGTTTTAGAAAAAACTTGGTCAAAAAAAAAAAGAAGTGGAAGCAAACAGACCTATGTTCCTAGAGAAAGGGTCTCTGCAGGCCTGTGATCTGCTGCCTCAGACAGTGTCATCGCACTTGTACCCATGAATTACAGAACAGGTTTCGCACGGCTACTCATACCAACCACCACACACAAATACTTCCAGTGCTCAGCGCTTCAGAAGGGCCAGAAGAGCTGCCACCGGTCCGGCTTCTCAATCCCAGTTCACAGATATGTCTGGGAGCTGATTAAAGTCCCCAGGGAAGGGAAAAGCTGGCAATACGAAAGCTGATAACGCCTCCACTAATGAATAACATGGGAATGTTCTTTCTGTTCCTGAGGGTGGGGAACCTGGGGGAATGCCAGTCTCTGAGCATGCTCTGAAGAGACACCATTGACCAAGCAAACCTTCCCACTTTGCTGACCAATGAAATCTGTGGCATCACACTGACCTTCTCAAACAGGCCGGGTGCAGCTCAGGACAGCTCCTCTCAGGGAATTCTTGGCACATATCTCCTGAGCTGTCCTCTGACAAACAGAATACAAGACCTGTAGCACTAATGGGCCATTGGAGCCGGCATTTCCAGGAAAGGGCCTCGCGGGCTGGAGATGGGGCCTGCTGCAAACTCAAATGCTCCCAGTAACGGTGCAGTCGTGAGGCCGCGGGTGCAGCGCAGCTAACAGTGCAGCAGTGTATTCCTGCTTCCAAGATGGTGGATTCGCATCCTCGGGGCAACACAAATCGATGCAAGTGCACGGCTAGAACACAGCCACTACTTCTAAAAGCAAACACGCAGTTGAAGCACCTTTCTATCAAACCCTCTCCATGTAGTTGCCACCCCAAACACCCCACCAGTGCGAGCCTGTCACCGACCAGGAGAGGGAGAAGGCTCTCGGGAGCCCATCACACTTTATCTTGGGGGGATACAGCCTGAAAGAGGACTGGACGCTGAGGACAGACAGTGCTCTCACCCTTCCCTCTGGACATTAAATACAGCTCAGGAGATACTCTGACAGATGGATCCAGTTGCAAAAGTTCTGTGGGAACCGCACAGTACTTATCTACCTAAAATGTCAAGAAACATTGAAAGAGAAAACCATGGATAGACTTGGAATGTATTTTTAATTTTACAAAGGTTGTAATTTTAGAGCTAGATGGGAATGCGCTGTATTATGAATATTTATTTAATAATCCACAACCTGGTCTGCTCTGGTGGCTCAGGGTTTAATCCCGTATCTGGGGCGCAGTCCACACTCAGCCCAAGGTCCCGGGTTTGTGGCCTGGGACCTGGGGAAACAACTAAAGTGCACAACTAAATAAATAACACGTCTTCCGCCTCTCTCTCCCTTCCTACGTACTACCTGCTTCCTTCCTCTCGAAAAAGAAAAGAAAGAAAGAACCCTTAGCTGGTGGGACAAGTCTGACCAGTGAAGAAGTGTTTATCAGAAGTCGGCAGACAGCCGAGCATTCCGACAGCAGAGTCCCGCTTGCCTGGCCTGCGGTGCTGTGAGGGTGAGTGTGGGCTGCGGGGTTACGGGGCATCGGGCTGAGTGCCAGACCGGAGGGGGCCCGGTCATGCGGGGCCTCGCAGGGAAAAGTGAGGTGTCTGAGAGAAAATGTAAAACATACCATAAGTTCAAAGCAACCACCATCGTGTGCTGCCTCAGTAGAAAGGCCACGAGCATCCGTAGCACTCGAGTCGCTCACTTGTACGAGAACATTAAGTTCCGAGAGTTGGATACTAACGAACTGAGGACGGGAGGACCGCAGGGCCACAGGGCTGCCGTGGCAGGACAGGCGGCATGGGGGCTCCCGGCCAAGCAGCGCTCAGTGCCTGCACGTTTCCGGGGTGCTTTTGGAAGCTTTAAAATAGGAATGAATTTGGATTTGCTTTTTTATATCTATCTTCACAGACACCCTGACATGAGAATCTAACTGTCACTCTCTTCCCCCTGAATAAAACAGAGACCAAGGCTGGGGACAAGCAGTGCCACCAAAGGAGCCAGAGTGCAGCCTGCATCGCTGTCCCTGGAGACCTCCCCAGACGCCGCCGCCGACCTGTGACAAGCAGGTGAGCACACAGGGGCGGGGTTCAGGCCTTTGTCCTCATTCTCTGGGTGCCTGTTTGACACTTGGTCTGTGTCCTCCTCCTGCCTGGAAGTGAGGACGATAGTATGCAGTCTCACTGAAGTGCTGGTGGTAACACATTGGTTCAGATGGGGCGCGTTTTGGACATGAAACGTTCTGAACAAATGGGACACGGGAGCAGGACTGGGTACTTCAGAAATTGCTGCAGCCAACAGTACAAACTGCTGTGACATCCCACTGCCATTACCTCTTTTGTATGATGTCTCATGATATGTTCAGGCAAAAATGCACGATTATTCAACGCAGGAAGAAGCTGTTAGGTACTTGCAATTACGTGAGTTGTTAACTGTTAGAAAGGTTTATTCTTGCCAAACCAACCAGATCCATTTTTAAAGTGTTATGCCTCCAAAGAACCTGAGCAGCTTAAATGCATTATTACTGAGAAAATAAGAGTATTTAAGAACCACTGTCAGAAATAATGGAACAATAGTCCTGTGTGTATCTTAATATTCTACTTATCAGGCATATGTACATGTCACTGGGAATGAAAAACCTGCTCTACAACACATGGCAGGACTGCAGCAGACACGCAGCCTCACGATACTGCGAGGATACTGAGAGGAGCTGGCCTTTTGCTCAAAAAACACTCTCCTGCATGGGGCTGACAGGGCTCGCGGAGCAGGGGCGTGCGGGAAGGGGGCCGGAACTCGAGGAGCAGTGACTGAGAAGGCAGGTGAGCAGGGCCACTCACAGGGAGGAAAGCCCAAGGACAGGGTGCAGAAAGGTCACAGGAAGCCTCAGACATAAGGATCCCCACAGAATCTCTCAAGAAAACGCCCACATTTTAAGCTGTTTTCTCTGCTGTGATGGGCAGTACACGACCTCTGCACACAGCACCTATCCCCTTGGCCCCAAAGGTCTCCAGAAAAGCCCACACCACAGCTCGGGCTCTCCTGTGCACACTGCAAGTGTCCATGCTGCGGGTCACACAGGCCCGTCTGTGCAGATCATGGAAGGGCGGGCACGCTCACGCAGTCACAGAAGGATGTGTGGTTGGACTGCTGGGGACTGCAGGTTGACGTGTGGTGCCCAGGTCCCTGGAATGGTACAGAAATCATAGGGAGATGATGTGAGCCTTCCAAGACGGTATGAGGTGGGCCGCAAATGGCATCCTTTACAAACGCTGAAGGAAAACTCAACAGTGCCAGGCTCGCCCTGGTCACCTCACTCTGCATTCCATGTGTGATGAGCAGACAGGCTGTTCCTGGCAGGTGCAGGGGCTCCCACGGCCCCTGGCGCAGGCTGTCCTGGGGCCACCAACCCTTCTCCTCTCTGCCTTCTCTCCTAAACAAGGCCGTCAGGAGACGCCCTCCACACCAACCACACTGCTGTCCTGCTCCACCCCTCCCCACAGCAGACGCGGCCACGCACTCCCCGATTATCTCGAATCATCCACAAAGATCGTAGCACAACGGCATTTATTTGGAAGCCATGAAATAAATGTTGATTTCTAGAAGCTTTCTTATTGTTTATTGTGCATAATTGTAAAAAAAAATCCATCGAAAGGAGAAAAAATAGCACTTCACCACCCAGCAGTAGCCACTCAGTATTTTAGGAGGCTTACAGTTTTTCTGCAGAGGGGCGCAAAGGTGTGTGTGCGCACGTGTGTGCATGTGTGTGCATGTGTGCGTACGCGTGATGGAATCAAACGGATAATGTGCGGGCTGTTTCACGGTGAAGAGAAAGCTGACGGCCGCCCCTTGCGCAGACCAGGAGTGAGTTCAGGACGCGCCACTCTGACGTCTCTGCATTAACACCAGGCTTCCTCTTGCCTGGGAACGCAGCGTGACATTCATTCAGACCCCACAGGCACTGCTGTCGAAGCGGCAGTGGCGAATAGGGCAGCACCCTCCCCGGCCACGGGGTCAGGGTCACGTCAAAAGCAACATCATGAACTTCAAAGGAAGCAGCTATCAAACTACTTCTGTGAAAGTCAAAGTCAAAGGGGAGGCACGTGCGACGAGCAGCCCAAGTCTTGCGTCCTAGTTCCCGGCCTCCACCGACGGGAGGGTCACAACTCCCAGAGCACCTGGCTGCTTCCATGTCACCTTTGAAAACAGCTCTGAAAGGGACAGGAAATGACAGAAGTGCCACTTCTTTCCCTTCAAATGTCCCTGGCTTTGCATTTCTCTCTTCTATAGAATCAAAAGCACACTCATATGATTTAATTTCCAGTCTCAGAACCTATGACATGAGTTAGACAATGGCATAACCTACCGAAGCGCGGTGCGCAGTAAACAGCTGAAGGCGTCACTACGTGTCACAGCTGCCTGCATTTCTCTTCCCAGAAGCCACACTCACATTCCACCAGAAGCGCGCTCACAGACTGTGCGCCTTCGTTCGTCCCAGGAGCGTCAAACAGGTGGTCACACAGTTGAGAAGTGGAGTATAAGCTTCTCACAAGAAAAACCAAGCAGTTGTTTGTATTTAACAGTAAAGTGCTCGCTGTTTAAAAGAGAACAGACTAACGATCGCTGGACCCCTGGAGACTGGATATAATGCACACAATCTAAACTTAAAATCAGAGCGATTTCCCCTGTGGTTTAGAGGGAAGGGCAGGAATCTGCGGATTCGTGATCCGTCACGGAAAACTGTATGAAAACCTTGACATTGATCTGAATATTCTCCTCGTCCTCTGTCACCAGCTGTCAACAGTGCCAGGATCGGGGCTGCTGTTAAGACCACACATCCCATCTGAGCATGTGGAGTCCTGACCCCTGCATGGACTTGCCACTGGTCAGACTCACTGCCTGCGCCTCGCAGCCCCGACCCTCCACGTGCTGTCACCGGTGAAGACAAACCTAGGTCCGAGCCGCTCTCAGCACAGCAGGTTCGGCCCGGCTGCCCGCGTAGCTGGGTAAGCAGCAGTTCGGTTTTCCTTCTCTGCCTTCTTGACACTGTCTCCCTTTAACATGCCCCTCCACGCTCACTCCCAACCCCTGGAGTCCTGCTGCCTGCTGTCACCCACACCTGCAGTCTCCAGTGGCCCTTCCTCCAGAGCCCTGCACTGCACTCTGCACTCTGTACTCTGGTTCTGTGGTGCCAGCCCGACGTCACACCCAGACTCAGTGCTCCCTGGGAGCGAACACTGCCTGGTGACCCTGCTGTCCCCTGAAGGATGCCTCTCTCCATAGCCACTGCTTCCATGTCCCTGTCACGTCCCATCCCGCTTGCTGCCGACTGATGTCTCCACGGGGCACGGTCCTGGGAGCACTCTGTCTGCAGACGGGAGGCTGCGAAGTGCGACTCCCCAGTGCAGCCGTACGGGCAGTGACGTGACTCAGTTTCAGTCTGGTTTACACAGGGCCAGGCCTTAAGCAATGGGACACATCTTAGGAGTTGACAGGTGCGCATCAGCACTGCATCACTGGTGTGGGAATGAAACTCCCTGACGGGGCATCGCCACATTCCTTCACGGACTCTGTCTGGAGCAGAGCTGCAGCCTCAGCCTGCCCGCAGCGTGCACGTGTGCCCCAGCGCTGGCGGCTCCTCCCTTGCAGACTGCCACAGGGTCAGGGCGGCACCACGGGAAGGGAGAAGGCACAGAGAAAGGAGAGGGTTTGGACAACAATGTCAGCTAAGCGATCTGTTTTTAAGAATGTATTATTCCAGCAAAAGAGTCAAAGGAAAATGGACACTTTCATCACAAGCCCACACGTCCAATAACCATCACTTTCATACACACAGGCCCACTCACCCTGTTTCCTGAGAACTGCTACATTGCGGGACCCACAGGCTCCCTCCTCTGAGTCCCCCTGTCCTCAAGGATCGCCATGGCATGGACAGAATTTCTACTGTTCCTCTTGCTGTATCACAAGTGCTTGCATGCGCCGGGATGGATGGAGGACTCACGCAGCTACAATCCCCAGAGAAATCTCTTGCGATGAGCCAGGGCAGGCGTGACTGGGTCGTGCCTCTCCTGGAATCAATGGGGGGTGCGTTGTTAAGGCCGTGACAGCCCCCACCACTACTCACAGGCGTCTCTGGCACACTTCTGGTGCATCGTCACTTGTGCCCAGGCATGGTGGCTGCCCTTACTGGATAGAGAGGAGCTGATAGCTCGGAAGCATCGTGGGGTGAAGGACCCACACAAGAATGAGCACACTCGGAGGGGCCGAAACCTGGGCCCCTAGGCCATCTGCTCGCCCAAAGTTCACAGCAGTTCCTGCCCCTGAGGAGGCCACAGCCCTCTCCTCAGCCAGCTCCCCAGTCTCCATGGCAGCACAGGGAAAGGGGCAGTCTTGCTTCACGGTGACCCCTGGGGAGCAGCTGTCCTGGCAGGTGTGCTGGGGAGGGGTCACGGAAAGGCGGTTCACCAGTAGGGACAGGGTAGACACGACCATGGATGGAGGGCACGTTGTGCTGAGACTCGGACTGAACGCACCTGCTTTCCTGGTGCTCTGCCTGCAGCTCCTACCCCACAGCCCCTGGCTGCACAAGGATCCCAGACACACTGCCCCCGTGCCACTTGCCCCTGCTCAAAATGTGCCCTGGAGCCAGGACAGGTGACGCTCGCAGCCTTAGTTACAGACATTACTGAGTCCCAGAGCACCAGTCTGGGGCCCACAGCTCCTAACATGAGCCGCAAATCCGATTTCTGGTCAGTGCTTCCCTGCAGGTTGCACAGGCTGGATGGAAAGAAGCAGCACAGCAGAGGCTGCAGGACCTCTGGGTTCACACTGTTTGCGATCCTGGCATCTGAGAAATGTGCTCGCATCTGCTGCCAATTGCCCTCTCTCCTTTTCTTCCTCCCTGTCCTCCTCCCTGTCCTCCTCCCTGTCCTCCACCCTGTCCCCCATCTCTCAGTGCTACCCACCGGGATAAAATGATCCACATAAATCTACTGAACATAAGAGCCAATAAGCCCATATGAGAAATTCCTAAGGCTCATATTTTATGCTCTTCCAATAAATGAAAATGGATAATTTGGTTTCAGGTTCCTACAGAAGTGCATTTAAAGAGAAAAGAGACTGGTCATTCTCTCAGAACCAGTCTCCATAATGACCCTCAGAATAGAACGGAGGGGTTAACGGAGGAGAGCCCACACCTGCGTTGGCACATCATAAACCGCGCTGTTCCCCGAGCTGCCCCAGGGCCAACCTGTCCAGAGCGGTGGCACAACCCCCTCTGGCACCGGCCAGCGCCTCCAAGCCCCCAGCCTCTCAGCACCCCAGCTTTCCCCTCCCACACCCCCTCACAGCCCACTCTCTTCCCCCACCAGCAGATAACACCAAGAGCCTAACTTTCAGAGATCTTTGCCGAAAGCGCCCACCCCGTGGCACTTCATTCTCGACCTGGCTTGGGTTCTTAGTAGTGTCAACAGCTGGTCTAGGAAACCTCACCTCCCGTTCCCCCTGGGATGAAGTGGAGGCGCCCTGCAAACAGAGACAAGTCTCCATCAAACATCGACCTGCACACGAAATCCAGGGTCCGCCCAACAAGCTGCCCCACACGCCCTGCTTCCTGGGGCGGCCTCTGTGGTCTGGGGCAGATGGGACATGAGCCCATCCTTCCACCCTTTGGGGTGCCTGTTGTCAGCATGACCCTGGGAGCCCTGCAGAGTGAGGGTGCCCCTACCCGCCCTTGTTCTCTGTCCGTGGTCCCTCTGGGCCCTGGACCTCATCTGCTCCTGCCTTGTCTGCAGGTCATGCACTGTCTGACATTCAGACCTCTCCTGCAGGGGCTTGTCCTGTCCTGGGGTCAGCTCTCCTCCCCCTGGGGGTCTCCAGGCACACAGCCCCCTCTGTAGGGAGCAGGGACAGGAGTTCCCTTTCCAAGACACCCTCCTGCTTCTCCCTTGCTGCTCTCCTCACTCCCAAACCTGAGGCCTGGGGGCTGGAAGACCTCTCTGACTCACCACACGCTCCACCCAGTGCCCTGGGCTGGACTTCAGATAGCTGCTGCTCCCGCTGTGACATTCCTTCTCCGGATCACCCCTCTCCCCCGGCCCCTCATCCCACCCCGAATAACAGTTACAAAGTTTGGTCCTGACACTGCTTTGCTACGGTGGCTCCGAGACATCCAGACCGGCCAAGCATCAGCTGCTCTGGCCTGCGTGGCTCGGCTCTGCAGCCAGCAACTGTCCTCTCTAGGACTGACTGGCCTGCAGACACCCCACCCAGCGCTGGCAGGAGTCCAGGCTCCATCATGGCTCGCTCTCCGCTGACCCTGCGCGGCCCGGCCCGTGCGGGGCCCACAGATGGGCCCACAGGCAGCAGGCCGGTCCCAGGGGAAGGCTCCAAACAGGAGCCCCGGCCTGCTGCCACCTCACAGGGGAACTCCGGCAACTCTCAGAGCTCAGCTCTGCAGCAGGACTCTGGCCTCCCTGTCTGTACCCTCTCCCCATTCTGCACCCATCCACGGTCCTACACACCCATCCTGCAGGCCACCCCATCCTGTACACCCTCCCCAGCCCGCACCTCCCGCCTCTCCTTGGCACCGCTCCTTTCGTGGCCCACTCTGGTGGGCTGCCTGCCTCCCACGTGCTCAGAGGACCTCCTCCCCGGAGTCCTCCATGGCCACTCCACTGACCACAGCCCCTACCGCCCCCTCTGGCCTCAGAGGGTTTCTTCTAAGGCTGTGTCCCCTCTAGCACCCTCAGGGGTGACAGTGGACTGTGCTCCTGTCTTTCTTCTTTCCTGGGATGTGAAGCAAGGACCATGTCCTTGTCCCCATCATCTCTTCTCTAAGGCCAGTACTCCGTGACACCTCTGTGCCCGTGGGGTAATTGCCAGCCGAGTGGAAGAGGTTGGTCATAGTCAGCAGAGCTCCCGCCCCAGTGACCCCACAGACACCCCTGTTGTTAGTCAAGCCCGTCCGACCCTGAAGACCGTCCTCTGCACCCTCTGGTGAGGGCTGTGGCTGCAGCCAGGGCTCTTTCTGCTTAGGGACCTGCCACAACTGAGTGTGAGTCCCAGGACAGCCAGGGGCACCAGAGCCATGAGGTGCTTGTCCAAAGCCCAGAGAAGCGGGTGCGAGCACCCCCACATCCCAAATGGGTTGTAGCACCCCAGAGTTCACTCATCGACCTGCAGCTAGAAGGAAAAGAATATTCCACCATTTACAGAGCAAAGGATCATGCCAAAAGTATCTCAGAGAACTTGTGAGTCTGTGTCCCCTGACAGCTCTTTTGAAGGCGCAAATGCTGGTGTCCTCTTTTGTCCTCTATGACGGTCACAGATGGGAAGAGGGGAGGCCCGGGGCATCGAGGCACCTGGTACACACCTGGCACCAAGGAAGCATCTTACAGCCTGTCGTTCACCGCGCCTCCCAGGAGCTGTGCCCAGGAGCTCACAGGCGAGGAGGTCTGGGGAGGCGTGCGGCTCTGAGCGACGAAGACACAGAGTCCCCAACAAAGTCAGAAAGGTTCAGACAAAGGATCGTGATCGGAGACGTGCCACTCACTGGGTCCTCCTGGTTTCCAGCAAACAGAAGACCCACAGCACCCAGGTGCACTCTCCCAACCTGAAGCGACGAGCCACAGCAGCAGGTCACAAGCGCCGCGCACGGAAACATGCGGCGCTGAGCCGTGCGGCTGTGGCTACAGACCTTCAGGGTCTTCCCAGGGAAATCGCCCTGTGCCCACAGACTCCACGAGACAGCGATGACCATGTGTCTCAGACCTGCGTCGCTGGACAATGTCTTTTGCATAAAACTGCTTTTGTCCTTGTCTGGCCGCCTCACACTCAGGTGTACGACAGACCCTGACCTCCAGGACCCACCCGGAGCCCAGCAGGCTCACTGTAAGCCTGTTCTCTCCGCGGAGAGCTGAGTGATTCCCATGTCCCATCTGGAACAATGACTTGGCTTAACATGGCTTTTAAGTGAAAACACCACACCAATGAAAATGACTTTTCTAAGACCCATTTTCCATTTGCTTAGAAAACCAAGGTGCTCAACCTAAAAGTAAAGGAATTATTTGACCTTCCATTTAATCCCTAATGATTTCATCGTATTACTTACCGATTTTCACATCCAAATGGACAGACACACTGCCTTGCTCTGGGAACTTGCCTCTGCTGGCTGGGAGACTTGGGGAGGCGGATTCCGGGACCGCTTGGTTACCCCAGCATTACAGGGAGACCCAGAGTTTGTGCTGGTCTCTCTCTGGAATTCTAGGCCTCTTTCTTTCTTTGGGGGGAGACTGCAACTCTCAAAGAGGGTCCTAATAGCTCCAAATAGCTTTTATACAGAAGGACTTTCTAATTATTTAAATGACAACAGCCTGGCCCCTCACCAACACAGCCCACTGAGGCGGTCACAACGTGCCTTGTTAAATAACATGAGATGAAGTGCCACCCTCTGTCAACTCTCCAGGAGTGAGACATGTCTCGTCCATGAACTCAGACTCTGAACATGGAATGTTATTCCTAACTATTCAAGACGATCAAACACAACATCTGAGTCACACAATTTAGGTTAATACAGTTACATGTAGTAGCCTCAGAGATCAAATTTTATTCTACTTTCCAGCATGTTTTTAAAATGGACCACTTTTAGAATAAATTTCAGAAGCCTAAATTTGCAGACCAAGATTAACCAGGAAAAGCGATAACTTCCTTCTTGGCCCCAAACTTCTTGGAAAATTCCAAGAGAGGGAATCCAGAACACTAACTGCTCTTGAAGAAGCAAACACAGTTACCTCCCCGTTCCTGTCTACTCTGAATAAACCAGAGCCACACAGCCAGTTCCAGATCAAGTCTCCTTACCTGGCAGTGGCCGTGATGCCCACAGGTCAGAAGCCTCAGGGCGCCTCCAGGAAAAGGGCCCCAGAGACCGTCTCTCCAGGTTCAGAGGGTGAATGCAGTCCTTTCTGCAACCAGGGTTTGGGAGCTAGAGCATGTCATCAACTTTTGGCTCTGCCCCAGAGCCTGCTCTCAGAGGGCTCCCCTCATGGGCTTTGAGAGGTGTAAACATGTGACTCATCGACCCCCTGGGAAGAGCAGCAGCTGAGAGGGGCCAGTGATGGGCCCGTCAGCTCTCCTGAGCCACCCTTTCCACTGGCCGTCCTCCCTGCCAAGCTGGGGAGCGTCCCTTCTTGAAGGGAGCATCACGAGGAGGAGGCCATAAACCGGAACTGGAAAACGAAGTCCTTCAGCTTAGGAAATTCAACTACCCGCACCAACGGTCCAAAGATGACTTCAATATTTTCGTTAACTTTTCTACTTGATTTCACACAGGATATAAAAAACTAAAATCCACCCACATGGTTAAAGGCCAGAGGTCCCTTTTATAAAAGTTTCCCCTAAAACATGCATGGTGATCCAAAGCCCACAGATATACATATTTTAATAGCAACTTGTCTTTCCTTCCAAATTCATGGTCAGGGATTTCTCTTGATTCATGGACAAGGCAGGGAGCGTTTCTCAGACCCATGATTTACCAGATTCATAAAGCACAGAAAGGCATGGAGGAGAGGAAGGCTCGAGGGCACCTTACCGGCGACAGAGGGAACCTTGCCACCCAGCAAGTCCCTTGAGCCATGGGGCACACTTCTCCGCGCCTCCCTGAAAGCCTGACCTATGACCACAGGGTCTGCAATGAGTCACTCAGTCTCAAGACAGCCGCAACCCTGAGCTTCTCCCAGAGACGGAGGGGTGGAGCGGGGGGAGGCTCTTATGCCAATAAAGTTCCGGTCTTGTTTTTGCTTGATTTGTTTGAATTGAAAGGCTGGCTCTCAACCATATCCTGGGACTGACAGCCGGGAGGTTTCAGGGCCCACTCTGGACGGGTCTGCAGGGCTGTCCACCCAGCGACTGCTCAGCAGCCTAGAGCCCTTCTCCCATTTGTACAGCCTTGGGGGACTTGATAGAGGAGCCATTCCAAGCACCCCGCTGCATCCGAGAGGAGAGGCTGTAGAGAACAGCAGTCTCGCACTTACTTTCCACGGCAATGGAGCCAAGTCTGGTTGGAGATGACAGTTCCACTGGGTCCCTTCGCAGCTCCACTTGTTCTAGCATGAGGCACTCACACACTTGAAAGAGAAAAGCAAAAGTTGTGGATTAGGATGGGAATATTTTCCAAATAGAAACACACAAATATAGATGCTGTGTGGTTGGCAAAAGTAAGTTCTGTTCAAGTGCTGTCATTATGAAGAACAATCAGGAGAAGATGGAGGAAGTTACTTTGAAGACAAGCAGTGTTCTTCTAGCTTTCCTTCTTAGTTTGATAAGTAGCACAGTGTTAAACACCACGCTGAACAAGATCGTCCCTGGCACGCCCATGTCTCACGTTCTGGGTCGCACTCACGCCCGACGGGTCACTCTCAGTAGGACATATGGCTCTCCAGCGCGGCGTCAGATGCACAAGCCGCCAGCACGGGAGGGCCTCTGAAGCTGCACCGTCTTCCACAGGACAACAGCACCCGTCCTCTCGGAAATAAAGCCCTCTCCTTCTGCTTCTGTTAGCTCGCCTGCTTTGAAACAAGCTACTTTTCAGGGAAGGAAGCACCATTTTCCGGGAAAAGCATGCCTGTGGTACAGCTGGTTCCTCAGCGAGCCAAGACACCTGTCCCAAGAGCTATCTGAATGAAAGGGCAACGTGGCCATTGAAGGGGACAGCATTTTTTGTATGAGCAGGACTGAGAGAGACCCATCAGATTTCTCTCCTCAGCAATGTTTTCAAAATATTTCACCATACTTGGAGAGCTACCTTTGTGCATTTCCTCGAAGACAGTGGAAGCAGAGGAGACGTGACAGCATTGGGAGAAACCAAAGGTTCAAGGCAGCAGTTGTTAGGATTTCTCCGTGCATTTTACACCAGGCGCACAGCACGTGTGCTCACCCCAGCAGGACAGGCCACCACTGCGCTGCGAGGCCCTTCAGCTACCGCCATGTGAGGGTCCTCCCAGGCACATGGGGTGGCGCACCTGTCCTCACCATCACGGAAGCAACAGGAGTCTTGCAGGTGAAGCCCTCAGGCTGCAGGTAGCAGAAACTTTCACACCTGGGTTCTCACTTCAAGGGCAGTGATCCCTGAGGATGAAGGTCAACAGGGGGCTGAGTCAAAGCAGGTTCCAGTTGGACCTGAGTCCCCTGGCAGCCCCCAGCAGACCCAACCCGGCACCCTCTAGTGTGCAGTCCACTGCAGGGATGTCTCTGCTATCACACCTGGCGTGGACCCTCAGCACCTAAGCACACGGACCCCCATCCTCCCGCGCAGCGGGAACAAGCTCACCCCTCCCCTCACTGCTGAGGGGCTGCCCTGTTCTCTGTCTAGGACGCCCCTCAGCAACCCAGCTGCCCTCCAGAAGACTGCACACTCCTGCACAGCTGCCCTCCCTCTATCTGTTCATGGTGCCTTTATTTGTGTTTCTTCTCTGTAATCTTTCCCTAAATGCAACCTCAATGGATAAGGCCAAGGATAGGTCTGCTTCTCTCTGTAAAATTCCTTCCCTGGGAACTTCTCTTTTGTTCTTTTGTAACCGGTATCCCCTCTGCACTCCCGTCGTCCCCTCCTGTGACCTGAACTCAACCATCTGCTGTCCCATCTCTCTCCAGGAGAAACAGCACCCACTTTCACCTGTTGAGTGATGCCTCATTCACATCTGTCTCATATTCGGATTTCTTGCTCAGCTGTGCCCTCCATCCAACCATCTCACAATTCAAATGCTCCAGAACGTGACCTGCCACGTCTAAGTGGGGGCGTGCAGCCCCACTCCCCTCACACCCCAGGACCTCGGTTCGGAGGCCACACTGACAGTCACAGTCAGATTTATCTTTGATTCTTCTTTTCATTTCTTATCTTCAATCAGTCATCAGATTCTGTAAACATATCCATCAAGATGTCTAAAACACACTCTTTCATTTTAATCCAAACTCCCATAGCTTCTTGTCTGAGTTATGGCCTTGGTTTCTCAGCTGGTGAATCTTAATTTTGCTCTTTCTTCTGCATCCTGAAGGCAGTGTTCGCTTCACTTTCCCAGTACATGACACCCTTATTTCCAGCACTTACAAAGTCAAATCAGAGTTCTTATCCTGGTTTTTAGTGTATGAAAGAGCGGTTTCACTGTCTTCCTCAAACTTCTATTGTTCTGAAAGATAAAATTCTCTCCAGTTAAGTATTTTTGCAGCTTATCTCCCCTTCCAGCAGAGCTGTACACAGACATTCCCACGCTCAGAGTTGTCTCAAGTCTTTGATTTTTTTCAGACTAGCATCTACATCAAATCTATCCAAGACAGACCTCCTCTCTTCCAACCAGCTAACTGCTCCCTCACTCCATGGCAGTTAACAGTGGGGAGCTGTACCAGGCGAGCCCCTGAAGAACGCGAGCGTTTCTTCTCAATTTAAAATGATTAGTTCACTGTCCACTTAAAAGTCCTCCTATTTAAAATTTTATTTTAGTTATCAGATGAAAACTGCCTCTTTGTGCAGGAGTCTAAAACTTATAAAGAGACAGGATCCTTCACTGCCCTGTGGAGAGTTAAATGACTGGATTTTTTCAAGGACACATCACCAATATTATAAAAAATTATCTAAAACTTGAAATAAGTCAAGCAGAGGGTATCCAGTCTCTCGATGTCATCCTGGACATCGCTGTCCTTGTGCTGACCCCTCACATGGATGAAGCCCTGTTCTGTCCTGTGTCGAGCAGCACCAGGACCAAACCTGAAGCACGGGCCTATCTGCCCAATGAGACACACTTTTTCCTAAGAGACAGGACATAGCCAGTGTGACGAGCACATGGACGTAACTGTTTGTGTGACCGTCAGAACTAACAGCTGGTTCTCAAACCTGCTTCAAACCCTAGGCTCTGCTAACCGCATTCATCAAAGCTACTACAGATAAATCCTGCCCAACACCAGTTTTCTGCCTTATACACCTCACCCTAAAATCCTAAAAATATCCTTCATTTCCCATTTTGAAACCCCCTTCTATTGAATTCTCCAAACTATCAGCCAACTGCTAACTCACAAGTCAAGTTTAGGAACACTCAGCAGGGAGGCAGAGCGCTGTCAACAGCGTGCTGGGGAGATGAGCGGGAAGGGGACTTTAAGTCTTGGCTTCTGAGCTCAAAGGGCACTTTCAAGGTCTAGGGAGAGGGGTCTACTGGGGACAGACAAAGCTTGTCAAAGTCTGGGCAGTGGGATGGGAGATGCAGGTCTTGGACTGAGTCGCCCTGAGAAAACCATGCTTGATGAGTGAGAGAGAGAGCTGTCCACGGGCGAGCAGAGCATCAGCGCAGAGAAAAGGACACACAGCAACTTCCCGAAGCAAGCGGGAACGTTTTCTTATCTACAGGCTGGTGTTTCCTGAACACAGATGTCTCTGGACAGAGTCATGCTGACACAGGAAAGCCCAGTCTTAGTCCTGTCTTGTTGACAGAGGCGGTCTCATTGTTACTGCTCAGTAACAGAATACGCTGATATTCTCCTATGAGTAGCTCAACTATTATTCTTTTGGTTTAGAGTAACTACCAGTCATGAAAGTTACATTTTTAGCTTGTTGAAAAACATACTTTGACCCCTAGGTCAAGTTTAAATAGTCTATGCTAAAATAAGCAATCAAAAATTTGCTGGAAAATAAATAGACAACTTAGATAAACTATAGTAAAATAATCTTTTAAAAAGTGAGAGAGCTGTGTCTTCTTATCTGGTTACCTGAAGTGCTATGACTGAAACATGTCTGCTATCTTAACGGCAGTCTCGCTCCCTCACACGTGCTGCCTGTCTGCCGAGAACACCCTGGAGCCCTGACGGTCACAAGAAGAGCAGCCGTGAGGAAGGGGGGTCTCGCTGCCAATCTCGGGGGCTGACAGACTCCCAGACGATGAGGAAAACACGAGGGCACTCCTGGAGGAGCTCAGCGGCATCGGCAGACAGAGAAAAGCTCACCCTCCCAACGTGGTGCCACCGTGGGACTTGAACAGATCAAAAAGGCAGCGAAGGGAGAACGTGCCCTGTACCAGAGCTGGGACGTCACCTTCTCCTGCCTGCAGACCTGGGCCTCCTGGCTGGTGCGGCACCGAGGCTGCTTCCTGGGCCCCGGGACATTCTGCCGTGATTTCTAATGATTCCCACACTTGCTCTCTTGTTCTCCTGTCTCTGGGTCTAGACGGTGCACCGTCGGCTTCCCCAGGTCTCCAGCCCCTGGGCCCTCTAAGACCCCGCAGCCATGGGCGGCAAGGCCGCATTACAAATCTTGCCTGAATCTCTGTCTGCGCAGCCAGCTCTCCATCTCTCCCATGGCCACGTTTATGGCTGGACGCATCCTACTGGCTTTGATTCTCTGGAGAACCCTGGCTAATGCAACTGTCCAACAAATTTAACAAATGATCATTCTGTTGCGGCCCCAGAGTTCATATTAACACATACACAGCACTGAGAAGTTTATATGAGAGGACCGGTATAAATTTCACACAGCATTTCCAAAATTTATTTGACCACAAAACTCTATAACCTTTAATAGCCAATGGGACTGACTTCAATGGAACATTTTGAGAAAATAAATGTTGTGCTTGAACTTGTTCTTATTTCTGTTATGTGAGCTCAGAGGCATAAAGTTTTATTACAAGCTATACATATAATACTTAAGTACTTTGTGAAAATTATAGTTTTAATAATTGAATCAGAGCTAAAATCTATATAACAGTAAATTCAAATATTTCCCATGTGTTTCATCACATTACTTTAGCTCACTTTCTAATATCAATTTCAACCTACATTTGTATTTATGAAATTCAAGGGAGAAGAACATTTTAAGATCAATAATTTTTAAGCAATTTATCTGAAATAGTTAAGTGGCCTTTTTCTATTATTTTCAATTGAGTTATATCATGTGAAAACTTTAGAACTAACATCAGCAAAGTACACTGAAAAATTAAACGTGGCATTTCATTAAAAATTGCTACAATAAAAATAATCAAATGTTTTATGGCTTGGGGGTAATCAATACTTCACAATAATTTCTGACTCCCAATAATTTAAAAATAAAATTGGAATTGGAATTTCCTATCCTATAGAATACCAAACCTACAGGAATTTTTTCAACCTCTCTTTTAAAAATTATCCCTGTGTTTAGAAATGCTAAGATAGGTATCTTTATCGTATGTTCACAAACAGGGTTTTAAAATGCTATACATGAGGTGCTTTATAGAAAACCTGGAGAGTGTTTCTCGAATAGCTTCACAGGGTAAACGACAAGCAGCTGTCCTGCAGTTCAGGGTGACACGGATTTCTGCTGTCACGTTCTGGAGGGCCGATAGCCTAACGCTCAGCAGTGCCATGAAGTGCACTCTTGTGGAAAAGGTGGGAGGGTTGTGGACACAGCTGGAGTCTGCGAGGGTGGAGGCCCCCGGGCCCCCTCATTTGGCACAGAAGTCAGGTCTGCAGGCGTGGCTGTGCCTGCAGAGGCCGCTAGCTGTGCCAGCCACCTTGTCCCCGTCTCGCAAAGCTCCATGGCCCACCCCAGAGGAAAGGGCTGTGCAGGACAGGCCCACAGAGGCGGCTCACTTGCAGAGCCCTGGGAGTTTGCGGGAGGAAAGGACGCTCCCGGTACTCGGTACTTGGTAGTGGCTGCGCCTATGAATGCATATGAATGGGATGCCTTGGGGACCCAGCACTGCGCTCCTTGGACCCCTTCTGATGGATTTCACGGAGCGGAGAGGCACAGGATGGCGCGGGTCTGTGTCCAATTCACCTCGAAGCCTCAACACCTGCTGGCGTGTTTTTCCAGTCATCTTGTGTGGCTTCTTCCACCTCTTCCCACTGAGTGAGTCTGCACAGCGACTAGTAGTGATCTCACTGGGACAGGTACAGACACCCCACATTTACAGGCAACGCTGTGGTAAATCCCCCTGCACGAACTCACCTCCTATCAGTCAACTGTCACCAGGAGGCAGGCCTGTCCCCGCAACCCAGCCCCCATGAGCTGGAGGCCTTGGTCTGTTCTCCTGCCTATAAAGAAATGTGGACACAGGCCCAAGGTGGCAGGGATTTCGGATTTCCCCTGGGACACAAATCCTTCAGTCGGCCCTTTAACCAGGGTCCGGAGGCAAAGGCTAAAAAGCATTAAGTTGGGCAGAAAGGTGACAGGGAGGTACATGAACAGGCAGTTCTAAAAGCAAGGTGGTTTCCAGGAGAGCCAGCGCGTCTGTCAGTGCAGGGACGTCACGGTCCTCACGGGCTGTGTCCTGGCTCCCTCAGAGGACGTGGACCAGGAGGGGAGGGCAAGGACATGAGACCACAGTACCAGCACCCCCAGGACCTACGTGCGCAGATTTTCTAAGTAGGCTCCAACTGGGGGCCGTTTTACGCGCACTCGATGTGAGAGGATGCCAGCCTGCGTGCTGCCCTTGCCTCTGAACACAGAATCTGGAAGGTCACACATAGCCTGTTCCCAAGTTTGTTTGCCTAACGATGAAGACTACACAGTAAAAACGCACTTATCCGCACAAGATAAGACTTTCTAAATAAGCAAATTTCACATACTATCTGGGAGTCGAGCATGTCATTTTTCTTTACAATCTGAGCTAGAAATACTGTAAAATGAATACCCACATCCTGCCTGACCAGCGGTCCCACCGCCGTGTGCGTGGCTCAAATTGCTATCAGAGCAGCAGATAAGGGGCAGCACCAGAGAACACAGGCCCTGGTTCCACTGAGGGAGGCAGTCACCCCCTGAAGCCAGTGGGGCAGCAATCTCTTTGTAGCTATCATGACTGTGCATCTGCTCTCTCCTCCCCAGAGTTGCTCCCCAACTGGCCCAGCAGCAGACAGAGCTGCCTCCACACTGTCTGTATCAGAAAACAGGCCTGTGCTGGGAACGAGGCTGAGGCCTTGCTCTATGAGTCAGTAAAGACCCACCACGCAAAGCCCCAGCATTACCTGTACCACCGCGTCTTTTTATTTACACCCCACCCCACCACGGTTTTTCGAGTCATGTTTCAGGTAAGTTACTTTCAGATACGAGTTACTATTGTCTCTGAAAAAAAGGAGACTCACATTCTTCTGTCATCTTACGTGCCCAGTATATATCCTCTGACAGCTTACAGCCATTGAGAAATCAGTAGAGAAGTGGAGCTTTTTAAGATATGTTAACAATACATTTTACATATTACGTTAAATATATTTCATTATATATCAATGCTTAATATTAAGTTTAAATACTAATAAGCATTATTTTAAAGTAGTGTGTATACGCATGCACACACACACACACACACACATATAAATACACATACATATTTGCTTTTTCCCAACCCATTATCCGAGGAGATCAATAGCTCTTACTAAAGAAAATAGGTTTACCTGGTATAGAGCAGATTCCCATAAATATCATGAATAGTCACTGAATTAACACATACATTCTGATGGGTTATGTTTATACAAATGTCTATACACATATAGATTGCTTATCATGGGTAAGCAGTTTCACTGGAATAAAATCACAGGAATTTCTCCTCCTTTTCCTCCTCCTCCTCATTAGCATTATCATTATATTCATATAAAGTATAACAGAGAACCAGTTTTCTCTATTCAATTCCTTCTGTCAGAGATCAGGGATACCTTTTTCTCTCTTTCTGAACTCTCATCTCTACTAAGCGCTGACTTCACAATAAACTTCCATGCTGTCATCCCTTCACCACACGCTCTCTGCAATGGAACAAGCACACTTAAAAGGAGCCCTCTGTTCTCATTTAGGTCACAAAGATTCCATGTAGTAACTCAAGGGGCTGCAACAGTCTGTTCCTTGTGCCTGCGCCTGACCCACAAATACGCCGGATGCTGTGGCGGCACCCTGGCGTCGGTGCTGCTGCTGGAAGACATGGTGTGGAGAGAGGCAGTTCCTGTCCCATCCGCTGAGACTCTCAACAGACACATCATCACCACCCATGTGGTGTCCTCTGTCTTACCGCATGAGCCAGCTGTGAGCAGTCTGTCTCTGGACATTCACTTTTTCAATGCATGTCCCAGAGTTACTCAGAAGAAAATCACAATCAAAATCAATAATGGATACTTTTAAAATTGAGGTGTAGAGAATGCTACATTATGGTGGAGTCAAGAACAGAAACTGTCCTCTCATTATTTAATTGGGCACACAACAGAGAGGAGCTATGTGAGTCTCACGTATCTTTTCATTCCTTATTAAACCAGTTTGCCTGACATGAAGAAGTGCCCACACTATGTATCAAGGGAGTGAATGACAGCTGACAGCTCATCAGACCTTTAAGGAGCATGTTTTCACTTGGGAAAGCGAAGGCACTGCTAACTAAGAACAGACAGTCTGCAAGGTGGGGTCAGCCCCGAGATCTGCCGCAAAATGAGCAGTCACAGCACGGCTTCCAAGGCGGCTCGACACTGTCAGCCCCACTGTGTGCGCTCAGTTCTGGTGGCACTGGAGTGCTGTGATGAGACACGGGTGCATGTCTCCATGAGGGCCTCCGTGTCAAGTTTGACTCCACCACTGTCCGAGGGAAAAAGAAGAGACTCCCGGGCAGTGCTGGGTCTCTTCTTCCAAAATGCATAAAACCCTTGACCCGTTTCAAAGGAAAGTAAGTTCTTGATTCTGCTTCTGTCATTACTTATTAAGCTTCACACAACTGTCAAGTATTTCGCCCGCTACCCAAAACCCAGGTCATCCCGCAAGCCCGCTTTCCAGCATGTTCTCACTGGCTCTCACATGGCCCCTGTGACTGCCCCTTGTGTTCTGGCCTCCTGAGTTTTAAACAAGAGGAAGAAAATAGCAAACCTGAACCCACCTCCTCTCCCTCTAACCTGAGGACTCTGTTTTTCCAAACACGCTGCTTCAAAATACCCCTGGGCCCTTAGCAACTTCCCCTTTTCTTCTGCAAAGAACCAGGTAGCCTGTGCTTATTTTGTTAAGCAGTTGCAGCAGACTGTGTTTCAGATGGAAGAGTAATTTGTTTTTGGATTCACATGGTTAGAACGGATGCGTCTGCTAGAGGAGCCTCTAAGAAGAGAGTCATTTGGGGCAGCTCTTCAGAATGACTAAGATAAGCCCGCCCAAAGCATCTCCAGGGCAGGACACCTCTGCTGGTGCAGACAGAACACTGACCCGGCCACTGTGCCTCCATCTGGTGAAAAACATCTTCCCTCCCCACTCACTTCTGAAGTGAGACGCATTGCTCCTCAGGAACATGAGAATCCACCTGCTGCCACCAGGACACTTCCTTCCACCTTCCATCTCAGGGATGAGGACAGCGGGGCCCACAGAGCAAGGTCCTCGTGTTGGGATAGAAGTGCACATGGTCATTCGGATGCTATTCTGTGCTCGGCTCCAAACCTATCCCATCGCCTGGTGTGGTGGCGCTAGGGACAGAGGCAGCTGCAGGGTGCTCAGTGCTGGGAACAGCTTGCGCCACTCACATCCAACCATGATCCTGCTACACCACACGTGAGTTTTGGGAACTGCAACAGATTTCTAATGCTTCTGGTGGCAGCTCTGAGTTTAAAGTATGACAAATGAAATTAACTTCAAAAGGCTGAGAAACACCCCTGGCTGGCGCCTGTCGAGCGGGTGCTCCGGGTGCTCTCCGACACGGGTGTGGTGGCACCTGCATCCGAGCCCCTCGGCTCCCTTCTCCCCTCTGGCCTGAGGATTTTAAGCAGGACTCATGTTACAGGAACACTTGAATGCCCAATGCAAGCAGACTTTGCAACTCTTACAAAAAGGAATGGCGAGCAGGTCTTACTTTCCTGAGCTGTACAATGGGCATTAAATAAGTCTTTTCTCTGAGGGTTGTGCTGGACTGAAAGAACTGAAGCAGGAGAAGCAAGGAAGGGTAAGCCATAAACACGCTACCGGAGACATCAGTTCCTGTGACGCCACCCTGTGTGGCGCCCTCCGTGCTGTTCCGACGAGCTGAAGTGCAGCCGGCCCTGCGGTGAGCCCGGTGGACGTGCTGCACCAGGCCGTGCCGGCGCTCATGGCTCACTGCAGGGACCTCTCAGAGGCGGGCCCTGCTGAGACAGCCCTCAAGTCAACATTTCAAAGGCAGTACCGTCAGGTCAGCGTCCCACCCCTACCCCTACCGTGAAGAACCGCCCACCGGCCACTGAGCATCACCTGGAAGCAGAGCCACCAGAATTACAGGTCTGCGGTCTCAAGTCCTTGCCTTGAAACACTGTCATGTCACATGACCTTGGGTCCCAGGAGAGCGTCTTCGTGCGGACAGCGATGAGCCCCCAGAGCAAGACGGACATTTGATGACAAGGTCATTCTGAGAGTACAGCTCCCTGGTTGTCTCTCTCACTGTAAAATAACTTCCAGAAACAGCCCCGTCTGATGTCTGAGGTGCAGCTCAGTTTGCAAGGACATCCCACGCCTCTGCGCACCCCCTGCATCTCGGCCAGTTCCCAGGGCAAGCTCCACACCCATGTCTCCCCAGGTCCTCCCTCTCATCTCCCCGTCAAACCTGGGTGCTTTCAGCTGGGTCCTGAAGGCCGCTTTGGGGACAAGCAAGGAACTGTGGGGTCTCGTCGGGCGTGGGTCCATGTTCTGCAAGAATGGCTTCAGCTCAATGACGGAGGAAAGAGGGATGTCAGCCAGGACACAGGCCACAGCCCCTCTGGTCGGACAGACTTCCATTTGGTCTGGGTAAGTACATTACCGCTTCCAGAGAGTTAACCTGAAGCTCCGCAACTCTAAGAACTTACAGTTGCAATTAACAAAACTGAATCTCAACAGGCTTGCTGAGAATTTGCCGCATGACTTGTGTGATACAGGTTTTGGATCCAAAAATGTTTAAGGCTTTGGTTGGGATTCTCAGGTGAAATTGAATCCTCACAACTGCTGGGTTCCTTATGAACAGGAATAATTAGAAAATTGTCCTCCTGCCAGGCAGCTGAGTCAGGGGCTGATTTTAGCCCTGAAATCACCTGTTCCCTCTAACCTCTAGATGGTCGTCCTCTCGTCTGCAAGAGGAGAACATTTGAAGAGGGGTCCCTCCTGTCACCTCTAACTATAGCTGCTTTGTAGAGGACGTGCAGGGCCGACTGCTGGGTGGGAATGGGCTTCTTGTTGATCATGCCAAGAGGTGCAGGCACCCTGATGGGCACGGGAGGGAAAGTCTGCTTTGTAGCCTTTGCCAATGACCATGGTATCAACACCCCACTACTGTCGCACAGGGGCTGCCATATGATGTCACTGAACATGGAGGTGGGAAGAGACGAGCATGTCCCCTCCTGGGAGAAGCCTGTGGCTCCTCTTCGACTCCATTCCCCAATCTAGAGCTTAGTCACAAGCTACAGATGCAAACATCCATTATCACTAAGAAATGATGCCTTAATAAGAAACCAGACCAGAGCTTTCCTCAGGAACACGTTCCCATTTGGATGAAAAGATACACAGTGCCCATTTATTTTGGCCTTGGGGAAATAAAAGTGCAAACTAATATCCCTGAACGAGATGCACAAAACACAGCTCGCCTTCACTTCCCACTAAAGTAGGTTGCAAGTTTGCAAATTCACATTAGCCCAGGAACTCAGCGAGTGCTCTCACCCAGGAAGGCTCTGGATAGCTCCTTAATATCATGCTACATTTACACAAAATAAAGTTGAGGAACAACTTGGAGAAGTTTCAAATGAATAATTCAATTGAAAGCATTCAGAAATATCCAGAAGATAGTTCTTCTTTCCTTAAAGGCATTGTTCAAAAATATCTTCTGTATGAAAAGATTTTACCAGGTCACCTCCATATATAGCCTCAGCCATACTCACGGTATGGAGACTTTGAAGAGAAAGTGTATTTCACCCAGCGAACGTGGACCCTAAAAGGGCTCAGATGTAAGTAGTTTATTTCCAGAACAAGCCCAGGAACAGGGGAAGGGAAACAATGCAACAGAGAAAGATGGAAAAGCAGCCCTGGGCTGTGCTGTTAAGCTGCTCACGGAGGCAGGCACCAGGCTTCCATCTTAGTGAGAAGCATCGCCTCAGGACGCTCTGTCCTGTGGCTTGAATCGGAGAGCACTGACTTTTCACTCTCCTACCACATTGGTCAAGAGTTACACCCAGGTTGCGCCCTGGTAGAGCAGTGGTTGGATCAATCACCTCCAAAAGACACTGGCCACGTACCCCTGGGTTTGAGTTCCAGGCCCCGGGGAAGCAACCAGTGTGAACAACTAAATAAAAATAAAATAAAGATGCTTCTTCCTCCTCTTTCTTCCTGCCTGCCTGCCTCCATTCACCTTCATTCCTGCCTGCACCTTTCCTTTAAAAAAACAAGAAAAAGAAAAAAGAAAAAAAAGTTACCACCCCTAGAATACAAGTTTTACTGGTTTATTGAGAGATGATTTACATACATTAACCTGCACAGATTTAAAATATGTAATCATATGGACACATGCATATATATGTGCATACATATATGTATATATATACATATATACATGAACACACACCCATGAAACTCTTCCCACAACCACCATTTCCAGCATTTCCACTGTCCCCAAAGTTGTCTCCTGTCTCTTTTCACCCCCTTCCTCCTCGACCCGCATCACCAGGCAACCGCCGACCTACTTTAAGTCAATATGGCTTGTTCTGCTGTTCTTTTCCACATGGATCATATTACTGCCTGTCTGGCTTCTTTACTCAGGACAGTCATTTTCAGACACATCACTTCCATCGCACATATCAAAGGTTCAAAGGTGTTTTCCATTTAATTGTTCAGAGTGTCTGCACTTTGTGTGTCTACCCAGCTATGGACATCTGACTTGTGTCCGGAGTGGACTTTGACAAATAAAGCAGCAGGCATGTTTGGTACAAGTCATTGTGCAGATACACACATATTTTGTTCCTCTCAGATGTCACAGAAGCTGCAAGTTCGGCTTTAGGAAAATGTCACTCGTTCTGGAGTGACTGCCATTCCATCCACAGCCGCGCCCTCGAGACTGCTGTCCCACCCTTGGACGCTGTGCAGCGCCGCCTCACTGAGCATGACGGCGCGCGGCGCTGGGCACCCTTGCAAGCGCTTGTGGGGCAACCACGTACCGACTCCGTCATGTGCTGTTCTGCTGCTGACCATCTACTCTGAGTACAGGTGTCCCAGCAGTTCCCAGCAGTATAGTCGGCTGGTTGTCTTCTTGTAATTAAGCACAGGGCTTTTCACAGATTCCTACTATAAATCTGATGCATATGTTGTGTTTTCTCCCAGTCTGTAGCTTATCGTTTCTTAATGATGTATTTTGGGGAATGAAATTTTTTCCTTTGTTGAAATTTAACCATTTTTCTGCTTGCTGCATTGTTTCAGAGGTCTTTGCACACATCACGTGTGCTTCTCTGTCTTCCTCCAGTCAGGCATCCACTTAAGTCTCTGGTCTCTCCGAGCTGATTTTGTGAAGAGCGAAGGGCCAGGGTTTCACCACTGGGCTTGTGTCAACATCGTGGATCAAGTGCTGCATTAAAAAGACTTCCCTTTTCCCACTGAATGGCCGCCTCGCCTCCAAGTTGAAATACTTCTGTAACTACTTCTATAATTACTGAAATACTTGTATAATGAATGCGCTCCTCCTTTCTGTAACCTGACGCCTGCCATTCAGGAAACCTGCTCAGCTTAGGTGTTCCCTGATGCCTGCTCCTCCTTCCTCACAAACGCTATGCTTGAACTGCAGACTCTGCTTATCTCTGTCCTTCCCACTGTCCCACATTAAGTAGAGGGCCGTGTCTGCTAGGGTCCCCACAGCGGCACTGCGGGCTTTCCGGGACTGAGTGTCCGCACTGAGGGACTACGCTGCAGGCTTCTCATGGCACCCTTGGCTTCTGCCCAACAGGCCAGGGGCACTCTGCAAGCCGGGACCCTCAGCGCCACCTCAGAGGGCAAGCGGTCCAGCCGAGAACCACTGCTTTACATGCATGACCAACACCATCTCTCTTGGCGAGTGACTCAGTCAGTATCCCTCTGGATGGTGACACGCACATGAGCCGTGTTAGCTGTGAGGCTGGCTCTTCACCTGACGACGCCGGTAACCCCAGAGCAGTGCAAACACAGCTTCAAAGTGTGACTTTACCTCAGAGACTGATACTGTGAAGATGGCCTTACATTCGGCTACTCAAGTTATCTCAGTTTTATATCATCTTTCATTCATTAATACGCCTCAGTTTTTCTTCACTGCACTGTAGCTTTGCCTGCACTCTGAGGCAGTTTGACTAGACCATTCCAATCAGCAGAAACAGACTTATTCAATTAACTGAAGTTCATTTTGATCATTTCTAATGCATTTTAACAGGAAATACTACCCTAAAGGCACATCATTTCTGAGATAATAGCAGGAAATCCAACATAGGTCACTTATGTGACTAGTTTGAGAGTAGTTCTTTCATGAGGCTCATTCTGTGCTCACAGTTATGGTGATAATGACTGTTGATATTCAGAAGCCGAACAAAGTGATTGGGTAAGAGAACTCTGCTCGGGTAAATTTCAAGTGAGAGTGAATCAGTGTTCAACATGTTTTCCAAAAGCGAAGCATGCATGCACGGATTTGATTCATTCTATACCTTATCTGCTGTCACAACTCAGAAGGATTTCCGAGACTGATAATAAAGACATCAGTTACTTATGAAAGTTTCTCACTCACCATGCAAATGCTTACGTTACTTGACATATTTAAGCCTGAACTGATTAAGCTCCCCCCACCTTCTCTAATTAAGGACCATCATAGTCAATGACTTTAGAAATTAAGGTTGAAAATCATATCAAAGTGGATGAATGTGGGACTAGGAGGAAAACAAAGAAAAGAATTAAAAGATGATTTGTAATGCATGTCTCACAGATCATAATTTAACCTGCATGTGTAACAACAGTATAGCCACTATCTTTTAATTAAAGACTTGGGGGGAAGGGTTACCTGAATTTTTTTAAATAAAGGATGCTTCAGGAAACATTTAAAAAAATTTCTCTTTTGAAATGTTTACATTTGTACAAACAGTTGTGACTTGCATGTCATGAAAAGAAAGTGCTGGGTTTTCACCTTTAGCTAAGATTCTATGATGTGTAAATTTCTTGTCCAGTGTGCCTTTCTCTAAACATTTTCCAAAGAATCAACAGTGAGTAGTAGTGAAAGCCACCAAAGTTATGAATTCTATATTCACTCTTCTTCACCAGAAGGTCTTCTATAGAAAACACAATGGTAACGGTCTTTCATGAGAAATGGAAGCTGTAAACTAGTTGTGTTTGACACTGTAGGGATTAAACATTCAGCTTTAGAAGAGACTGATCTGATTTGAATCCCAGTTCTGGTCTATCCTGCCTTAACTTACACGACCTTCCACCTCCACATATGGAAATAAGGACATAATATCTGCCTGGCAGTCTGCAGTGACGTCCACTGAGACGGCCAGGTCCTGGCTGAGACACACTAAGCAGCACACGGAGCTGAGAGTATTGCTGGTATTTTCCTGTCATCATTTGTGTTATTCTGAGTTGTACTGTAGCTCTTCCACTGGAAGGGGGAGGGGATTCCATTTATTCATGAACACACTTTAAAAGTAATACCGCAGGGAAAGTTTTCCAAATGACCAATCTATGGCCAGATCCAGCAGCTGGGGGACGTCAGGTATATCTACCGGGACTGAGTTAGCTCCCCCTCCACCCCCCACACACATGCCACGTCCCCTTATCTCTGCTGAATGTTCTTGGTACTTGCTGACACCCATCCATATGCCATCCTTCATCATAAACTTCCTACTCACTGCTGGCATCACACCCTTTCTTTATTCATAAGCTTTCAAAATTCATGAAAACCCCCAAATCACTGTCAAGAGATGCAGAAAATCTTTCTGTCTGCAACAAAAGAGATTGGATTCCTCTGCAATAAACAGCTTTAAGAACTTACATTTTAAAATGTATTTCTAAGAATAAATAAACTGATTTACTCTGTCAATATCATCATGAGGTAAGGACTAGAATTTCACTACCCAGAAGACTAATTTAGGGAAATAAGGATGCAAGCCTCTGAGGAGGTGAAAGTTCCCGCCTCTCTGTCCAGCACAGATCTGTCCCTGGGCCTCTGAGAGCAGGCGATCAGTACCCTGCAGGTGTATTATCAGGGTGGACTCCGTTTTAACTCCAAGGAATCTGAGAGAAGATAAATGGCCAAAGGGAAAGTCTTTTTAGTTTCCTAGGTATTCCTGAGTTCCTTCCATGTTGTCTCTCAGGCACGATCATATTTACTGAGCCTCCTCTGAACCAGCATGATGCTGGGTGCTGGGATCTGGGCAGCTCTGTGGTAAATGAAGCTTCCAGAATGCGGGCTTACTTCACTTGCTCAGGGCGACCAGGCAGCAGAACAGGGAGGGCCGAGGCCAAGGACAACCGGATGTTGGGGTCTTAAGCTCCCTTTCGTCTGCATGCTAAAATTCTCCTGTAAACAGATTTAGACAGACACCCTTTCTGACACGACATCGTGAGGAGATCAGCTCTGCTCTGCAGAAGAGCTGCCGAAAGGTTAACCTGCTGTTCAGCTCCATCCCAGCCCAGGTCTGCCTGTGTGGTGAACACGTGCACTTCCTCTGTGTTATGTGTCGAAGTTCAGGGTTGAACATTGGTCCCTCATGATCCTGGCTGACAGACAATAATTCTAAGACATAGTTCCTGCAAAAACGTGAAGGGCTATCTAGGATCTCCCTGGAAGTGCAGAAAGTGTCCTTCCGCAAGGACGCCCAAGCCCAAGGTCAGAGCCTAACAAAACTCTGAGGCTCGCCCACATGGGATGGGGCTTTTCTCCAAGATCGGCGTGTTTCCAGGGCCATAATCAGAGCAAAGGTGCTTGCGGCATGGAAGAGAGGAGTAAGGTAAATGGAACATTCATTAGGAGATGCTAAATTGCAAGGAAATTGCAGTTTTGTTTCTTCTGAAAAAGAGGTGGATCTTTTTTAATAAACGTATTTCTATTTCAACCTCAGAAATAAGTTTCCATCTTCTGAATGGCAAAATGGGGGGAAAATCATTGTAATTAGTTATATGCTCCAGTATAATTACTAATGACATACGTTTTATTTAAAAGACGACATCAGAAGATTACACTTTCAGCTTTCTCTCCCCTCTCAACAACTAGCAACAATGGATATAAAGTAAAATCGCAACATTAAAATGTGGCAAAACTCAAACACAAAAAAGAGACACCTATGACCCAGTCAAGTTTCCAGCAGGAAGCAGAAGGCTTCCTCCACAGCTTCAGTGGTAAAGGATTAAGTGAGGAACTTCTGTGGAGGTGGAGTCAGGAGTAAAGAATCCACAAGGGAAGAGGACTCCTCAGGGGCCACCAGGAGGATGGAGGAAGAAAGAATGATACCAGCTGTGAGAGAGAACCAAAAGGTTCTTGATCAACAGACTCATGAACACTGGATAACCATCAAAATTAGGTGAACAATACTATTCATCTCAAAACTCACTAGTGCAGGTAAACAAGTTCACTCTACCTCAGATATTCTAACTTTTGCTGCAGACTCCATTTGTCTTAGTCTATTGTCTTTCACTTTCTAGCACAACCAACCATTTCACTCATTCACCCTCTTCCTTCACAGACAAGAATTAAATGCATTGTACTCCCTACACATTTATTTATTTTTGCAACTTCTGATTTTATTAGAGTTTCAACAACTACATGATTTAACTAATAATGCAGTTACTAGTGCCACAGGTCAAGCGACGCTAGGGAAGAATCCAGAACATTCTATCACATGCCTCAGAGCTGCCACACACCACCATACACGTCTAAATCCCCCCACACATGCCCGCACCCCACCATACAAGTCTACACACCGTCACTGTGCCATTGGCCCCATTCCTCCCACTTGCTATAATGTTTACTTTCACACACATGCCCTGACTATCACCTGGTGCTTGGCCGCTCCTGCAAAATGGTTAGACTAAAGCTAACATATGGCTCAGGCTCAGTCATGCTATTTTTTTTTCCCAGAGGAACAGTGCAGGGAGGAGTGAAGGAGAGTAGGAAGAGAGAGGAGGACAAAGCACTCTATTATTATTTAGTTGTTTACACTGGCTGTTAGTCCTGAACCCGGGACTCGAACCCAGGAGCTCGGGATGTGTGTGGACTGCAC